>LOEQ01001526.1:184182-196501 GCA_001685075.1 Bramus lutescens
AGGCCGCACAGCGCCCCCCCGTGAGCACCCAGAGGCTGGGGACACCCAGGGAAGTACGCTGACCCTTCACCTTGGTCTCTGCGAGATCTTCGAGATCTGCGTACAGCAGACCAGAGATGCAGAGCCCGACAGCTACTAGAGGCTTGGCCTCGAACACCAGCACAGAGAACATTCCTCTCCGAGTTATCTCCTCTCCTAGGTCAAAGTTTGGGTGTCAAAGAATATCACAAAACGCGAATTTACTGAAAAAGAAAACAGCGTGCTGTGCGACACTTGTATTGTCTCTGTCGTTCACACAGATATTGAATATAGCGTTGGGTACTGGGGAGTGACTAACAGTCACTTGATCATAGTAGAATCAGGACCCCCCAGCTTCTCCTCCTCACCCTGGGATTCAGGATAAGCCACATGACCCTGGGTCTAGCTTCATCTGAAGAGGGAAGGGTGTTCATCAAACTTACTCACGGGGTGAGGTGAGGATTACTTGCTGCGGTGTTAAAAGCACTGCAGACACAGTAATTATTACTCATGAGTCTAACTGCTTTATCCTGTAATGAAATAAATTGCCATAAATGGGGCCAAGTTTAAATGCACTGACCTATATCTGGAAACCGTCGCTAAAATAAGGTGAACCAAAGCTTTCAAACCTTATATAGTCACTCTGTCACACCGGCACTGGGATTTATCAGATGCCACCAGGAACTCTGCAAACCGTGTCTGCTTGGTATTCTAGCTCCTCAGTGCCACCATCAGCACCGGTCAGATCTTCAGCTGGCATGATATGGTCTAAGCTAACATATTTTGAGCTTTGGGTACGATATTATTTAACCTTCCCCAAAACCCACGGGGTGCATTACTTTCTTCTTTTTGTGTTAGAGACCAGGACAACCAAGGACAGAGACATCTTCTTTCCAGTGTTACAGCGATGGAGAAACCACAAATCCTTTGGTACATCTTTCATTGAGGACAGCTATTTGAGTGCCTTCCTCTTGAATGCAGGCTGCACATACGGCTGATCTGTAACAAACAGGAGGTGACCAACCCAGCTCCTAAAGGATGTATCTTTTCACACACACACACACCCGCTTCCCCACCCCATACCAGGTAGCCCAAGTTGAGAGTACCAGTGTTGGCTTTTCCAGGTGTGATCCGGTGAGCCTTTAGGATGACTCTAACCTCAATCACCATCCACCCCATGAGGTAAGACCTGGAGAGAAAGCCCAGCTAAGTGAAGTCAGTCCCCAGACACAGGAGCCCTAAGAAGACTTTGTCACTGGAGTGTTTGGTAATAAAGCCATCCATTCTTGGCCTAGTGGCGGCATAATGGTCTCCACCACAGGATATCAAGAAAGCTAGCCCAGGCCTTGATGACCTGGAAGACAGCAGCCCTCAGCTTCCAGAGAAGCAACGCACAGACCCGTCACCTGGCAACATGTTTTAGACACACACTTTTAATTTGCCCCGATCATTGGCTTCATGTGCTTATAGCCACTGGATAGTAGCAGAACCTCTGAACCCCTCTGGCCAAGCTACCTTTCTAAAACCAACAAATACCAATAACAGGTTCATAGACTATAAGTCAATTGCTTGAAGAATAGGGAAATGCAAAAAAAAAATTGAGACAGAAGTCTGTGTATTATAGACTGGCTTCAAACTCACTGTGTAGCTAGGGTGACTGTTCTCCCTGTGTCCACCTCCTGTGTCCTTGGGATTATATGCAGACCCAAACAAACACCCATTTCATGCTGTGTTGAGGAGGAACCCAGGGCTTAGACACGCCTGGCAAGTACTTTGCCAACCCAGCTACATCCCCAGGCCTATTTTTCCTTCTTTTTCAAGACAGGCTTTCTCTGTATAACAGCCCTAGCTGTCCTGGAACTAGCTCTTGTAGACCAGGCTGGCCTCGAACTCACAGAGGTCTGCCTACCTCTACCTCCCAAGTGTCAGGATTAAAGGTGTGCACCACCACCACCTGGCCTAGAATTTTTCATCATAGACGTTGACCGGGTCTTAGTAAAGAGTTTGGGACAAGATTCTTTTCAGTGGGACTGTTTCAAGGACCTAAGAGGAAGTCTTGAGGATGCCAGCCCCTAGGAAGGACGTGAGGCTAGTTAGGCCGGAAGTTCTGCCTTCAGATCTCCCGCTGTGGGGGAAATTGATGCTTTCCTCCTGCCTGTAAGTGGTTCCAAAAAAAAGTGCTAGGAACAGTTACTCTATCTAATAAAAACTGAGAAAATTAGCCAAGAAACTTGGAAAACCAAGTGAAAAGCAGCCGGGGAGTGTGTCACAGTTACTTTTAAAAGCACCATTAGCCTAATTTTCACAGACTCAGAGCGTCTGAGAGTGCATCACAGGGTTTGAGATCCCTTCACCTCCCTGGCTGTACTTTTGAAATGCCAATCAACCAAGAACTTCTAAAGATAAAGCTCTTCTAACAGTTGCTGAAAGTTGATAAATCTGATTACAAAGACTTTTTTTTTCTTTCTCCTTGGTCTTTTTTGGGGAAGTAAAAAAAAAGTCTATTACATGAAGGGTTTGAAGTGGAAAACAAACCATCAAGCTCAAGGAGCAATGGCCTCTTAGGATTGGCCTTCACCCAGCAGAGCCTTGCGGAGGCTCACAGGCTCACACAGTAAGAGTGGAGCCAGCAGACCCGTGAAGAGGCTCGCTCCTCATCTTGTCCGGGAGGCTCACAGGCTCACACAGTAAGAGTGGAGCCAGCAGACCCGTGAAGAGGCTCGCTCCCCATCTTGTCCCGTCTGAGGCAAGCAGAGAACTGAAATGCTGCGATCCTGTGGGAGTTCCTGTCTTCGCTATCTTAGGCTCTTTTAAAACGTTGTTAGGGGCCAGTGAGATGACTCAGCGGACAAAGCACTTGCCAGCCTGGCAACCTATGCTTGATCCCTGGAACCTGTATAGAGGGAAGGAGAGAGCTGACCCCACAATGCTGTCCCCAACCTCCACAAGTGTACCCCCCACCTCCCCACTCCAAGCCTCTCCCAACAACAACAATAATGAATATTTTTTAAACTAGCATAAAACGGAGTTCAGCATTGGTACAAAAGAACAATGGCAAAGCCATAACACCTGCTGCCTTATTCTGGTATTAGCAAGCACAAGAGTGGCCTAGATGTCACAATTTCAGATTCCTTTAGTGTACCTGGCTGAGCTGGCTTTGTAATTCTGAGGGCTAGTTTTATGTTAACTTGATACAGCTAGAGTCACTGGGGAAGAGGGAGCCTCAGTTGAGAAAATGACCCCCCCTCCCACCAGGTTGGCCAGTAGGCAGAGGCTGTGGATCATTTTCTTGATTGACAAGGGACATGAGAGAGTCCAACTCACCGTGGGTGGTGCCACGCCCAGGCTGTGGTATTAGGTGTTATCACACAGTAAACTGAGCAAGCCACAGAGACCACGCCAGCAAGCAGCACTCCTCTGTGGCCTCTGCATCAGCTCCTGCCTCCAGGTTCCTGCCCTGTCTTCCCGCAGTGGTGGACTGATGTGGAAGTGTGCTCTGTATCAGTCCTTTCCTCTAGGTTGCATTTGGTCATCAAGTTTTATCACAATGATGGCAACCGTAACGAAGACACTGCCTAAGTGTTCTCTAACTAGCAGGAAACTTCTGTGTTCGCGACATCAGCCCTCCTTATCTGTCCACTTAATGCTTAGTTTCCTCACTTATTATTGGAGACCAGTCTCAGACTCACCGTGCCTGAGCACAGTGCTGAGGGGAACTCTGCCATCTGCCGTGGAAACACCTTGATGCTGCGCTTGCTCCAGGTTATGAATCTGCTTAATTTGTAGAAATGTTGGCTTCTCTAACTGAATAATATCGGCCTGCATATTTTAAGCCAGGCAATCACTCTGAAAACACCAGGTCCATAGAAATAAGAAAAAAATTGACCCCCCTTGAAAATTTCTGTCTTAGGGTTTTTAATGCTGATTTGAAACACCCTGACCAAAAGGCAAGTTGGACAGGAAAGGGTATATTTGGCTCACACGTCCATATTGCTGTTTATCGTCAAGGGAAGTCAGGACAGGAACTCAAACAGCTGGAACCTGGAGGCAGGAGTTGATGCGGAGGCCATGGAGGCAAGCTGCTTACTGGCTAGCTCCCCATTGCTTGTTCAACCTGCTTTCTTACAGAACCCAGGACCACCAGCCCAGGGATGGAACCACCCACAACGGGCTGTGCCCTCCCCAACAATCACTAATGAAGAAAATGCCCTACAACCAGATCTAATGGAGGCATTTCCTCAGTTGGGGGTCCCTCCTTTCAGATAACTCTAGTTTGTGTGTTAAGTTGACGTAAGACTGACCAGCACAATTTCTTACTCCAAAAAAGAAACCATCTTACAGAGAACAGCCTACCCTAGAGAATAGCCCTGTGGCCGGCCTCACATGCATGCTGTCTCATGCAGCCTTCATGTGAGAGAACTGTGTCATTCTCCCACGATTTTAGAGAACAATCCTGCGGCCTCACATGCACGCTGTCGCATGCCGCCTTCACGTGAGAGGGCTGTCTTTCTCCCACTGTTTTAGAGATGGAGAAACCCAGGCGAGGATAGTTAACTCTCTCGCTCAGGCTGCAGGGCAACAGCAGCATGCTCCGTGGGGCTCCAGTCTCTGGCTTCTGAGTTCAGCTTCAAACTCCGGGCTGGCATGGCTCCTCCCCTCGGAGAGCTTTTTACCTGTGAGCCACTTCCTCTTTTGTCTCGTGAAACATCGATCATGTTATTTTCGTCGTCTTCCACACACCTGAAGTATTATGTCAGGGATTTTTAAATACTTTCATGCAAAAGAAAAACTATCCATGCTTAAAGAGCACTTTGAGAATACGTGCTTACTGCTTACAGTATTATTTGAAATTCAGATTAGATAACGTCTTTTAAAAACCTTTCTTCGGAATTTTCAGCCTCCAGGACTCAGCAGTAAAAATATAACTTTGAGCTATGCATTTAAAAAGTTGTAGATATACTACCACTGCCCCCTCTGAGGTATCTAGCAGGGCGTTGGTGGTGCAGCCTTTAATCCCAGAACTCAAGAGGCAGAGGCAGGCTGGTCTCTGGGTTCAAGGCCAGCCTGGTCCACAGAGATAGTTCCAGGACAGCAGGAGTACACAGAAACAAACAAACAAAACACTGTAGATAAATGATAACAAGAACATCAGAGGGTAAAACAAAAACAAAAACAAACAAACAAAAAACCTAATAGAATTTCTCCATAGAAAGTTACACTAACATTTTTGGTAATAAAGAGATGGAATTTAAATATACAAGCTCACTTGCTGGTTCTGGGTTAACTACTGTTTCCTTACACTGCCATAAACATTGACTTCCCTGATGGAATGACAGGCCTGCATGTTAGACCCATCAGTTTAAATACTCCAGGTCCATGGCAATAAGAACATTCCTACACCAGACAATTTATTCCTCCAAAATAAGGGGGCCTCTGAAAATTAAAAACAAAGCCAGTAATTCCTTATGAAAACACACATATAGCAGTGTAACTGAGAACCAGCATTGGGTCATAGTTACGCTGATCTTCAATTAAATTATAGACTCCTTGCCAGAAATTTAAATTGCTTAACTTTTTTCTGTTGACATTTTATAATGTAGCATTTTGCCATTTCAACTAGTAAAAAAAAAAGTCTATTTTATTTCCTCTCAGGTGGAGGCATGTTAGTGCAATCACGGAAAAGCCTAGAAGTGAAGCGTGAGTCACCCTGAAAAACTCCAAGATTGCCCCGATCTTTTTAAGCAGACATTTTTTTTAAAAACACTTCATTTTATGTGCATTGGTGTGAAGGTATCAGATTCCCCGGAACTGGAATTGCAGACAGGTGTGAGGTGCCATGTGGGTGCTGGGAATTGAACCCGGGTCCTCTGGAGGAGCAGTCAGTGCTTTCAACCACTGAGCCATCTCTACAGCCCTAAGCAGACACTTTCATTGTTTCCCAGTGTTAACCGGGGAGCTTGTCACCCCACTGCAGAGGAGACCAGAGGAGGACTGCAAGGAAAAGCAATATAACACAGCTAAGTGAAAAGCATTAGCTATCTATACTAAATGTAGACCAGCTTAGTTGAGTATGAAGCTGTGTTTTGTGTCAATGCCATTAAAACTAACTGCATTTGTATGTGATACCTTTATTCTTTCGATATATCACCATAGAAAAGTACAGACAGAGCAGTGTGTTTCAGAAATATCTTAAACAACCAAGATGCTGCACCACCCAATTCAGTGACTGTTGATGAAGTCAGTCAAAATTTACCCTGGATGTGAAGCAAGAGTTAACAGCAAGCTTTCTCATTGGTTGAGGGTTAACAACAAGTTTGCTCATTGGTTGAGGGTTCACAGTAAGCATGCTCATTGGTTGAGAGGTAGCAACAGGCTAGTTTATTGGTTGAGGGTTAACAGCAAGCTTACTTATTGGTTGAGGGTTAATAGCAAGCTTGCTCATTGGTCCAGCTGCATTCTCTATCTTGATCCCTGTACAAGATAAGGCATGGGATTTGTGTCTGTATAATTCACTCTTAATCCAGAGCCTTTGAGTATACTAGAAACTCAATCTGCATTGCTTAATGAAGAATTGATTTCACAGGTTATCATTATTTTAAGTAGTGGACAGCCCATAATCTCAGCCCAAAGATTTTCAGGCAGACCTCTGAGCAGTTTTTTTTCTTTCTTTCTTCAGTTCCCGAGAATGAGGAATAAGGTAAACCAAAGGCAAACTTTGCTGATGGAATCACAGCAGTGATCATTTAGGCTTCAAATAAAGTCGGGGGAAGGGGAACTTGCAGGAAGAGTAACACGTGGCAAGAACATACCTTATGTCATGGAAGAATTAGCCCACCAGGGCCAGAGCACTGACCAGAAATCTGAGTTCCCAAAACAAGGAGGGCTTTCACTAAAACAGAAGCACATACATAACATCCTTTCCCACAAGACACATGCTGAAATGCATTCTCCAGAGATCCATTAACGTCAGTAGAGATAAGAGAAGTGAGCAGAGAACTTTGTCCTTGAGCCTCAGAGGCCTTCTTGCCAGGCTCAGCTTCCACATCGGTGTGAACCTTACAGGGATTCACACATCTGTGTCTGGACTTGAGATGGTGCTGAAGCAACTCATGGGCTCAAGCCCCTCCCACTCCAGAGCATTAGGCGGCTTCAGAAGGTTTTGCTCTCTTGAAGAGTTCTCATTTCTCTTATCTATCTACTCCCCGGGGTACTTCGGGGTCCCCTATTGTAGTAATAGGGGAGCAGGCCTGTTTTTCGTCCAGCCCAGCTCCAGCACGGCTAGCTTATACCCCGAAATAACAACACACNGCCAAGGCAGTTTCTTTATTAACCAATGAAAGTAACACATAGACAGATGACCCTCCTACATCACCCTATGTTTTAAAAGTCCGCCACTTTGCTAAACTGCAAATCATATTTTGTAACTTGACAGTTTTCTTTATGAGTCCTTATCTGTCAGATGTAACTGTCACCCTTCAGACTTAGCCTAACAAGAAAAACTCTTTTGTTTTCTTAGTGTCCAAAATGCTCTTTGTCCTACTGTGTCATTTTGATTGGCAGTATAATGTCCTAAATTATCAGTCTCCACGCTGTGGATTCCTTCCATCCCAGTCACCATTGCCCCGGGACAAACAACATTTGTCCTACATCAAGAAGTCCGGCTATCTTTCAAAATCCCGGAGGACTGGTTCGAGGAATTCCAGGTACCCCCAGAAATGCCAGAATTTCCCTTATGTAAAAGTGACACCGAGGCCATTCTGCTCTACAGAGTGAGTTCCAGGACAGCCGAGGCTACACAGAGAAACCCTGTCTCTAGAAACAAAACTAATTCATTAGTTAAAGTGACATGGTATTTACCTATAAACTGTGCATATTGTCTGCCTGTGCACTTTGTCATCTCTAGACAATGTACTTACTACATCAGCTATGGTATGTAACTCGGTACTCTACTGTATTATTTAGCAAACACCAATAAGGAGTAGAAGCTGTACATATCCAGAGCAAGCACAAGTTTTCCTAAATATGTCCTGCCCTCCCTGTTTTAACTGGAGGGATGACAGCACCTGCAGCTATGGAGGGCCAACCGTATTTATTTGGTCCTGTCCAAAGGGTGAGATGATAAGCATAGCTGCTAGAATCTAGGACCCCAGGGGGAAAGGCCCCACTTCAGACCTTCGGAACTTTGGGGATCCCTCCCTACCTTAGTACTAGTCTTCCAGCTTCCCCCAAGTCAGGGCAGACTCTTCTCCCAGGCTTCTCGGGATCCGTCCCCCACAAACACAAACCCTAATGTGCTATCCCAAGCACTTCAAATCAGACACACACACTTCGGGAGGCGGATTTCAGTTGAGGGGATGGAGAGAGGGGAGGGAGGGTTAGGAAGTTGTGTTTGTGATCCTCCATCAAAACATTTAAATATCAATTTTCATATACTGGAAAATGAATGACCAGAAAGATTTTTGGTCTCAAAAGTTTTCTACTTAACATTTTTCTAGTCAGTACAGGTCAGCTCTCCCAGCAAGCACTTGAGTTATCTTTTAATGGTGCCCGCTACACACCACGGACTTGGGGATTTCAAGATGTATTTAATGCTTTTTTATTCAAATAATGTTTTAAACTTTATAATAATGAACATGCATTCATTTTATGATGGAAAATGCTAAACCTGTCTCCAAATGCAACAAAATATCCATCCTGGCCATGATCTTTGTCACCGTTTTCTGAGTTGTCCTGTTCTAAACTGTTGCCCTTGGAAAATTTCAGTCCTTACTAAGCTTTGTGGCCAGAATACCATGTAACCAATTCATGCTGAGCCAGGACTTGGGGAGAGCTCTTGCCTGAGTGGAAGAGCTTCTGTGCCTGGCTTTCTGTATGCTGCGTGTGTTTGCAGAATGGAAACATCCACTGTTCTCTTTGCTTCCCAAAACCCTGTGCTCACTTGTGGCGAGCAGAGAGAGAAGTCTCTGTTCCATGCCTGGTGGGCTTCTGTGACGGAATATTACAAGGTGAGTCTCTGATTTACCATGGGTTATTTTGTTCAAGCCCCTCTGGCCAATCTAACAGACAGACTCTAGGGCAAGAGGCCCATCAGGTCAAGAGTTTAGAAGCATCAGTAGAGATGGGTTGAGGGGTATGTACTTCCCAAGTATAGCCCGTCACTTACACATGGAGACTCAGTGGTACTATAGGCTTCATGTCTCTGTTCCCCAAGACAACTATGCTGGGTGGGACTCTGACCCCAGTGGGATGGGGGTAGGGGTTTTGGAGAGGTCGTTCGGTTCAGATAAGGTCATGAGAATGAAACTCCAGCGGTGAGATTAGTGCGTTCATGCAAGGGGGAGACTGAGGATGTGTCTTCATGTGTCATGTATGTCATGTGAGAGGATACAGAACCCAGGACTAAGAGCTGGGCACGGCCCTCCTCAGACCCTGCATCTGCCCATGCCTCCCAGACTCCAAAAGCACAAGAAGTGAGTGTTAGCCATTTAAGTCCACAGTCTGCATTACTTTCACTACGACAGTCCAAACTGATTTCTAGGGAATCTTCACACACTGTTTATTTTCCTCATTTTTCTTCTGTGTTATTGCTGTGTGCGCACGCGCGTGTGTGCACACACATGTGCTATGGCACATGTATGGAAGCCACAGAACAACCTTGTCAAAGTCAGTTCTCTCCTTCCCCCTTCATGCGAGTTCCAGGGAACAGACTCGGATTTGCCCCCTGAGCAATGTCACTGACCCCACCCACCAGTTGCTCGCTAAGCTTGGTGTGATTGTAGAGATGATGTCTACTTGGTTTTCATTTCATAACTTATCCATAATTCCTAGCTTTTGAAATCAAATGGCCACACCCCCAATCCCTGTCAGTTGCTAAGTGTCGAAGCGGATGTGGTATCAGCAACCTCGGTGAGTGGGAGGGCTTATTAAAATCTTGGGGAGTAGATATATTCTATTATATTATCACTCTGTTTGGGGGAAACTTTGCTTTTAAAATCTAACCAAGTTAGAAAACTGAGTCTTCTGGGTGACTGGAAGTTTTTGGAAGCTTGAGCTGTGGTCCTCCAGGAGAAAGGGCTTCATCTCGTGACAATTTTGAAGAAACACTATCGAGTTCTTATGTTCACTGAAAAAGGAGCCTAGGTCTTCCAAACTCTCTCCTTTCAGTCAAAAGTTTGGTTTCTGCCTGCGCCCCACCTCCTTGCCGCCAGCCCTTTGTGCCTATGACTCCATTAAAATGAACTTCCGGGTGCCCTCACATCTCTCTCTCTCTCTCTCTCAATTGCCAGATTCCGAGGCAGTTTGGGGTGCAGGCATCTACCTACCAACGCTGAACGCTTCATTGTCATCTGTGTGGCCCTTACCCGTCTTTCTCCTGCTGTCCTCACTGCTTTCTCTCTGTGGCGTCTAACACTCTGTTGCCTCGGCACGAACCTTTAAATGTCGTTGCTCCTTCAGGGCCTGACCTTTCTTCCACTCCACCCAATACTGCTGATTTCCAGCTTTGTTTTTCTTGGCTGAGTTTCTCTGTGTTCAACTGCTGTGCCCAGACTCTCGCCGCCCACCCACCACCCCAAGGAGACCACCAGGGATCCAAGACTTGGATGCAAAAAGCAAGTTTATTCCAAAGCACAGTACGAGCCAGACAAGGAACTCATCCAGCACACTCAATGCAGTGAGGGTGGGAGGAGGTCCCGTCCAGAGATTACAGGACTTTATCTATAGACAATCTCTCAGGACCATCAGTTCTCACCTAATTTGCTTACCCGGACCTAATTGAGGACAGCAAATGATTGCAAAAAGGCACAAAATTCATAAGCATGATATCATTATGTAAATGAAGTATGGATATAAGTATGTTCTCAGTTGAGCCATTCCTATCTGTCCTTGGGGTATGTAGATGAAGTATGCTTCATCTGCGGACATATTTTGAATTGGCCAGTTCTTGGCTACCCCTGTCCCGTATGAAATGTTTTAGCCTAGTCTAAACAGCGTGGTTCAGGCGGAAAGCAATTAGGTCACTCTGACCAGTTTTCCATTTCTCTCCCAACCTTTTACTGCACTTCATCCGAGGCTCAATCCCGGCTGCTGGGACTCGGCAGGTATCTAAGACCCCTCCCTCCCTGTGAGAAGAGAAATCGCTGTTTCCGCCCAGCCTCAGAGACAGCCTGACTCTTCCCTTCCTCCCCCTCAAGATGAACCACAGCATCATCTACCCAGTCATCAGAGCTGAAGCCAATGTCATTCCTGCCCGCTGTGAGTCACCTTCTGGACTCGTCTTTCTGGGAGTTCCATTGTCATTCTATTTCCCAGCTGCCCCATCCCAGCTCACTATAGTCCATTGCTGCTTTTTCTTGCTAGTAAGCCTCAGAGCGGTCCACTGCCAGCCATGTACGCATGCGCCAAGCGCCCTTCTCCCACGGAGCCTCCATCGGTCCCCAGTGAGGGCTTTTATTCAGTTATTCCAGCTCTCTGATCACTGGGGACTCTCGACCCTTGCCTTTTTATGCGCCGTTTCTGCTGTGTGGGATGCTTGCCCCTCCCTTGTTCTGTGTCTTACTCTTTCATTCCGGAAAACATTACTTCCTGACACTCCCACTTCCAAAGACCCAAAAGGAGGGCTGTTTCTGTGTTCCAGCAGAACACTGTATACCTCGGAGTGTATCACACAGATTCACTATCCACCTATCCACTGCCTCCTCCCAAGGCTCAGGGATGATGGGGGAGGAGGGGTGGAAACAGCGTAGGAGCCAGATGCAGTGGATGACGACGAGGAAACAGTGTCTTGTGGACACAGCAGGCCACGGCACATATGCAGTCACAGAAGTTGTGCCCTCTTACACAGACCTGTGCAAGCCCAAATCAGACAAATCCGAGCACTGAAAGAGGAGCTGGGCATGAAGTGCCACCGCTAGCTCAGGAGCTAGTGCAGATGGTAGCCCCTGGGAGAGGAAAGGTGGTTTCCTCTAAGAGCGTAGCCCCTGGTAATTCATCCATGAGCAGACAGAAGGCTGCACACCCAAGAAAACTTAGGCAGCACCAATTGATCTTGATGGATTTAAAAAATTAAAAGGATACAAAGTTTGGGGCAGTAAGGGTGAAGGGTGGATATGGGAATAGTTGGGGAGGAGAGTATAAGCAAAACAAATTTACAAAATTAATCCAAAATTATCAGAAAACTAATAAAAACACATTTTAAAAATATTATACAGTCATAGCAGGGCAGTGGTAGTGCATGCCTTTAATTCCGGCACTCGGGAGGCAGAGGTAGGTGGATCTCTGTGAGTTCGAGGCCAGCCTGGTC
>LOEQ01001526.1:204910-216644 GCA_001685075.1 Bramus lutescens
TCTGCCTCCTGAGTGCTGGGATTAAAGGCGTGCGCCACCACCACCCAGCTTAACACCCGTTTATTCTTTGAGTTTCACAACAAAGAAGGGTCAAAAGACTACAAGAACATGCAGGAACAAAATTCTCTTACTGGCAGATGCTCACATGAACAGTCAAGCTGCGGAAGGAAGCGATGGCCTGGTGTGGATTGCCGCAGGTCCGGGAGGGATGGTATCTGAGAGAACAACCTGTGTCATTCAATTTAGCAACAGTAATCAGGAAAATGCAGGGGTCTCTGCGCCTGAAGGGCTGGACGCGTCTGGTTGAAACAATGATCAGGCAGAAGGAAAGACCATCAGGAATTGTTTCCATAGCATGGAAGTGACATCATCTTCCCCTGGTACAAGGCTCAGACTGTGGGTAGCAAACATCTATGGTGAGTCACTACCTCTTTTGATAGTCTTCATCAGTGCCAGCCACCCAGTCGAACCAAAATGCAAAAAACGTGAAGCATTTTAGGCTCGTTAACATTAATGTGAATATTATTATTCTTGGTGTGTCTAATCCATTGCTAGTGGCAAGGTTACAGCTGCCCAAAGGCCCCCACAACAGCTCCCGAGCTCTGCAACTGCAGCCGAGCATGGAGAATCCTAGGTGCAACTGCAGTCCCTGGAACCGCAGGCTGCTGCCCTTTGACAACCCACGGGCACAGTGGGACAGCCCCAAGCAGAGAAGGGGATGTTTCCTGCCTAACTGAATCCAGGCTCAAGCTCCTGGTTGGAACAGGCTGTTTTTGTCAGAATCCTGACATTAAAGGCGTGCTACCACCATCCGGCATCCTTCCTTCCTTTCCTTCTCCTTTTTCTCCTTCATTTTATTTTTATGTGTTCAGGTGTTTTAGTTTCATGCATGTCTTTCCACCATATGTGTGCCTGGTGCTAAAGGAGACAAGACCCTAGATCTGGGGTTACAGAGGGTGATCAGCGGCCATGTGGGTCCCAGATCCTCTGCAAGAGCAGCAGGTACTTATAACAACTGAGCCAGCCCCTCTTCTTAGAACAATTCCTGTCCTGAGTGCACTGCGCCAGAAGCATCAATGAACATGGTTGTGTCTTTCCACAACCAAGTTTACTGATTAACGGTAAGCTCACAAGGTCCAGTGTTTTCAAGGGCAGCATGTGTCAAGCAATCTCACCTATATTGGAAATCTGGCAGAGGCAAAAACGGGTTCTTCTGTCCCAACCTTAATTACTGGGAGTAACTCTTATATTACATACCCCACAGTAGGCACATCTCTTTACGTATACAATATATGTGGTTTACAAGCAAAGATAACTTAAGGAGATGGTAGCAGAGTTCCAAAGGTTTCAGAAGTGGGTTGATGCGAATGTTGATGGAGTCTGTACAGCTAACTTGACAACCCAAGACCAGTTGCTGCAGTGGCCAAAGGAGAGTCTAGGCTGACAGCAAGGCTCCAGCGTGGAGTCCAGATGTGAAGTAAAACACACCTGGTTCAGGTCCACATAGGATCTAGCTAAGCGGAAACCACAGGGATAGCTGAGAGTTCTCTGCCCCTCCCTGATTGTCACACAATGGGTGTCTGGCCGGTGGCACCATGCCACCACATTGCTAGGCACCCAGCATTTTATGGGGGCAAAGGGAAGTTATGGCCTTTCCTTGGTCTGGGGTAACTGACAAGTTCTTTGGCCTGGTTTCCCTAATATGATTTTAGTACATTTAATACATGAATATTCCTTCACCCATCCATTCTCAATCCACTCTTTCTACTCCCAGGAATAAATTATTTATTAGCTGCGCTGCACAGCAGTGCTGGACAGATGGTGAGGTGTGTGTGTGGGGGGGGGTCCACCCAAGGGCAACCGTCATCTTTTTCCCTCAAAATGTAGCCAAAAGCTATTTTGTAAGATGGACTTCCTGAGGGCAAGACACAGCCTGGGAAACCACTGTTTTAGTCAATATGGAGGACACAGCCTGGGAAACCACTGTTTTAGTCAATATGGAGGACACAGCCTGGGAAACCACTGTTTTAGTCAATATGGAGTAACTTAGAGGAAGGCACAGCCGGGACTCAACTGTTCCTCTTGAACCGAAAATTCACCTAGAAATGAACCCGTGAACCTAATTCCTAAACTGCTACCCATACAAGACTCTGTCTTGGGAGATGACAATGCCATAGACCCTTCTGTTTAAGCCTTGACTCTACCCTTCAGACATCTGGTCTACCAAGCCTGTGCAGTCTACAGGACTTCCGTGCCTCTCACCTCCTTCCATTTCCTGCCACTGTGGTTTACGTGGTACTCATTCTGGATCTGAAATAATACAATGTTCTGGAGCAGGGTCTCCAAGTCCATCTCACTTCTTCAAGTCCCTTCTCATGATGCTTCTTAAACTTCTTAGTGGGGAAATGCAACCATCTGGGCAGGAAGGAAAACAGTTTAAAGAGAGACGTGAGCTTCTTCTCCCTTGGCTATCAGACTACGGAAACAATGGACCTCAAGAAACAGAAATATCCCCAGGAATCTCATGCTGGGAGAAGGAAAGGCTGGGGACAGAGGGGCAGCCAGTAGTCTCCTGGAAAATTTACACCCTGTCACCTGGCCTTGCCAGCTGGCTCAAGCCTATGCATTGGTGACCAGTGGGACCTCACGATGACTGGGCTGTTAGTTATGACAGCTCACGCCTTACCCACGCTCAGAACACTAAGAAGATGGACTTGAGCAGGCAGGCCACTGGATCTCCGTGTCCCTTTGAAATGTCGCCACATCAAACAGGCCTCTGTTTTCTGCTTCTCACTTTTTTTTTTAAGTTACTCTTCTTAGAGCTATGTCACCCGATGTCCTTCCATGTTTAAAGCCCACTGAAGTGACCTTCTATCCAGCAAGTGGTCTCTTGAGCTCTCAACCCCTTTACCCTGCCCTTTCTGTCCCTGGGCTTTGTGTAGATGTTCGAATTTAGCTGATTCCTTCCCACACACCCTTTCTTTCTCTGGCAACTGGGAAGCGCTGCCTTTGTACCAGCCTCCCCCCCACCCCAACTTAGCATTAGATACCTTCCCAGACCCCCAACCAGGCAGGACCAGCTGCTTTGCCTTCCCTTGCAAAATTTTAAATTATTTACTTAAATAATTTTTGCTTTTCTGCCATGATCTTCTTTCCTAAGTCTTCAGCTTGTGACTAGCTAGCTTGCTGGAGGTGTAAAACCATTATCTCTGGCTCTCATGACCAGCTAACAATGAGTAAAACCTCATTTTAAAAAAGGAAATTGAGTCGCTGTCCTCAACAGTGTATTCTGAACCAAGAGAACTATTACTATTGTATTTGATAGCCAGCTACAGAAGTTACTGCTTCCAAGGCCATTAAGGGGTCCTCTGGGAGTATGCGATGCTAGTGATTGTCACCATTCCCTGGATGAGGACCCTAGGCAATAGAAAGGTTAAGTGGCCTTCCTGAGACATAGTGATATTGATATTCCTAGTGATTGATAGGGCTGAGATCAGAAGAAAACTGCCCTTAAAACTGGATTTGGAGCTAAGCCCTGACTCTGCCCTCTGCAGTGGCGTCTATGCCAAGCTTAAAGCTGTGCTTGCCCACAGACGCACCCTCACTATTTAGCAGAACGTGTAGGGGCACGCTTGAGGGTATCTGCAGTACACTAAAGGCCATCGAGCCCTGGAATCTTCCTTCAGAGCAGAGAACACAATCCGAAGGGGCCCGCCTGTACCCTTTATTTGGAGGGATCAGTGCCACCTGGTGGACACAATTTTCATTGCTCTTTAATCTGCTTTAAAGCCCACAACGCCACTTCCATGAGAATTTTTCTTTTTCAAATCAATCTTTTCTCATTTTACATACCAATCCCAGTTCCTACTCCCTTCCCTCNTGGTGGACACAATTTTCATTGCTCTTTAATCTGCTTTAAAGCCCACAACGCCACTTCCATGAGAATTTTTCTTTTTCAAATCAATCTTTTCTCATTTTACATACCAATCCCAGTTCCTACTCCCTTCCCTCCTCCCGTTCCTCCCACCTTCTCCTCACCCCACCCCACCCCACCCCACCTACACTCCTCAGGAGTCAACAAAGTCTAGCATTTCACTTTGAGGCCGGACCAGGGCCCTCCCAGCTGTATCTAGGCTGAGCAAGGTATCCCTCCAAAGAGAATGGGTTCCAGAAAGCTTGTTTATGCGCTAGGGATAAATCCTGGCCCCACAGTCTGCTCAAGGCACACAACTGTCACCCACATTCAGAGAACCTAGTTTGGTCCTACGCAGGTTCCCCATTATCAGTCCAGAGTCAGTGAGCTCCTACTAGCTCAGGTCAGCTGTTTCTATGGGTATTCCCATCATGGTCTTGACCCCTTTGGCCATATTATCGCTTCTCCCTCTCTTTGACTGGGCTTTGGGAGCTCGGCGCCAGTACTTTGTGTGGCTCTCCGCATCTGCTTCTGTCAGTTACTGGATGAAGGTTCTAGGATGACAACTAAGGTAGTCATCAATGTGATTACGCGGCAAGGCCAGTTCAGGCCCCCTCTCCACTATTGCTTAGGGTCTTAGCTGAGGTCATCCTTGTGGAATCATGGGAATTTCCCTAGTGCCAGGTTTCTCACTAACCCTATAATGGCTCCTTCAATCAAGATAGCTCTTCCCTTGGTCTCCCTCTCTGTCCTTCACGCAGCTTGACCATCCCATTCCCTCATGTTCTTTTCCCACATCCCCTTCCCCCACAAAAATGATCATTAGAAAGAAAAATAAATCAAAGCTTCATGTGTGGATGGGTTGAACGGGTTTGGGAACAGCTGTGCCTCCACTCCCAGAGAGTTCACAAGGCAATCCCAGGACTTGGGAGGATGAGGCAGGAGGATGTCTTATGAGTCTGAGCTCCAGCGAAATAGTGAGATGGTCTCAATAGTCTAAGAGGGAAGATGGGGAGAGTGAGCAGGGGGGAGAAAAGGAAGAATGAAAAGAAAAGAAGAGGGGGGATCCCCATGGTAAAAGATCCACTGCCCTCTCCCTGCCAATCATGCTTTCAAGGCCTTGGGTGTTGAGGTCAGCTGGGATTGGGTTTCGGGTAGCCTGTCTAGACAGCATGGTTTCAACAGTTGTACCAAAGAAGAGGCAAAGTCAGGGCAACTTTATAATGTAAACACCGTCAGAGCTCCTAAAGCATCTCTCTATGGAGGACCCAACAGCTAGGCCTGAAGGCTGTAATTATACCTATGCTATCCTCCAGTACCAAAAATAGGTCGTAACTCATAAGTGGATTTCTGTTATGATTTAAACACTCAAATAGGTGGGATTTTTTTAAATCCATTTTTTCTAGCTGCTTCCCGACTTCCCTGCCCCTTTCCACCCACCAGTCATCAAGAGATGCAAATATTGTCTTTGTTTTGTTTTTCAAGACACGACCTCTCATTATACAACCTAGGCTGACCTTGAACTCAAGGCAATCATCCTGCCTCGGTCTCCCAAAGGTGAGATTGCAGATGGAACCCATTATGCCTGACTATATATTTTGAAAGGGCAAATAGAAATAAGCTTATTCTGGTTAGAGAATTTCCTCTTCTACTGAGGGAGGGTAACTCCGAGAGCACCATTCAATTTTCAAGTAGAAATAATTGTTACACATACAGGATGAAGAAAAGTGTTTCGACCCATTGACATGGACTTTAAACTCCCAAATGCTTCATGTCATGTCAAGATTCAGTCCTTGTCAACCACCTCAAAGGGTAGATTTGAAGACATCACCTGTGAAACACCCCCAAACACCAAATCCTTCCCCACACTTAGCACTCTGCAGCTTGTTTAAGTTTCCACTGCGGAGGACCGGGCAAGAGATTGTTCTCCATTCAGAGCGAACCTTACCAGCCTCCTCTCGGTTTAACTCTTCCAACGACAAATGCCATCATCCCTTCCCAATGATGTCTGCAGCCCTGCTGTGAACTGTTGGGACCCTCCTGTGTTGCTTGGCCCATTGGGGAGGCAGTCTGGCACCAACAGGATACCTAGCTCAGCACTTCTCTTTAAAGGGACTAAATGAATGCTGCTCTAATTGAATCAGATAGGCTCAGGGGCCCACAGCCAAGGAGTGGCGAGCTGAACCACTGAAATCTACTGTAATGTCACCACGAGTGAATGCTGTTAATTTTTCTAAAGCATTTTATCTCCATTCTAGTCTGTGACTTCAGTGAATAACCAGTTTTTACTAGACGAATTGTTTGATTAAATTATGAGGAACACAGGAAGATATGAGCCCTCTAAAGACAACTTATTTTTTAAAATAATTTATTTAACTTTATTTTATGTGCATTGGTATGAAGTTACTGTATCCCCTGGAACTGGAGTTACAGACAGTTGTGAGCTGCCATGTGGGTGCTGGGAATTGAACCCAGGTCCTCTGGAAGAATAGTTAGTGCTCTTAATCCACTGAGCCATCTCTCCAGCCCCCTAAAGACAACTTATCACTAGGGCCATTATTATATTACCCTGGCATTTCATAAGTCATCATTTTGTATATTTTTAAAGTCCCGTTGCGTGGCTACTTTCTGATCCAGCAAGTCCAACCGGTTTGCAAGGCTAATTGGTGTGGCACAAATGGCTTTCCGGATGGAAACTGCTTCTTCCAAACCATTTTATTTTACTCAAATCAGCCAATCAGATTTGGTGTGATGACTTGGGCAGTACCCAGAACATACGCCTTTCAGTGGGTGATTTTTTTGAGCCATCCACAAATTGCAAGTTAATGACTTTTGTCTCAATAAAATTGGCTAATTCAACCCCCTATTTTAAAGTTAAAAACTCTTTTAGTGTAGACAGCCTTAAATTAACTACAGTTTATAAATATCACCAAAATTCTGAGAAAGACACTCTGAAAATAATAGTGATATTGTATAGACTGTTTACAAAAAGACCATGAGATTTGTGTTTAAAAACAAAGCTGGGCGTGGTGAAATTCAAAAGGCAATATATTATGGCCTGGAGAGACTTATCTTAGAGCTGAACAGCCATGGTCAGCATGCTAGCTACACAGTTGGGTCATAAGGCCACACCCCAACCCACTCCAGAGCATTGTCTCCTTTACTTGTCTTTAAAAGACACAAAATGGATCTCCAAGGAAGAGAGTCCATGGCTTTGCTTTTCCTCTTTCCTCCAAACCAAGGGAACCATGAACACAGTTGCGAAAATACAAAATATGCCAACCAACAAAATAAAGTCTTAATATTTTCAGTATTAGAAAATTTATATAGTGCCAACTTCTTTTTCTTTTTCTTTTCTTTTTTCTTTTTTTCTTATTTTTTTTTTAAGACAGGGTTGGTTTCTCTGTGTAACAGTCCTGTCTGTCCCGGAACTTGCTCCATAGACCATGCAGGACCCAAACTCAGAGATCTGTTGGCCTCTGCCTCCTGAGTGCTGGGATTAAAGATGTGGGCCACCTCACCTGGTTTACAGTCCCAGTTTCTGAAGACCTGATGTTATAAAATCTATTTCTTTTGAATAGCCCCCTAGTTTCAGCAATTCCTTGTGAAAAGTTCCTGCACCCCATGAGCCTCTCCACCAACACAGCAATCCAACTCAGACCAAATCAAATTCAATTAGCTAAAGCCCAGGTTTAATGAATAAAATGCTCCTGGATGATTTTCCAGCCCCCCAGAGAAGAAACAGGGAAGAGAGACCAAAAATCCATGTGTCTGTTTTCGGGGNCAGTTTAGTACCCTGTGGGAATGGTCTTGAGCATCTCTGGCGGAGGAACCATGTTTGGGAAGAGGGATGGGGGAGTAGGATTGAGGTAGAACTTCCACCAGAATATCCCAGACTCTTTGGGTATCTGGATGCCAGACACTGGGGTGCACCAGAGCACCTTGAAGTAGCCATATTTACCCGTTCCTGTCCTGCCTTCTTTAATCTGGGTTCTCTCTGACTTCTGAGACTATGATAATTCTCTGCAGGCTTGTATAGATCTTTCTGCTGGGAATCAAAAGCTAAAGCTCAAATCCAAAGGTCAACAGTACACTGATAAGGACATTTTGTTCCGACAGGAAATGCCTGAAGTTGGCACTTTATTTTAAAAAGGGGGAGCTGGGTATGGGGTGCTCATTTCACAGTTTTGGAAGCTGAAAGTCCAGAATCTGTGGTCCCGTCTGCCTGACCTCTGGTGAGAGCCCCTTTGGTTCTGTCTCCACATGGTGGATGGCATCAAAGTCACAACACATGCAGTGCCAGGGATTTCACAGCATGACAGGAAGACAGAGATGAGGAAGGGTAGCAGTCTCACTACTTTTAGAACGTGTTCTTGTGAGAACTTATCCTGGGAGATGACTGTTGGCTCCCCAGCCTGGGCATTGATGCCAGAATCACCCTCTGTCCCAGAATCCCTGGCTCAGCACCACCACACTGAGCAACATGAGAGTCTAAGGAAGGAGGACCCATTCAAGAGATATCAAAATCAGACAAACCTAAGCTGGGCGGTGGTGGAGTACACCTTTAATCTCAGCACTTGGGAGGCAGAGGCAGGTGGATCTCTGTGAGTTTGAGGCCAGTCTGGTCTACAAGAGCTAGTTCCAGGACAGGCTCTAAAGCTACAAAGAAACCCTGTCTTAAAATAAAAAAATCAGACAAACCTATACATGGACAGAATTAATAATTCTTCAAAAAGCAGAAGAATAAGAAATATGAAATCCATGCTGATGATGAGGGATGGAAAAAGATGATCCAGGGAGGGGCCATATAAATTGTTGTGGGATGTCTTGTTTATGTGTTGCTTTTATTGGCTAATGAATAAAGCTGCTTTAGCCAATGGCTTAGCAGAGTAAAGCTAGGTGGGAAATCTGAACAGAGATAGAGAGAGAGAGTAGGCGGAGTCAGAGAGACATCATGTAGCTACTGAAGGAGAAAGATGCCCAGAACCTTTACCAGTAGGCCACAGCCTCGTGGTGACACACAGGTTAATAGAAATGGGTTAATTCAAGATGGAAGAGCTAGCTAGAAATAAGCCTGAGTCATTGGCCAAGTAGTGCTGTAATTCATATAGTTTCTGTGTGATTATTCAGGTCTGGAAGGTCGGGAAAGGAACGAGCAGTCTCTGCTTACAATAAACAGAGCATGGGAACGAAGAAGGGTTTTGTTCCTAAGCAGGACAGTAATGCTTTCCTTCTTACAGTAGAGAAGCAAGTATTCCTTCTCATACGCTCTATAGAACATCATTTATGCATACCAATACAATATTTTTAAAGTAATAAAATATTCTATAATAATTACATGTTTTAAGTGAGGCAAGTTAAATTTGATTTAAAGATGAAAGTTAGTAAAACACTGAATAGACCCAGGAATAATTTCAAAGCAAGACTATAACAGATTTGGGAAGCTTGGGCTTGTGGGAGGAAATCTATACTTCATAGCAGGTCATAAAAAGTACAGACTTGGGTCATTGAGCTGGCCCAGTTGGCAAAGATGCTTGCTTCCAAGTCTGGCCACCCGAGATTGTTCCTTGAGACTCGTGTGACAGAAGGAAAGAAGTGACTCCTGGGAGCTGTCCTCTGACTGCTACATACATGCTGTGACATGTGTGTACAGCACCCCAAGCGAACAAAATGAACAAAATTAATTAAAGCACAGACTCTAATTTTCCCAGAGGAGAGGAAAATAAGTCTCAGTTTAGAGTTATTGCCGTGGAAACAATAGATGAGGAGAAGGTGAAGAACTATCCAAATGTTAAAGAAACCTGGGGATTCCATACACACAGGAAGAGAGGGAAGTGCCAGGGGAAGAAAGAAGGCAGGCACAGAGTCAGCTCTAGGTGTTGACTGCGTCTCACATGCCCCTTTGATTCTGGAAGAATTAGGTACCAAACAATAAAAACTATGACATGCAATATTTTTTATAATACACGGAGGAAATGTGCCACAATAGAGAAAAAGAGCCACGTATCGGCCCCCCAATTGTGTAATGTAGCAAAAATTATGCATTGCCAAGCGATTTGGGTTTTCAACATTGCATGCAGTCACAGAGAATATAAATGTAAAAAATTTTCAATTTATTTGGAAAGGGCCTCTGGAGTGTGGGATTGGATTAGTCATCTAGGCCAATGATGAAGTCCCATGGGTTAGTGCATAAAAACACCAAAATGTGATTTGCATTTGGTAATTGGACAACTGTCTTTAATAATATAACTAAATTTGTGCTTCTGACAAAAAGGACACAGCAACTGGCATTGGACTTGTGTAACAACTTCAGTTAGAAAACGGAAAATAGCACAGGAGAAAAACCAGCCACTCTTCAGAAGCTGGACAGGCAGCACAGGAAAGCACGCCTGAGCAAAGGAACTCAGTGGTCACGGTCACTCGGGAAGGTGTTTAGAGATGCTTTATGGACCATGCTACAAGATGGGAGGGAGATAAAATATGTTTGGGGGTTTAGTTTATCGGTAGGGTTGATTAGGATTGAGGTCTGGATTGAACTGCTACACACCAAAGGAAGGAGGGAGGGGGAGGAAGGGAAGGAGGGCAGAAAGAGAGGAGGGGAATATCCCAATGCACAAAATGTAAATTAAAAATGTTCAATATCAATAAAGGGTCTGCCTGGTTGCATATGTGTGTGCATGTCTGTGTGCGTGCATGTGCACGAGTACTTGTGTATGTATGCATGTATGTGCATGCTTGTGTGTGTATGTGTGTGTGTGCGTGAGTGCTTGTGTATGTGTATATGTGTGTATGTGCATGCTTGTGTGTGTATGTGTGCATGTGTGTGCATGCTTGCATGTGTGTATGTGTGCACATGTGTGTGCATTCGTGCATGTGTGCATGCTTGTGTGTGTGCGTGCGTGTGTGCATGTGTGTGCATTCGTGCATGTGTGTATGCTTGCGTGTGTGTATGTGTGCATGTGTGTGCATGTGTGTGCATTTGTGCAGGTGTGTGTATGCTTGCATGTGTGTATGTGTGCATGTACGTTTGCTCATGTGTGCGCGTGCATGTGTGTGTGTGTGTGTTATAAGGCTCTGATTCCATCTCAAGGATTGAGAAAAATACTAAATGTGAAAAGAAATGGAATAGTGTGACTGACAACAGGAAGAGAAGCTCAACCGAGAACAGAATATTACTTTTTTGTCAAAACCATGAGTCAGAAGACACCTCTGACACTGAAAACCCAAACACCTTTAAAGTGGAAGTACCAACAAGCTAGAGCTCTGTGCCCAGCAGGATGGTCCCTCTAAAACAAATGCAGAGCCAGAACAGAGACCAAAGGCTCTCTCACCCCTCTGTACTAAACACTGAAAAAACCAACCTACATATATGAGCCAGTGTTGCTTACACACCGGACAAGTCAGGGCAAGACGATGACCCCTGAGAAAAGCTAAAGAAGCCAGCTCAACTCCCACCACGCCAGAGAGAGTCCATGGCGGATGTAAATAGAGAGAGAGTCCATAGTGGATGTAGATAGAGAGAGTCCATGGCAGATGATGTAAATAGAGAGAGTCCATGGCAGATGTAAATAGAGAGAGAGAGAGTCCATGGTGGATGTAAATAGAGAGAGAGTCCATAGCGGATGTAAATAGAGAGAGTCCATGGCAGATGTAAATATATATAGAGAGAGTCCATGGTGGATGTAAATAGAGTCCATGGTGGATGTAAATAGAGAGAGTCCATGGCAGATGATGTAAATAGAGAGAGTCCATGGCAGATGTAAATAGAGAGAGAGTCCATGGCAGATGTAAATAGAGAGAGTCCATGGCAGATGTAAATAG
>LOEQ01001526.1:220255-238881 GCA_001685075.1 Bramus lutescens
GAAGGAAGGAAGGAAGGAAGGAAGGAAGGAAGGAAGGAAGGAAGGAAGGAAGGAAGGAGAAAGCCAGCACAGGTAGGTTAGCCCTAAGCACTTGAAGTTCATGGCTGGCTATGCAGGCTTTGGAATATTCCTCTCTTACAACGTCTTCTTTTAGCATGCAGCTTTCAATATTCCAGCCCAAAGGAATGAGGAAGGAGGGGCATTCAGATATTTTGGTAAATGAGAGCTTTAATTTTTGTCTCAATCAAGCAGACACCTTGATGAATCGAGTGAAACCTTTGGCCTCTCTCACCACCTGGAAAGCCCATAGGAAACAATGGATCAGATATCATCTAGAATTTTAAAAATGTGTTTGGCCAAGGGCTCACGTGACAGAAAGTGTACCTGTGGTTGGGCAACCTGACTCACAATGCCATGTTGTCTCACAAAACACACACACAGCAGTTTGAAAAGTCCTTTCATTGTCTTTTTTTTTCATCCACAAAAATTTTGTGATGAGTGAGAGATGAGGAACATGTGACTCAGCATGGTGGCTCTGGGTGAGAGAGGGGCTAGAGCTCCCTAGTTGTCGTGGGGGCTCCATGTTCCTGTGACCCCTCCTTTCTCATATTACTCTGTTTCCTCCCTTCCCACTTTCTTCATGTCTTAATATTAATTTTAAAAGCATTCCAAAGCACTTATTTCCTGTTGAGGATTTCAAAAGGCTAACGAGGAAATTCCAACTTCCCACAGCTCTGTCGTTCAGATAACGACCATTGAGATGCTGGAAACTTTAGTTGGTAAGCAATGTGGCGATACAAAGAATAATAGAGATGGGTTAGTTTAGGATATGAGTTTAGCCAGAAATACGCTTAAGCTATTGGCCAAACAGTATTGCAAATAATATAGTTTCCTGAGTGGTTATTTCATGACTGGGCAGCTGGGACGAACAAGTGACCCCTCCTTCAACACTGCAGCATATGTGTTTTAGAAATATCAGCCAAAGCAGGGAGGGGATGTGGCTCAGAGGTAAAGACATTTGTCACCAACCCTGGTGCCCTTAATTCCTTCCCCAGGTCCCAACTGGTAGGAGGAAAGAGCTTACTCCAGAAAATTGTCTTCTGACGTACCTGCAAACACACACACACACACACACACACACGCACATACGCACACATGCACACACTCATATACACATGCAAACACATATACATACACACATACACATGAACATACACACACGCAAATGCACATATATGCATACATACACATATATACACACATACACATGCACACACTAAAATAAGTGTAATACAATTTGAACATAAAACCCCCAATTTTATTTAATTTGCTGTGACTTTTGGTTTTCAGTTTGATGTGAGCAGAATCAAAATGGCAGTAAGTCTCTGGCATGTCAATGAAGGCATCCTAGATGATGATTGTTAGGGAGAAAAGACCCACCGCCGATGTGGGTGGCACCATTCCATGAGCTGGGGCCTTGATCAGCTATGACATCCATGATCCACAACAATGACTTCTCTATATTGCAATGGTGGTGTTCATATCTGGGCAGTGACCGACAGCTTTCTAATTGGAATTTAAGGCCCACTTACTACAAGGGAAACTTAGCAAAATACCCACGGCTAGTGAGGCCATGGACTGGAGAAAGGAAACGTCTGCCTTTACCAAACCTGTGCAATTCCTAACTGCATTCTAAATACTTAGCCTTATTACCAAGGATAAGTGTTGCTCTCACCGCTTATCAAAGAAGTCTCTCTTTGCAGGAGATGAACAGTGACAGAGCTTTCCTGAATGATAATTTGCTGCTGTTTCAGAGAACAAAACATGCCACAGAAATTCCACTTCTAAGAATTAGTTATTACAAAAGAATCATAGATGCATATAAGTACACACACACACACACACACACACACACATTTTTTTTCTAGAAAAATAAGAAGCCCTAGCAACAATACAACTCCAGGCTTTGAAATCAGGTGGACAAGCAGAGCCAAGCAGAGCTGTCCTTTTCAGCTGAACTGTGTGTCATCTCTTTTGACACAATGCTCTTTCGCCTCCTTTCTGTTCTTGCTCGTCCCTGTAGATAGTAGAGATTTCCACACTGTTTAGAATCATGCCTGGGAGATGAGCGATCACGTCCTTGCTGGCTCCCAAGTGACCATGGAGACATGGCCTTTTCCTGTCCCTGTCAGCACCAGCAGCTCCCTACTCTCGGGCTAGGCTGAGTTTCAAGAGCCACGACTGAAAAGAGAAGCAAGGACCTTGGCCAGGGGACAAAGAAGAAGGCAGTGATTAATGGATTGAAAATAAAGCCTCTGAGATGAGTTTCAAGGAACTGGATTTTTTCCTGGAAAAAAAAAGGGGAGGGCAAGGGGATAACTCAGTTGCCATCTTCAAGCCAACAAGAGGTAATTACGAAGGGAGTGGTATCTAGCTGCTCTTAGCCCCAAACCCGGCCAAGGAAACTTGTTTATCCTTCTAGAGGAAGAGCATGGCTGGGTGGGAGTTCTCTAAGATCCAAGGCTTAAGGCAACCTCCATCGCCTCCAGCCACCACTTGGGCCAGACGCACCTTTCTTTATGAAATTTAAGAGGTATATCAGGTGATGCCTAGAATTCCTTGACAGCTTTAATTCTTAATGTCTTCCTCTACCATAGTCTCTTTTATTTTTGTAGGCTTATCAGAAAAAAAAAAGTTATAAAAGTGCTTCCTGGGTAAGAAACCATGGCATGACCCACTTAAAATTCCCTTTCTTAAGAATCTTTCCTTGATGTAACATAGGCAACTAAAGGGTGTGCACTCTTTGTAATCACACAGCTAGAGCACAGCTAGGGAAGTGTGCATGACTACACACAATCAGAACACAGCTAGGGAAGTGTGCAAGACTACACACAACCAGAACACAGCTAGGGAAGTGTGTAAGGCTACACACAGCCAGAACACAGCTAAGAAAGTGTGCAAGACTACACACAACCAGAACACAGCTAGGGAAGTGTGCAAGACTACACACAACCAGAACACAGTTAGGGAAGTGTGCAAGACTACACACAACCAGAACACAGCTAGGGAAGTGTGTAAGACTACACACAGCCAGAACACAGCTATGGAAGTGTGCAAGACTACACACAACCAGAACACAGATATGGAAGTGTGAAAGACTACACACAGCCAGAACACAGCTAGGAAAGTGTGCAAGACTACATACAACCAGAACACAGCTAGGGAAGTGTGCAAGACTATACACAATAAGAACACAGTTAGGGAAGTGTGCAAGACTACACACAACCAGAACACAGCTAGGGAAGTGTTCAGGACTGCACACAATCAGAACACAGCTAGGGAAGTGTGTAGAACTGCACACAACCAGAACACAGCTAGGGAAGTGTGCAAGACTATACACAACCAGAACACAGATAGGGAAGTGTGCAAGACTATACACAACAAGAACACAGTTAGGGAAGTGTGCAAGACTACACACAGCCAGAACACAGCTAGGGAACTGTGCAAGACTACACACATCCAGAACATAGCTTGGGAAGTGTGTAGAACTGCTTTTCTAAGTTAACCTCCATCAAATAGTGATGGGTATAGTTTGTTCGAAAACTTTATGAAGACAATTTAGAACATTTAAGCTCCAGGCTTACATGGAAATAAAAACCTCTAGAATCATCCAGAGTCCAGATTATGTGTTTTTCCATGCTTTCACTTAATTTTA
Source organism: Bramus lutescens (assembly GCA_001685075.1). Classification (NCBI taxonomy): domain Eukaryota; kingdom Metazoa; phylum Chordata; class Mammalia; order Rodentia; family Cricetidae; genus Bramus; species Bramus lutescens. The sequence continues at coordinate 223,971 of LOEQ01001526.1, forward strand.
AAGGTAATAGCAATTTTTAAATGTCCCTTCCTATGACAAAGTCTGCAAGCCAATGCAGAGGAGATAGAATTTCTTAGGATTTCTCAATTATGGAGCACATTTGGTATGCTATAGAGTCTGGTTGATAAGAAGTTATAAGGCATTTAATATTTCAAAATACCAATCAACAGTTACCCTCTGTTATGAGTCAAAGGTGTGCCAAGTACTATTCACAGTAAGTATTACAATGACCCTGTGAGGAAGATGTCAATGTCCTCACCTGACAGGTCAGAATGCAGAGATGAGTAATTCCAAAGTCACAGAACTAGTAAAATATCATCCAGGTTCAACTCCAGGTCTCCTGGACCCAAGGTCCCAAGTTGTTTCTATATGAAGCTCTTCCTAGATGATGGATTCGCTTTGCTGTACGATCCCAAGCATGGACAACTTAAGGTGTTATTTGGTCAAACTCCTGATGTCGTTATTTTATTTTCTAAGTCCAAAAGTAAATAAAGATCGTGTCTAATGGTGACATCACAGCTAGACAGCCTGGATTCCTGTCTACATCTGAAATTTCATGTTCTGCCTTCTTTCCTCCATTGTGTGCTGACCTCTTTTGCCATGAAACTTTAAATCTTTAGTGTTATGATGTTTAATTCCTATCAGCAAGCCTGGGCCTTTCCCCAAGTTTCTTAAAGGCAATGCTGACTCTAAGTGGACTTTATGGAGTGGCCCATGGACTCTTTGCCATAGAATCAATGCATATTGCTGGAAACATAAATCCTGTGCACACTGTTGATTCTATTGAGTCAAAATCTTGTCTACTACAGTTCTATTCTTTAAGAATTTCATACATGTGTGCAANCCTTTTCAGCTGAACTGTGTGTCATCTCTTTTGACACAATGCTCTTTCGCCTCCTTTCTGTTCTTGCTCGTCCCTGTAGATAGTAGAGATTTCCACACTGTTTAGAATCATGCCTGGGAGATGAGCGATCACGTCCTTGCTGGCTCCCAAGTGACCATGGAGACATGGCCTTTTCCTGTCCCTGTCAGCACCAGCAGCTCCCTACTCTCGGGCTAGGCTGAGTTTCAAGAGCCACGACTGAAAAGAGAAGCAAGGACCTTGGCCAGGGGACAAAGAAGAAGGCAGTGATTAATGGATTGAAAATAAAGCCTCTGAGATGAGTTTCAAGGAACTGGATTTTTTCCTGGAAAAAAAAAGGGGAGGGCAAGGGGATAACTCAGTTGCCATCTTCAAGCCAACAAGAGGTAATTACGAAGGGAGTGGTATCTAGCTGCTCTTAGCCCCAAACCCGGCCAAGGAAACTTGTTTATCCTTCTAGAGGAAGAGCATGGCTGGGTGGGAGTTCTCTAAGATCCAAGGCTTAAGGCAACCTCCATCGCCTCCAGCCACCACTTGGGCCAGACGCACCTTTCTTTATGAAATTTAAGAGGTATATCAGGTGATGCCTAGAATTCCTTGACAGCTTTAATTCTTAATGTCTTCCTCTACCATAGTCTCTTTTATTTTTGTAGGCTTATCAGAAAAAAAAAAGTTATAAAAGTGCTTCCTGGGTAAGAAACCATGGCATGACCCACTTAAAATTCCCTTTCTTAAGAATCTTTCCTTGATGTAACATAGGCAACTAAAGGGTGTGCACTCTTTGTAATCACACAGCTAGAGCACAGCTAGGGAAGTGTGCATGACTACACACAATCAGAACACAGCTAGGGAAGTGTGCAAGACTACACACAACCAGAACACAGCTAGGGAAGTGTGTAAGGCTACACACAGCCAGAACACAGCTAAGAAAGTGTGCAAGACTACACACAACCAGAACACAGCTAGGGAAGTGTGCAAGACTACACACAACCAGAACACAGTTAGGGAAGTGTGCAAGACTACACACAACCAGAACACAGCTAGGGAAGTGTGTAAGACTACACACAGCCAGAACACAGCTATGGAAGTGTGCAAGACTACACACAACCAGAACACAGATATGGAAGTGTGAAAGACTACACACAGCCAGAACACAGCTAGGAAAGTGTGCAAGACTACATACAACCAGAACACAGCTAGGGAAGTGTGCAAGACTATACACAATAAGAACACAGTTAGGGAAGTGTGCAAGACTACACACAACCAGAACACAGCTAGGGAAGTGTTCAGGACTGCACACAATCAGAACACAGCTAGGGAAGTGTGTAGAACTGCACACAACCAGAACACAGCTAGGGAAGTGTGCAAGACTATACACAACCAGAACACAGATAGGGAAGTGTGCAAGACTATACACAACAAGAACACAGTTAGGGAAGTGTGCAAGACTACACACAGCCAGAACACAGCTAGGGAACTGTGCAAGACTACACACATCCAGAACATAGCTTGGGAAGTGTGTAGAACTGCTTTTCTAAGTTAACCTCCATCAAATAGTGATGGGTATAGTTTGTTCGAAAACTTTATGAAGACAATTTAGAACATTTAAGCTCCAGGCTTACATGGAAATAAAAACCTCTAGAATCATCCAGAGTCCAGATTATGTGTTTTTCCATGCTTTCACTTAATTTTAAAGGTAATAGCAATTTTTAAATGTCCCTTCCTATGACAAAGTCTGCAAGCCAATGCAGAGGAGATAGAATTTCTTAGGATTTCTCAATTATGGAGCACATTTGGTATGCTATAGAGTCTGGTTGATAAGAAGTTATAAGGCATTTAATATTTCAAAATACCAATCAACAGTTACCCTCTGTTATGAGTCAAAGGTGTGCCAAGTACTATTCACAGTAAGTATTACAATGACCCTGTGAGGAAGATGTCAATGTCCTCACCTGACAGGTCAGAATGCAGAGATGAGTAATTCCAAAGTCACAGAACTAGTAAAATATCATCCAGGTTCAACTCCAGGTCTCCTGGACCCAAGGTCCCAAGTTGTTTCTATATGAAGCTCTTCCTAGATGATGGATTCGCTTTGCTGTACGATCCCAAGCATGGACAACTTAAGGTGTTATTTGGTCAAACTCCTGATGTCGTTATTTTATTTTCTAAGTCCAAAAGTAAATAAAGATCGTGTCTAATGGTGACATCACAGCTAGACAGCCTGGATTCCTGTCTACATCTGAAATTTCATGTTCTGCCTTCTTTCCTCCATTGTGTGCTGACCTCTTTTGCCATGAAACTTTAAATCTTTAGTGTTATGATGTTTAATTCCTATCAGCAAGCCTGGGCCTTTCCCCAAGTTTCTTAAAGGCAATGCTGACTCTAAGTGGACTTTATGGAGTGGCCCATGGACTCTTTGCCATAGAATCAATGCATATTGCTGGAAACATAAATCCTGTGCACACTGTTGATTCTATTGAGTCAAAATCTTGTCTACTACAGTTCTATTCTTTAAGAATTTCATACATGTGTGCAATAACATATAATTACATCTACCCCATTTCCTCTCTACAACTTTCCATGTATTCCTCAATCTCTCTCTCTCTGTGTTTGTGTGTGTGTATGTGTGTGTGATAATCCACAAACTCCAGTTAGTGCTGCCCAGGTGTGAGGCCGTCCACTGTAACACAGGGAACTCTCAGAGGCTACAGCCTCAAAGAAGATTTACTCTTCCTCCCCCTGCAGCTATCAACCACCAGCAGTACCTCAGGAAGGGAGGAAGCCTCCCTGTTTATGTTGAAATCCTGGCTGGCTAGACCTTGTGCAGGTCTTATGCATATAACCACAACTGCTGTGAGTTTGACTACGACATGGCGTCTCGTGCAGATGACAGCATTTCCCAACACCCCTAGCCTCTAACTCTCACGTCCTTCCTACTTCCTCTTCCACGATGTTCTCTGAGCTTGGAGGTCAGGGAGAAGTTGATAAAAATGTCCGATTAGGGATAAGCACCCACTGTCTCTTGTTATTGGCCCTTTGATCAGTTTTGTTACTTTGCATTGACTACTGTCCAGAAAGAAGTGTCTCTGATTAAGTTGACAGCAGCTCAGGTCTTTGTGTAGAAGTACGAGGGTTTAAAGGCGCTTTGTCAAGATAACCATTTCGTGAAACAGCGCCATAGGTTGCTCCCACTCCTTACAAAAATATCTTCTTTTTCATGGCTTGTTACTGAGGCACACACATCACTGGGGACGACCTACATTATTTATAGATCTCTACTGATTGGATTCCTTCCCACTTTACATGGAGAAATTTGCTTAGGAAGCACAATTCCAAGTAAATGCTGATTTCACTCCCTCAATCTCAAGCTAAATCTCCTCTACAAACATGTTGCTAAACCTTCTATTTATAAGGGCAATCAGTCTATAGTAGACTAACACATGCAAATGTGTTTAGATTGGGGATGGGAAATGGCAGGTGTTGCTGATGCTGTCTCAGATTTTTCCAGCAGTTACTTAAAACCCAGCAGTGGGTGGATTCAGGACTGAACCAGTGGTTCTCAAAGTCGGCTTGGTGTCACCAGCATGGCCTAGAACTTCACTATCAAGGACCTCTGCAGGCCCAACCTAGGGCCCACTGGATCAGAGAGGGAGGGAGGGGCCAGCAGCACGGGCGCTCACAATCCCACGGGTGACTCTACACTACTCAAGTCTATAAAGGACTGCAGACCTCAGACAATAATTCTGGTCTTTGGAATATATTTGAATCAACTGGTGAACTCTGAAAAACCTGGTATCCAAACCTACTCCACAGACAAACTAGACTCTCAGAAGTTAGAGCTCAAAGGGAAGTTCACAAGTGTTCACCGTGAACACCTAAGGTCTGGGGTGTGAGTGTGTGTGTGTGTGTGTATGTATGTGTGTGCATGTGTGTATGTGTATATGTGTGTGTATGTGTGTATGTGTGTGTGAGTGTATGTATGTGTGTATGTGTTTGTGTGTATGTGTGTGAGTGTATATGTGTGTATGCATGTGTGTGTATGTGTGTATGTGTATATGTGTGTGTATGTGTGTGCATGTGTGTATGAGTGTATGTGTGTGTATGTGTTTGTGTGTATGTGTGTGTATGTGTGTGTGAGTGTATGTGTGTATGTGTTTGTGTGTGTGTGTATGTGTGTGTGTGTATGTGTGTGTGTGTGTGTGTGTGTGCAGATGACAGGGACACTGTGTTCACCGCTCTTGTTGTGACTAAATATCAAACAAAGTAACTTACGGGAAGGCTTTATCTGGGCTCCTGGCTTCAGGTGCAGCCCATCATGGTGGCAGGAGAGTGTGGGTCACACCACGTCAGCAGTCAGGAAGCAGAAGGATGCTCATGCTCAGTCTTTCTCCTTTTTGATCAGCCAGGAACCTACCCCATGGAACGGTGCCACCCATGCTTAGGGTGAATTGCCCCATCTCAATCAACCCGGTCTAGAATCTCCCTGATAGAAATGCCCAGAGAGCCACCTTCTAGGTGCTATCAGATGCTGTCCAGTTACCAATCAATATTAGCTGTCTTCCTTTTAAAGTATACGCATTTCTCTCTAAAGATTCTGGATCAGGGCTCCCCAACAATACAGGCTCTTGTGCTTGCCCTTGACTACCTAAAATAGCTCCATGGTAAACCTTGATGCCGGTGTTGCCACACACTTTAGCTGTAAGACAGAGAAATCAGTCTCAAACTAACTGACCTGGAAACTTCCTCTGTGATGGATGGATTTCGTTGTGCTGGGAGTGCTTTCCGGTTCGCCAGGAAAGAAAAGACCTCACTGGTCTTACCAGTATGGAATCTGCATGCTGGAATGCTGATCTGTGGGGCAAGATATGCCCACTTATGCAATCCTGGCAACTAACAGCTTTCTGACTAGACTTGAGGCCTGCTCCGCAGGAAGCTATTAATGCCATCATTGGTACTGTAATCCTAGTCAAAAGCCCTTGGCAGGAATCTTGGCTTTTTTATTTGGGCCACTATGATCAGAGACAATAGATACGGAACCGATCCTTTAGAGACTAGGAACCATTGGCAAGAAGCAAGTCACAGCAACTGGCCTTACAGGCTGTGCCAAGCACTGCTTCAGGGGCACCATGCAGACTCCAGTGGGGTTATATTATTCCCCCTGGAATTATGATAGAGTTGCAAAAGACTAAATATTATTCTGGTGTTATAGAAACCTTAGTGATCTCTCCCCAGGCAGAAAACCTAGAAAGAATGACAACCCATGCTACAGTCAACATTGTGTTCACTGCTCTGCCCTTCCCACAAGCACTTCTGTTTCCAGGTGCTGACCCTGGATGACCCACTAGAGGAGAGTTGAGGAGGACAAGTTAATCCTGGGGACATGAGAATGGATTTGGGTAAATCCTGGTATCATAGGATCATAGGAGGAGGCCTTTGAGCCGATAAAGACCTTGAGTGCACAGGGCCTGAATAGCGACCTGGAACCCTGGGGCCTTGGCAGAAGCAAGGGCTGAAGATCTTATTCCTTAGCTGTGCCCCTTTGTGCCTTCCCTCCTGAGGAGTCGTCCATTTCTTCCACTATCCCCTAAGACCACCTTAGTACAAACCTAGACTGCATATATCTGGGAAGTTTTCTATTTTAATTACATTTATTTTTTAGCATTGAGTTTCCTTTATTGTTTTTAGTGAGCTATACCTTTTTAATCTGTTCCCTCCCTTTCTCTCCCTCCCCTCTTACCCTCTCCCATGATCCCTACACTCCCAATTTACTCAGGGGGGCTAGTCTTTTTCTCCTTCCTATGTAGAGCCATGTATGTCTCTCTTAGGGTCCTCTTTGTTGTCTAGGTTTTCTGGGGTTCTGATTTGTAGACTGGTTTTCCTTTGATTTATGTCTAAAAGTCACTTATGAGTGAGTACATATTATATTTGTCCTTCTGGGTCTGTGTTACCTCATTCAATATGATGTTTTCTAGATCTATCCATTTGCCCGCAAATTTCAAGATGTCATTACTTTTTACCCCTGTGTAGTACTCCATGTGTAAATATACCACATTTTTTTTATTCATTCTAATTACCCATTTCTGAGTTGAGACAGAGCTCAGGTCCTCTCAGCTCTGGAAATGCGGGCATTATTAAGTACAGTATAAGGACAATTAGGACATTTCTGTGTTGGGGGAGGCTGCTTGTACATTTCCCAGATAGCCATATTCCTGAAATAATTCCACCTTATCACAGGACAAAGAAATTTCTTTATTCATTAACCAGTAAAAGCAACACACAGACAGAAGGACCTCCCACATCATTTGCGCTTCACGTCCTTCAGATGCCCTTTTTGGAACCTGCGTGAGCGTCATGCATTCTCCTGGATAGGAACACCTTCTGAGACTGGGGAGCTGAGTGAGACTGTTGGGGGCCATGCCACAGTGAGTCACTCAAGCATATAAGTCATCTGTTTTTATGCTAATATTCTAGGAAAAATGAGGGAGACTGATGGCTTCTTCCAGGCATTTCACCTCAAACCCATTGCTACAGACTTAACCGAATGTTTGTACCCCTGGAATCCCTGTCTTGAAACTCTACATCCCAGTATGGCTGCATTTTGAGATAAATGAAATCATAGGAATGGGACCGGGACCCCAATCCACTGTAATTAGTGTCCTTATAAGAGGAGACCCCAGACTGCGTCTGTTCTCCAATTACCATTTCAGGCATGCAGTTACTTAACTGCTTATCAATAGTCCTTAAGTCAAAAAGACAGTCTTCACGAGAAACCAAATCAACCAGAACCTTGATCGTGGATTACAGGGTTCAGAAATGTGAGAAAATAGATTTCTGTTAAGTCAGACAGTCTGTGGTATTTTATAATGGCAGCTGTAGCAGTTCAATAAATTCACATTTCTCTTCTCTCCTGCCCACAGCGCATCTTCAGAAGGTTAAAGCTCCGCATTGATCTTGATATGGCATCTCCCCGTCATCATCACTGCACTATAATCAGTTTAGAGACCTTCCACACACTTCACACAGTTGGCTGGGTCTTCCCGTGCACTAGCTCAGACAGGGCACACAGCGATGGATTAGCCACAGAGGGGCCAAGAAGAACTGTATGTGATGCCCTGTTAGTAATGTTTGGTAGTTACTGATAAAGCATTTATCCTTTTGCTAAAATTTCAGATAGTGTTGCTGGGAATGAATAGGATCCTGGAGCAATAGCCAGGTAACCAAAGGTTATCATGTCAATGTGGAAGACTTTGCCTCATCTACCTGACCCTGGGCACTTGTCTCTCCTGCCTGGCTTGGGGTTGCCAGACTTCCATTCTAGTAGATGCTTGAGATCTTCTAGGGAACTTTTTCACTGGGAGACTGGAGGTTGCATCACTATGTCCCTGACGTGTAAACTAGGATGACATAGCTAATCCTTAACAGGAAGAAATTCAAGGTCTCTACCACCAGGCTGGGCAGTTGTGCACACAATGGGGGCAACTATAGCTGCATGTAGAAGCTGCTCACTAGGCAAAGTATCACTTCCATCCTTCCCACTTGTTTAACAAAGGCTATATATATATAGGGTGCATCTAGACCTGGACAGGTAAATCTCTCCTGTCACTCATCAGAAAACTATGTGCTACCACGAGACTTATTCAAGAACTAAGTCACCCATAGAGGTTGGAGTGTAGGGCCCAGATCTAAATGATACATGTGTTTAACTGCTGGGCCAAAATTATCTATCTCAGCGCCTGTACCTCAAGGTCTATAGGATAGAAAAAAAGCCTAGCTCAAATTTGAGTGAGGATGAGACAGCAAAAAACTAGGTAGACGCCCCTCCAGCCAGGGGGAGGGTTTGGCTGCCTCTCATTGGCTGGAAGTACCCTTATATCACATGATGTCGCTTACCCTTTATAAGCAGATGCTCACAGTAATAAACGAGTTCCTACTTTGACTTGATTCCCCATTGTGTCTGATTGTCCTGTGTCATGGGGCTGTGGAACAGCATCCTGCATCATGGGGCCACAGGAATAGGCAGATAGCACCCTCACCTTTCCCTGGGGAATAAGGAGGCTCAAGAATCCTAGCATTTAACTAGTGCAATTTTTATTCTAATTTTAAGCCAAGAATAGGGAAATAAAGAAAGAATTCCTATAATGGTCCATGTCAAATACAAGCACCAAATAAACACACAAACTGCCATCTAATTTCCAAGTGTCTTATTCCTTCTGAGCCTTCAAACACTGAAAGAAATAGATTCAGAGATATGGATCTATGGAACACTCCAAACACAATATTTTGTTTGTTCTTTAGAAATCATGTGAAGTAATAAGAAAATTATCTTGAGAAGGCCTAGTGTGTAAATTTTGTAATCTAAAAATCGATGATAGAATGAATGTAACTGAAATTAAGGATTCACAACAAATTGTTCAGGACCCATAAAATTCTTGCATATACTTTAATTTAAAACTCTCTCTCTTTCTCTTTCTCTGTGTGTGTGTGTGTCTGTGTGTGTGCACGTGTGTGGGGGTCTGTCTGTGTGGGTCTGTTTGTGTACTTGAATGCAGTATCTGAAGAAGCCAGAGATTGCATTGGAGCCCTTGGAGCTGGAATTAGAGGAGGCTGTGGGCTGTTCCCTGTGGGTTCTGCAATGAACTCCAGGCCTCTGCAAGAACAGTAGATGCGTTGAACTACCAAGCTGTCTCTCCAGCCATCTTACAAATTCTTAAAGCACATACTTTGAGAAAAACTCTTCTTAGGTGGCATCTATGGGATATGTGTCAAACTAGGATTTCTTGAATTCTACCGACGGAGTTTGTAATTGTGGATTCACATCAACCACAATACATTCCCACAATAGAACTCAAGAAATCCCCGTTTTCCTTAAGAATGTGTCAAAATTTGTCTTCTATAGATTCTATATGGGGAAAATTCCTAAAGACCATGTGATAATTGAAATGTATAAGTCAGCACCTTCCATGCCATCCACTTGACTTCCTAAGAGGACGGCACACCACCTGTTAGCATCCAGGCACAACTTGGCCCTGCCCCTTGGGAACCTGGCACAGTGTGTCACCCCTCTATGCACGGCAACCAGTTCCCTGACTGTAAGGAGGTGCAAAGGTCCCTTTAGAGACGAGCCCACCTACTCCATTCTCTTCCCACTGCTCTTCAGAAGAGGCATGCAGGTCTTTGCCTCTCCCTGCCCTCCCCCCTTCCCATTTATCCTTCTCTCAATAAACTCCATATCAACTTCTGTCTGCAAGGCGTATTTTTCTTTCACCCACCGTGGGACCACTAAAGGTATCACCTCATGCCGTCTTCATAACATTGGAGCTTGAGTCAGCCTGGCTTTCTCTGTGTTCCCTCCCGCCAGCCCATGGGTGGGTGGCCTGAGACATGCGGGAGTCCTGGACCCCACTGAGAACCCACTTTCCAGCTCCTCCATCCCTGGGATTCTACACAACACCTGCTACAAGTGATGAGCTCCCCTCCCCCTCCACCACCTTCAGGGCTGTGCTGGTCCCTTTCATAGACAAACTTCCCAGGAGCGAGGCTTTCGGGCCTAGTGCCATAGGGCTGCCCCCAACGAGTGGTACCTTCACTTCTGGGACCCATGGGTCCTTTCGGGCTCCTTCCCTTTTGGCTTCTTGCCTTCTGCTTTGTGCCTCTTCAGACTGAGTCCTTCAGGTTCCCTGCCCTTGGCCCCGTTATTTTGTTGAAAAATGAATTAATGGCCTGTGCGTGCCTCACCTGAGGGAAACAAGGTGACAAAACCAGATCCCAAAATTTTACGGCACCTTTCGAATTTCTACCAGCAGATGGGTAAATAGGAGGAGTTACAACATGTGGGCAGGTGCCATCTTGGCTAAGGGGAGGTCAGATGACCTAACCGCCACCTTTGCTAAGGGCAACCATGTGACATCTGCCATTTTGTTTGAGGTTAAAAGGGATACTTTGCCACCATCTTTACTAAGGGTAGTCCCAGGACCAGTGGCACCTGTACCACTCAGCCCCAGGTGGCAATTGGGACAGAGAAAAGCTACAGATCTGTTGTCTCCTACCTGCAATGAATCTGCTTTCTCGTTCACTGGCAGCTCCACATTCTTTAAATTTGCTCCAAAGACCTGTGCATGTCTGTTTACTCACTCTTTCTTTAAATTCCCTGTCTGTTTGTTACAAAGTGCAATTCAGAGATGGAAAAGTTCTCTCACTCAATATTCATGTGACTTTTGATTTAACTTTATGTGTGCATGTAAGCTAGCTTTAACTCTGTATGTGTGTATATAACTTAAATTCAACTGTGTGTACATGTACTTATGTTAAAAATGTTTTCAAAACTCCTAATGAGCTCTGCTTATTGTATCTCCTTCTAGATCAAGGAAGCAATAAGTCTCAAATACTTTAAGGTGGTATTTACTTTTAAATGTAAGGTTATAAAGATCTATTTCGCATTAACAAAAGCTAGCATTCTCACACATAAATCTGCTGTTAAGTTAAAACCAGTTACAGTCAAGCTGGAGGACTCTGGGTAAAACATTCCTCCATAACCTCTCAGCTTAGATCCAGCTCTCCAGGCAGATCCTATACTGTACTCATAACTCACATATACTCTAAAGACAGTCTGCAAATTCTCAGAGATCTGGTGAAAATGATGTTTATATATTTAATTAAGAAGGCTTTTCATAACAAAGAGACAGGCTGGCTCCTGGCACCACCCCCATTTCCTCCAAAGAAGATAAATGGGCACAGAAGAACTCCTGCCTCTGACTTGCTTCACTAGTGAAAGAACTACCCACTGACCAAACCTGCCTTTCACTTCAGCTGCTGCAAGGCTTCTTCAGACCAGGGACAATGGGACACTGGAAACAACTGCCTTCTATTGCCCAGGGCAAGGTGATCTGGTCTTCCTACAAACTCCTAATCCACAGGATCTTCTGAAACCTGGCAGGCCCCATGCTGCCAGTCGTAAGATGGATGTTGCCCTGAAGCCTCTGCCCTCAACAACTATGGACGACCCTGGGGAGTAGCTATCTAAGTAGCCAATCAAGTCTCTGACATTTTTCATCATTAATTCAGATAAAATTGTATCCTTCTCAAGATCTCTGATACAGTTTGACTACTGGTAGCTCTGCCAACTGCCTTCTCAGTACTCAGTGTAAAATTCAGGCCACAGGCCTCACTCTCCTAGACCCAATACTAAATCACCTTGTTACCAGGCTCAGGTAAGAAATAAACTCACCAAACAGATTTCTCCTGAATGTGAAGGTGCTGTCATAATGACGGCGAAGGGACAGGGGCTTTAAGAGTCATTTGTGTAAAGATAAGAGCTTAAGATGTGAGGGCCTAAGGATGTTTCAGGATCTAAGAAAGTGTTCTAAGGTGTGCAAAATGCAAGTTGTCAGATTTCTCTCTCATAATGCTACTGTTCATAGTCTTAACATTAATCAATAAAGTTCTAAGAAGCTATTAATCCAACTCTTACTAAATACCATACTAGACCACTATCATCATGGCTACAAGCTTAAGATTTTAAATTCCCTTTGGTGATTTCATAGCTATATACCTCAAAGATATTTTTTATTGTGCAGAAAATGTTTGTCACAGTCATTTCTGGCATAAATATACTGCTGTTTATATAATGTAAATTACAGTACAGATTATAAACAGCGGAAATGCTGATATGTCTAAACTTATGTTTCCACAAACTCAAAGAATTCTTGTAAGTTCTGGGAGTTGACTTGGAGGATCCACCTCAAACAGGTCGGGTGCGTCCCTCCCTCGATTACCAAACCTCCCCTCTGCCATTCCCTGGTCCTGACACCCTCCCCCTCAATCACCAGGACATAATCTTAACCTTGTCCTCTGCCCTACCAATACCTTGCCAGGTTCAGAAGACACTGGACAGTTCCATAGAGCCTGGACAGCAGTGAAACAACCAGGTACCCCATGACATAGCGGTACCCCAACTTTCTCAGGTTCTCCCAAAGATGGTCAACACCCCCACCCCCAGGTCAGCAGGAAGCAGTCTTGAGAACTCAGTGCCCTCATTCCCTTAACCTGCCAAGCCTAATGCCTCACCTTTTTAATAAAAAGGAAGAGAGGAATCTTAGCATCCAGGCATACCTCGGCCCTGCCCCGTGGGAACCTTGCACAGTATATAACCCCTCTGCACATGGCAAGCAGTTCCCTGACTGTATACAGGTGCAAAGGTCCCTTTAAGAGACAAGCCCTGCCTACTCCTGCTCTCTTCCTGCTGTTCTTCTGAAGAGGCAAGCACGTCTTTGCCTCTCCCTCCCCCCTCTTCTCTCCCCTTTACTCCTCTCTCAATAAACTCTACACTCAAGTTCTATCTGCATAGTGCATTTGTTTTTCGTCTGCTGTGGGACCCGCTAAAGGCTCTACCTTGCACCATAGACATAACACCACCTAATAGCTATACGACTTTCTAACAGGTTTGAATGTTTAATGTGTGTATATGGGGTCTTCTTGTGGTTGACCCTAACAACCATTTTCCATTTCTACTTAGCATCTGAAACTTAATTTATTAACAGAAGTCAGATAAGCCCTAAAAGAATGCATTGCCCTCTCACAACACTGAGTGGGAAAAGCTTTGGTGTATATAAGCCAAAATGTGTAGAAGTCTAGGGAGCGCCCCACAAGGTGGGACCTTGTTCTTCCATCTTCTGATTTGTTACCTGGAGCCTTGGCTCTGTGAGCCATCTTCATTGGTGGCATTTAGAGCTACATCCTGAGGATGCTGCAGCAGTCTAGGAAACAGAATCCCTCTGATACTCAGGATGGACCGCACTCAGCTCTAGAACTCCTAAGGATGCTGCAGCAGTCTAGGAAACAGAATCCTCCTGACACTCAGGATGGACCACACGCATCTCTGGTTCTTGTGTATGAGAAGAAGGCAGCTTCTCCCTTGCTTTAGCCACTGTGAAGTTTTCTTTTTAATATTGAGAGGTACATATAATCCACTCCCCTTTCCTCTCCTCCAATTTTGCTCCATCCCCTCCACCACTATTCCATATATTCTAAAACAAAATAAAAACCCAACTCCTCCATCTCCTTAGTGTGTATGGGTGAAGGCCAGATTACTGGTCCATGGGTAGCTTCTGGGGGCTGCCTGAAGAAAACTGAGTCTCCCTCCACCATCAGTTGCCAACAGCTCCTCGTGAGCTCCCCCCCACTTTGAGCTCTCAGCTGGCTCGTCCTTGTGCAGGCCTTGTGTATGCAGTTGTGATACTTCCAGTTCCTGTGTCAGGCTCTCTAGAGACTGGCACACACCGCAGATGTCCTCTGCAAGTGCAGAAACCACTGCGACTTTTGTTCTGAACTGCATCCGAGTTAGTATGAATGCATATACTCAATTTAAACCAAAAGCAATAAGTTGTAATTTTATACATATTAGATACCTATGGTATCTGGGAGAGGAGATACTTGGTACCCTCAACAATGAAGAAGATAATACAAGAATAGAAAAAAAGAAAAGCAGTCTAATCTCTGGGCTTCCTTCCTTCCTTCCTTCCTTCCTTCCTTCCTTCCTTCCTTCCTTCCTTCAAGGAGGAACCCTTAGAGCATAACATTCTAGTTACTCAAATTTGTATAAATAGCCCCACAACTCTTCAGTAGGAACTAAGGATATCAATATACCAACGGAAAATTAGAGTCACCTGAATCAGTAATGATGGTATAGTTCTATATCTATCTATCTGCCTGTCTATTGTCAGGGAGGTTTCTGTCCTCCCACCAGGTCCCACAGCCATTTAGCCCTAAGGAAATCACACAGAGGTCTATATTAATGATAAACTGATTGGCTCATTAGCTCAGGCTTCTTATTAACTCTTATAACTTACATTAGCCCATTGCTGTTATCTGTGTTAGCCACATGGCTCGGTACCCTTTTCAGCAGGGTAGGTCACATCTTCCTTCTTCGGTGTCTGGGAAGGACTAGGAAGGAATAGATTTCCTCCTTCCCAGAATTCTCCTGTTCTCATTGACCCTCTACTTTCTGTCTTGTTGTCCTGCCTATACTTCCTGCCTGGCTACTGGCCAATCAGT
>LOEQ01001526.1:242974-254412 GCA_001685075.1 Bramus lutescens
TGGCTCCAAGCCTGTCGTTTTTGGAGGGCGTGTAGAAAGCTGGGTGCAGTGGCTCGACTCCTGGAAGGCTGTCCTCTGACCCCTGCATGCGCACGATGGCACATTTGCACCCCCAAATATACAGAGAGTTCTTCGGTAAAAATTGTACACGTTATTTATAACCCTGTGCCTGTGGGCTAAGATTCAATAGGTGGCGTCGGCGTTGATGCCTGGATTACAAGGACAAGTGACCGTCTTAAGTTTCTGTAGATGTTGCTTGCTGTGTTTCCTCAGAATCACTGCAGTGCTTAGAGACAGCACCTCGTGATTTCAGAGACGTCAAACATGGCCGCTACTCCGGCCTAGATTGATCCCTAGTACCAAATAAGCTGGGTATGGCGGCCTACACCTGTGATTTCAGCACTTGGGAGGTAGATACAGGGGGATCACAAGTTCGAGGTCACCCTCAGTTACATAGCAAGCTGGAGACCAGCCTTGGCTACACGATGCCCCATCAGAAACCAAAAAGGAAGCTTCAGAGATTGCTCCTCCTGGATTTCTGTGGGCCTTGCTTGACCTCCTGAGCCTTAGAAGTAGGTGCCCTCCAAAATCCCTCAATCTAAAGCAAAGTAATAAAGATGGCTATGTGACTGTGTATGTCTTGGTTCTCAGCCTGGTGATGCTACCTACGGGAGGGCAACAGCCTTCTCTTTGTGGAAGGGAGGCCTCGGGAAATGCCACATGCACGCAAAGAAGTTGCTATTCCTTCTGCTCCAGAAGAGGTTGCTTTTAGCTCTGAGTAGCAGCTGGTAGGCCCAGAACCCAGGTCTCATTAGTTCAAATGCTTTCCTCGCACAGCGGATGTGACGATCTTGCCTTCGTGAACTGCGCTCATCTGCATTTCCCCTTAGGTATTAGTGGACCCTTCCATGGTGGAGGCAGACGCCAGAGACCCGAGAGCATGGGGAAGCTTCTCCAGAGCTCTGCGGCTGTCAGCTCGCTCTTTATCACGAAGTCGGAAATGATGCTCTCCTTTTGGCAGAGCCAGCCAGAGCCAGCCTCAGGGCATATGGTGGTTGGCACCTACTCTTGGAAATCTGAAGCCAGCTCCTCAGTTTTTTTTTTTTCCCTAAGCTGAAATGGGGCAGATACTCAAACAATTAGGCTGCTAGGCTAATTTAAAACATGATAGGAAACAGATTTTAGCTTGTTAGAAGTAAAAGCCTTTTTTTCCCCTCTCAGATGGAAAGTAAAGCAAGAAGTTTCGCAGATTATTATCTGGAACATAAGAACAAAGAAGACGGGGTTGGTGAGGTGGTTTTAGTGGACAAAGGGACTTGCTGATAAGCCTGAAGACCGGAGTTCGATCCCCAGGTCCCACACACTGAAAAGACAGAGCCAGCTCCCCACCCAAGTTGTCCTCTGACGACACGCACGACCCCCAGCAAAAAATAAATATAAGCACAGTAAAATAAGTAAAATTCCCTTAGAGAAAGGGGGATGGTGGATCCCATGATGGTTTCTGACGGCCTTGGTCGCTACAGTCACTGGGTGATTGAAGGCAGAGTTCAGACTCGCACCTTCCAGCACTCTTAACCTTTAGCACAGATATCAGGACAGCTAGAGTCTCCAAATGGGGCCCCGGGGGTCATGTCTCTACCAAGAGAAAGCAACGCTGGAGATACTTCCCAGAGATACGGTGTTTCTGTCCTAGATGCTCATTAACCCGTAACAACGGCTTTAAGCGTCTCCTGTGCCACCGGAGCACTGAATCTAAGGCTTCAGTTTTCGCAGGAGACAGAGTCCTCCGAGTCACCCTTGACCTTCAGGGAATAAAAGGAAGAGAGGCAGTCACCCCACTGAACACCATGACTTCTGTGGACTCCACTTCCTCCTCGGTCTCATGAAGCGTCTCTGCTCTGCGAACGCAGCTTCTCGTGACTCACGCCGCCGATTCATCTGCAAGGAAGGTTGATGTTGATGAAAGGTTTTTGTTTTCGCTCCCCAAGCAACAGGCTTTCACAACCACATAGCGTTTTCCCTTCGAGATGGCTTTTAGACATGACCTCACTAAACTAACACCTTCAAGAGACCTGTAAAAGACAGAAGAAGAGGGCGGGAAGCCCCTCCCACCCGCCTTATCAGTGTGGAATCAAACGATCTGCACAGAACGTTTTAGTTCCTTGGGCTTCTGGGGTCCTGAAGTGAGAGAAGGTCCTTAGTAAGGCAGTGAGGGATCCATCTTTGCATCTTTAAAACCTGGGCCTGTCACGTGAGAAATCCAGATTCCTGGAATGTGCGTCCCAATTGCTCTTCTGGTGACCGAAATTCTTCCCCAATCAAAAAGACTCCCAACATTCCTCCATCCCAACACTCCAGCGTGAGTCCTGCCTTCTGCTGGAGACCCTTGGGGTTGAGAAGCAACAACAGGCAGCCCCAAGCCAGGAAGCCTAACAGGGCAGGCACACGCTTCCCAGGTAGGATCTTAGAAGCGCAGGGGCAGCCCTAGCTGGGGTTGGTGCATCTCAGATGTGGGGGAGCTGGGTATAATGAGATCTCTGAGCAACAGATGGTAAGAAATATAAGAACTTCGGAGCAGGACTGCTTCAACCCCTGCTTGCCCCGTGGTGTAGGGGGTCCTTCTGTCTATGTGTTGCTTTTATTGGTTAATGAATTAAAAAAAAAACTGCCTTGGCCTGTTGATAGGGCAGAACTTAGGTAGGCAGGGAAAACTGGACTGAATGCTGGGAGAAGGAAGGCGGAGAGAGGGATGCCATGAATCTGATGCCAGAGATAGACGTGCCAAAACCTTGCCAGTAAGCCACTGCCACATGACGATACGCAGATTAATAGAAATGGGTTAAATTAATATGTAAGAGTTAACCAATAAGAAGCTAGAGCTAATGGGCCAAGCAGTGATTTTATTAATATAGTTTCTGTGTGATTATTTTGGGGATGAGCAGCCGGGAACAATCAAGTGGCCTCTCTCCTTGCAACACCCCAAACTTTCCCGAGAAGCCATTGTTTTTCTGTGGTTTCTTTTCAGATGTCTTCGCAAGACTGGGCAATGGCTGTGTTTGTCATGGAGTTCTAGCCAGCTTGGCCACACATGCCTTTGTAGTTGTTCTTCCCTAGTCACTGCCTCATTCCTTGTTTTCTCTGGAATTCTACCCTAAAATGAAAATTAGCACATCAAATTTTCACCTCAGTTTCTGTTTTCTATAGAAGCTGACCTAGGACACTGGCATAGGAACACCCACAGAGGGCAGACCTCCAGAGACAAGCTTGGGTCTCCACTGCCAGTGGTAAACCATTGGGCCACCCTCTGATCTGCAATGATACTGTAACAGCTGAAATACCTATCTGGTCTTGATGGGCTTGTAGCATAGGAAGAAGGCAAGATTCTGTCATTTGAAGTGATTATTACTATAATGTGATCAGTACAGGGACAATGGTGGCATGGGAGGTTTTGCAATGTTGTTTTTGACGACACTAGACTATTTGCAAAAATGAGTAAGAAACTCAAGGGAGCGAATTGTCCGCTTAAAAGACTTTGCAAAAGCCTGGGGATCTCTGTGAAAGCCTTTACAATCTTCCTATCTCCTGCAGCTGCAGAGCGAAGGAGAAAGAAAATCCTTTTCAAGATTGCATGTTGCAAGGTGGTAAACCTACTACAAGGAGGAAAAATGCACGGCCCCCAAATAGCTACCATGTCAAAGTGAGGGCTGACAGAGGGTGAGTGAGGACCTGGCATGGGGACCGTTGGTGGGTACTATTGATATCCTGACTATCCAGCTTTCCCTGACCCTCCCTGGAAACTAAACAAATGCTTCATTTAGAGCATTGGTTCTCAAGCTTCCTAATGCTGTGATCCTTTAAGACAGTTCCTTGTGTTGTAGTGACCCCAAAACATCAAATCATTTTTGTTGCTACTTCATAACTATAATTATGCTACTGTTTCTGAGTCGTAATAGAAGTATCTATTTTCCAATGGTCTGAGGTGACTCCTGAGAAGGTATCATTTGCACTCCTCCCCCCTCCCCCCACACCGCCTGTCATGACCCACAGGTTCAGAACCTCTGGCTCGGAGGCTGTATGATAAGTCCCTATGTGGCTATGTCACCGCAACCCAAGGCCTCCAGGCCAGCCATCGAGGCAGAACCTCTGAAGGGTCTGGCTAGGCAGGCAATGGCTTGTCCCACAGGATATCGTGATAGCACATGTATGGTGAATGACATTGTTAGGAGATAATAGACAGCCAAGTAGAATGTTGAGTTCTCTTTCTTTTAACACACACACACACACACACACACACACACACACACTCCATTCAGTTACCAACACAGCCCAGAGGAAGGCAGGGATCTCCAAACCAAGCTGCAGGGAGAGTCACTCTGTCTCTAACGCCTGTGACCCCCCCACTTTGATGCTCTTCGTTATCTGTGGGTCAGAAGGCTGAGGGAATCTCTATGACCACAGGAGTCTGGAGCACAGCCATATCTTTTGTGGACAGAAACCGAGGCCTCACTTAGAAAAACAGCGTGGCACTGGTCAAGGAAGTTTCATCCCACCACGGAACACCAAGCAACTGAAACTAGAGCTGCTTATTATGGGTACTATCAGATCTGCCAAATCACAGCCCATGGGAATACGGCCGCAATTCTCTTCATGGAGACGGAGTACAATCCGGGTCACACTGACATCAGATTGACACCCGAGGAAACTTCACGGACAGGTACCCTGGGCTCCTTTACCACATCATCAGCAGACACCCTAGGTTCCTTTACATCTGCTACAGTGGTATATTTCCTTCAATACATACCTATGGATCAGACAACTGACAGAGGGAGATAGAGCTACGGTCGACTTAGCACAAACACAGGTGTGGAGCTTTGCTGCTAGGCAAAACTGGATTGGGGCTATGTTAAAAACCCACTAAAGACCAATAAGAAGACAGGGGAGAGAGTCTTTGGGGCAGAACTCAGAACAACTTATTTGGTTACTCATTTCACTTTTCGCATTAGAGAAGTGGCCAGAGGGAAGGGTCTATATTCCTCATTCAGAACAGAAAGATGGTGTAGGATATTGCCATCTCGCAAATGTCATAGTCTACTTACGCAAACTAAGACAGACGGACACAACATGGCTAGGAGAGATAAGTTTTTGGAATTACCACGATATATTTGACCCTATTTTTAACCAGAATCTTATACGTGTGACTGTGTAGTAGAAACTAATTTGATCAGTTAGTCGATATTCAGATCACTTCAAATTGGTAATTTCACATAAAAATATCTTCATAGAAACATCCAGAGTAATATTTGGGTAGTTATCACAAGCCTAGACAAGTTGACACATAGATGGCCTGAGGGTGTGGCACAGGAACTTCTAGCAGAAGTGTGTGCACACAGACACCTGGAAGTGAGCACACAGCGCACAGCCCTTTGTCTGTATGCAAGAAGTTAGTTAGTAATGTCATACAAATATATCAAATGTAGGAGACGGTGGACCAGCAAGATGGCTTGGTGGGTAAAAGTGCATGCCACACAAAAGTGATGACCTGCATTTGATGCTCGGAAGCATTGCAAAGATAGAAGGAGAGAACTGATTTCATGAGGCTGTCCCATGACCTCTGCACACATGCCATGGTATGCACACATCTACACTTCACCACACACACACACACACACACACACACACAGAGAGAGAGAGAGAGAGAGNCAGGCTGGCCTCGAAGTCACAGAGATCCACCTGCCTCTGCCTCCTGAGTGCTGGGATTAAAGGCGTGCGCCACTACCACCTGGCAAGATTTTTATTTTTAAGGCAAGGAGACAGCATGATCTGTCCTTTGAATGTCAGTCAGCTCCTCACTACAACAACCAAATATTGTACAGGGGATGTGGCAAAAAGGTTTGGAAAGCAAGCTTGAATACAACATGGATGGACTCTGGCTCTTGTTGCTGCTGCTGCTGCTGTTGCTATGGATTCTCACCCTGCCAGGGCCAGAGACTGAGGCAGAGCCTTTAAGACATGTCTTCACTGCATTTCTGCTGCTGTACGCAACTACTGTGGCAAGAACGACTTTCAGGTAAGGAAGGATTTATTTTATCTCACCATCCTAAGTCGCAATTCTTCATATCAGGAATGTCAAGGAAACCGGAACTTAAAACAGTCACGGCACACTAACAGACAAGATCAGACAAAAATGAATGCCTGCTTGCTGGCTTGCCTGTATTTGGCTAGAATTCTCCACTATTACACAGCTCAGGATCCCTGGCAAAGGGAATAATGCTGCCCACAGCAGACTGGGTCTTCTCATGTCTGATAACTAAGTTAGACAACCCCCAGCAGATATGTCCACAGGTCAAACCAATACAGCCCTTCGGTGAGATTCTAAGGTGTGTCAATGACAACTAAATCTATCACAGATAGAGGATGAGAAAAAGTAAGACAAACAGATAGACAAATAGATGTCAGATAGAGGGTGAGTCTGCTAAGAAAGCTTGAGAATTTGAGCTACTCCGTCCTACAAATTTAGTCTCTGGCACGTAGTTTCCAGAGTGGGAAGATATCTGCTCTAAATTTCATTGCGCCCCAGGGATATGTACGATCAAGTAACCGGTGATGAGTCCCTTGAGGGATGAGGGTAGCTGCTCCAGCCAAGGAATCCGTGGGTGGGTGGCGATAGCGCCTACGCGCAGAGGTATCTATCAAAGGCTAACAGCGCACAAGTGACTTGACAAGATGCAGGCTCTGAAGAAAGAAAGCCCTCAGCCATGGAGACCTGTCATCGCCCTGGACCAGCAAGAAAACTGGGCAAGAACGAGAAAAATCAAGCTGGGTGGATGAGATGACTACTACCCTCAGGGTGGCTGCAGGGGCAGACATAGTAAGTGGACCCTGCTATCGCCAAACCTTGGAGAGGTTACACAGATGTTGCCTCAACAGGCTGGACTCAGTCCTCTTTTTAGAGAAGGAAGGCACGCGAGATCTGGATACTCGGTCCCAGCGGCACACGGGAAGGTTTGCAAAAGACCTTGCCTCCCTCTTTTTTTTTTTTTTTTTGAGATAGTAATATACTTACATAATTTCTTCCTTTCCATTCTTCCCTCCAAACCCTCCCATACACCATTTCTCGCTCCCTTTTTACATTTGCAACAAAATTAATTCTGTTAATGATTATTACACACATATATGCCTATATATTCTTAAATACAACCTGCTCGCTCTGTGCAATGTTGTTTGTTCATATGTTTTCACGGCTGACCAGGTGGTGTTGGATAACTAGTGTGCTCTTGCCCGGGAGGTTATTTCTCCAGCTCTCTCTGTTCCTTGGTTGCCTGTGGTTCTTTGTGCAGGGCTGAGGCCTCATGGTCAGCAACCCAGTCACTTCATCCATGTTAGCATCACTATTGTAGCTCTTGTTCATGTAGTCATGTTGGCGAGCCTTTGTGGGTGTGGCCTCTTCAGGCCACCTGTGAAAAGAGAGCACCTCACAGAAGGGTGAAAGAATCGTGGTGCTGGCATCATGTCTGCCTCAGGCTCTGTCCTAAGGGCTCTGTCACCAGGAAGAGGGTAGCATGAATAATAAAAACTCAGAAACAGATATTGGGGTTCGAGCTGAAGACCAGAAAAGCAAAGCAGCCAACCACGAGAGAGACCTTTGACCTCTACTAAATCTTAAGACCGAAGAGGCAAGAATCTTTCTCTATGAATTCTCAGGCTCCACACTCCCCTGAGTTCCTGTCTCTTCCCCTTTAAATTCCTCTCTCTGCCCAGCCATATCGCTCCTGTCTCCACTTCCCTAGTGCTGGGATTAAAGGTATGTGATCCCAAGTGCTGGGATCACCTCTGTGTGAGTTCTGTTTCTCTTTTAAACAAATTCAATTTGTGTAAGTAGCCCAGGGTAGCCCTGAACTCACAAAGATCTGTCTACCTCTGTCTCCCGAGTCCTGGGATTAAAGGTGTGAGCCACCACTCCCTGGCCTTTACAGCTGACTAGTGTGGCTGCTTTGCCCTCTGATCTTCAGGCAAGCGTTATTTATTAAAACACAAATAATATACCACTATAGAAGAGAGCAGAGAGGTTCCTGGGAATCCTAGCCACAATATATAAGTTAAGAAATCCCTAACATGAGGGCAGTTCCAGCCATGTCTGCAGTCAGGTGCTCTGCCCCTAAGCTGGACCTGCTGGAGCCATGTCCGGATTCCAGCATCAATTCTAGGAACAAGAGCCTGTGAGTGCCGCCCTGAGAGTGTGCTATAAACTGGCCAAGAATCTCAAGTGCTCCACAGAAGCGTTGAAGCATGTTGTGTTGAGGCTGCTCATCAAGTTCCTCCAAAACCTGCAGCATCGCCAAGGATGGAGCCAACCTGCCAAGCAGGCAGCTGCTTGGAGCTGCAACGCTGAGTGGAGCCGAGAAGAAAGCTTTTACCTTTGCACGTGCTAAATAAAGTGTGTGTGTGTGTGTGTGTGTGTGTGTTAGTGTATGTGTGTGGGCATGTTTGTACACATCTAACAGTGGTCCAGGGTAAAGGGAAGAAGAAATTTTACTTTGCCCCTCAAGAGAACCGAGAAAGACCAAGTGGGAAGACGCTGGAAAGGATAAAGATCCACAAGAGCTTGCTGAGACGTAAACCTAAGAGGAGGAGAAAGGACGACGCAAACTCTGTTCATTACGGTAATCTCTAGGCTACCAAATCACTGGATTGAGAGTTAGATGGCCAGGAAGGCTGGCCTTGGGGTATGACCGTAAAAATCATGACCCAGGATCAGAGAAGCATCCAGTCTGTGGAAGTCAGGATTCAGTGAACTAACCCGAGTGTTTCTGCAGTTGGTGGCCCCTCCATCTTTGTAGTCTAAGCACGCAACTATGTGATGAGCTTTGAGAAGACTCAACAGATATTTGAATGATAAGTAATTATTTTTAAAAATTGTGGAGAAGTTGTTTTAAGCATTCAAGGATTCAAACTTTAGCAGGCTGGACAGTTCTAGTAAAATCTGGGTTTCCCCATCAGTCCCATACATATATATAAAAGTACATATGTATATAGATAAGTTGGAGATTAGAGGGTAGGGAGGCAAGGAGGGGGAAGAGAGAAAGAGAGAGAGAGGGAGAGAGAGAGAGGGAGAGAGAGAGAGAGAGAGAGAGAGAGNNNNAGAGAGAGAGAGAGAGAGAGAGAGAGTTAGTCAGGTGAGGTTGAGGCCCAGGAAAGGGGAAGGGGATAGCTGAAGTGCGAAAGTGGTCTGTTGGCAGGAAGCTGCCTTTGTGGAAGCAGAAAGCATTTAGCTTTTGTTTTGTTTTGTTTTTCTTCTATTTAGACCTTCAACTAGCTGGATGAAGCCTACCTACATAACAGAAATAATCTTTTCTCAAAATGTGATTTAAGTGTTAGTTACACATTTAAAAAAATACTCCAACAGAAGCATTTAGAATGATATTTGACTAAAGGTTGTAATCCAACTGGATTTTCATTTATTTTCTGCGCTGAGACATTGAGTGCATTTGCTGAATCTGGGAGAGGAGAAACATGAACGCTTTGACTGGATTTCTACAGAACACCTTTATAAAATGGATTTGTTTCTCTAGGCAGTCTCCACACAGTATCTGATTCTAAGTATCAGAGGCCAGCTAACATCATAAAGTTTGTGAAGTTTAGTTAGAGGGTGACAAGTTTCCCTGGTTTTCCCAGGGCTTTTGGGATGCTGACACGGAATGCTCCATGCTCACAGGACCCTCCTGTGTTGGGAAAACCAGGATAAAGATGGCTGTAACGTGCCATGCAAACTGCAACCCCTCCAGGAGCCAAGAAATAAGATAATTATTATTTGAGCAGATGGAAATCGCCTTCTGAGGTTGGCAGAAATGCTAAAATAAGCAGATGGCCAACCACAGAGTGTGGCCCCTGAGTGGCTTTATCATTTGTGAGGTGAGGGCTGGTCAGACACGTCACTGTGCGCTGCCCCCCCGTGACCTCCCATCCAACGTCAGATTTGCTTCTGTGGTCTCTGGCAAAGGTCAGGGCCTGTCTACGGGGTTCATGCCCTTGCATGAGACAACCGAGCAAGGCCTGTGATTGGCTCTGGTCTCCTGTAGGTCATCGGAGTATCCATGACAACAGGGAGGGGTCCTCTAGGGGTTNTGGCCATATTATTCCATCTGAGCAAAGACATGGAGTTGTCACCTTCGTATGGCACATGTTTGCTTCCTGGACCCATTCACTCAACCTGTATGTAGAAGTAGTTGGTGTAGCCGAACAAAGAGTCACCGCGTCTTGGGAAGATGCCTACTGGGAGAGCTAGGATGGCACTGATGTCTTGAGGTCCCCCCCTTTCCTGTTAGCCAAAGCAGCACCCTCTTTGTTTCCACATTGGGCACCCATACCAAACTGCTCAAAGAAAGTATGTGTTCTACTAAAAATGTGTTAAAATAAAACATAGGGTAGAGACCATGTAGAATGTTTATCTCTGTAGACACAGTCACAGATGCTTTAAACTCGGACATTAAACTGAACCCACTGTCTTCAGCTGCATAAACATCTCTGCCCTTTCCTATCCTGTCCAAACACAGAACCCCTCTAGCTTCCTGCCCTCTTTAAATGTAGGGAGAGAGATTCTGGGTAAATTCACGCACTGTCATTTTCTGTCTGACTGTGACCAGGGGACATTCGGTGCCTCTGTGGGTTCAGTGTAGAGTACGTTAGCCCGCGCAGGGAGAGTGAAAGCTTCCTGCCAGGATGGCTGACGGCACAAACGCCCTCCACATCACAGTCCACTCTGCATCCTCCCTCTCAGCACCCCCTACAGTCCGCTTTGTTCTAGTTTGGGGAGCCCCGCATGTTCTGGCAGAGAGATACTGGGCGACTATTGAAGAGATGCTGTGGGCTTACCAAGGGAGGGACGGCAGAGGATGCTGGAAGTGACAGCTTACACTGCCTTGCTGCCCCGTGTCTCCTCCCTCGCTTTGGATTTGAAGTTCCGCTTTCTTTTACAGCATGGTCCTGTCGCTGCCTGGGTTCAGGTTCTGAGACAGGGAAGGGGCGTTGGCTTGAAGAAATGAAGTGTCCACCTGCCAGATGAGTTCCACACAAGCAGCTGGCCCCAAATAGCACCAGCAATATTTATTTACACATCAAAAACAAACATGCTTTTCCATACTAACAATTTTCCCATCCTCCAATGCTAACATCTGGCAAAAATATGTCAAATATGCCCCCCCCCTTTACATCAAAACATCTTTTAAACAAAAAACAACACTTACCGTTTTGCTAGCTTGGCCAAATGTGGAGCCAGATACATCCTGTCTAAACTAAAAAGTGATAAACACAGGCACACCTTTTCAAGAACAACAATATCATTTAAAACTGAACAAACTATCTTTATGGAAAGAGGGGTGAATTGCCTCCAATCCTGTCAGTACTGAATCAGGACAGCTCCCAGGGTCTGGAGTAGCAGCTGG
>LOEQ01001527.1:5438-31293 GCA_001685075.1 Bramus lutescens
CCACTTCTGCATTCACAGATCCCTATTCCCAGGTCTAACGTCTTAAGGGGGTCACAACAAAATACGCAGTCTGCCTCTGATGGGAGCATTGGTATGCATTGTGCAGCTATGTGCTCATTTCTGCATCTGTCTATTATATTGCAGCTTGGTAAGATGAAAGCAAGATGAGAAATATAGGAGAGCTTCATCTTATTGCTACCCTTTATGTTAGCTCAAAATTAAGGGGTTTTTTTCCTTCTTTTTTTTAAGACATAAAGCATCTAGGATGCAGGTGAAGAGTTGCACATTGTCTTTCACCCCTCCAGTTCCTGAGCGCGACTCTCCTAGCGACCTCCAGAGTTTATATAAATGAGAAAGTAAACTCTGCCCCTTGGGGTTATTGTAAACTGGCTAGGTTTCAGGATGTGAGCCTTAAATGTGGCCTGAAGCAACAAATCCACATCAGGGTCTGCTCTGGCCCACTTTACTGGACCAGAGCAATGAACTGACTTTACACTAAGTTTGAAACCAAGCCTTGTATAATGTGAAGAGGGATTATAGTCTAGGCTCCCTTGAGAAGCAGATCCTGAGGCAAGATCCAAGTGCTAATCATTTATTTGGGAAGTGCTAGGAACAGCACCTTAGGAGTAGAGAAGTGATCCAGAGAAAAGGACAGCCCAAACACATGTGA
The DNA here is from genome assembly GCA_001685075.1 of Bramus lutescens. NCBI lineage: Eukaryota > Metazoa > Chordata > Mammalia > Rodentia > Cricetidae > Bramus > Bramus lutescens. The sequence continues at coordinate 6,109 of LOEQ01001527.1, forward strand.
CTGAGGTGTTTCCCTCCCCGAGAGACCACTGGGTCATCAAAGGGAAATTCCAGGAGATATTGTTAGATACCAGCCTGGATCTTCTCCAGGTGCACACAAACCGGGCCAAGTGGGATAGGATGCTTCACACGCAAGCCCCCACCAAAGCTTGTTCAGGGCTATTGTAATGGAGGTTTGCTCCTGCAGCGCATGGCAGGTAGCTTCCAGCACCTTTGAGGAAAGCCCTGGGGACAGTGAGACAGCTGTAAGCCGTGAGGCATGAGGGAGAAGGGCACAGGCTGCACTTAGCACTCTGTCCCATCTGCCCATAACCATGCCGAGCCCAGGTTCAAACAGCTGTCGCTTCCTTAGCTCCTCCAGCTTGCCAAACAGCCTGGAGGGTGACCACAAAAGGGGAAGAGAATTATGGCATCACCCAATCTTTTGACTAAGGAGGAGAGAATTTGCCAAGGAAGAGCTGGTTTCATCTGACCAAATATGCATTCATCTGCAACAAGGTAACCAGCTCTACAAATTTCCTCTAAGTGATATTAAAATATATATACAGAGAGAGCAAGGTGGTATTTCTACATAGATGAATATGTAAATCTTTGAGTTTGGGAACATCTGTGGTTGAGAATGAGAATGAGACAGTGGACACAGAGCCATGAATTCATAAAATGTTCCAAAGAACTCTTCCCAACCTTGTGGAGTGTTGTGTTATTAAGGTACAGTAGACTTGCAAAGTATGCTGTAAATTCAAAGATTTAATGCATCGTTTGTGACAAAGTCTTCCCCTGAGATTCTGCTAAGAAAGGGCAACAAGGAGAAAAGAATTCCAACTCCATCTTCTCATCCCCTTGAGGAGAGGAGCTGCGATGGCTTCCTCCATCAGGCCTGGTCTCCCATCTGCCACCCAAAGTGTCCGACGTGGATAGGGACAACATGTAAGGACATGCAGGATGTGCCCAGGATAAGTGTGTCCAGCATAGTTGAAAAGAGGGAGCCTGGAGTCTCACCCCTACCAAGTCAAACCACCTAGGGGCAAGAATGCATCTCCCCGAGAGAAGGGCATGTTGACTTAATTTATACAAGAGGACCCGTGGACGGCAGACTTCCCAGTGTCTGCCACATGAAGCACCTGAGACAAAAAGTGGCCATTGTTTTCAACACTGCAAGACCAGAACTCATCCAGGATCGTAAAATCGTGTCCGGAATGGCCTCTGACTCATGACCTCACAGTAGCTGCAGCTATTTGTGAAAGACCTGCACAAGATGGAACCCATTAACAGCACATCACAGAGGAGCTCACGAGGCACCACCCTTCTCTGAGGAGCTGTGAATGACGGGTGTGGGGGCGTGATTTTCTTCACTGGTGTAGTCCAGTAAGTAGCCCCTCACAGGTGCTCATGTGAACAACTTCCACAGGAGTGGCATGGGGATGAGAGTGAGATCGGGTAATGGGGAGCGAAAGTGACCAAAATACATTGTATACATGTACGAACATGTTAAGTGTAAAAGAAAAAGGCCTTGTTCGGAGTTTGCCAGACTGACATATCAAAGCTCTCTAGACTTGACAGCTTAAACAACAGAAATCTATTGTCTCCAACTTATGGAAGACAGAAGTCTGAAATCCAGGGGCTGGCCAAGTTGGTTTTTCCTGAGACCTCTTTCTTTAGTGTGGAGATGTCTTATCTTCTCCCTGTGTCTGCAGGTGGTCCCCACTTCTGAACATGGCTCCTCCCTAACCTGTTCTTTTTATAAGGACACCAGTTGCATTCGAGAAGGACTCTTCCTCATGGTCTCCTTCGAGAAAAATCTCTAAATATAGTAACATTGTGAGGTAGTTGGGGGTTGGGTCTTCAACGTACAAATTTAGGAGACAACCATGACAGAGAGTGACCCAGAAAACCACTGGTTCCAGAAACAACTTGGTGGTTTCTGATTTGCCAGCTCCCGGAACACCGGGACGGTCTGACAGCGCTGCCGTGTCCCTGTCAACCCTCTTTCCGACAGAGGTGTAAACGGAGGCACGGATGCTTAGGAGGCAATTGCCGTGACTCATTGTTCTGCATCTTGAGTCATGTCAACATTCCATGAGGAGCCAGATTCGCTGTGACACCCTGCTCTGGCCTGAATAGGAAATGGCCACCGTGAGGGGGCTCCTGAGAGTGAATGCTTGCTGCCCTGGTGTCCCTGCTGTTGAGGGAGGTTATGAATTTTTGAAAGGTGAGACTTAACTGTAAGAAACAGTTTACTGGGAAGTGGGGCTTGGATCTTATAGCCAGGCCCCACATCGCCTCCTTTCTCTGTTTCCTGATCCACACAGATGAGAAGACACAGCTTCGCATTCTGGCTGCCACGGCCAAGAGCTACTCTCATACCATGCCTTCCCCGCCACGGTGCACGTTGCTCTCAAACCATGGGCCAAAATAAAACCTTCCTCCATTAAGTTGCTTTTTATCAAGTATTTGGTCCCAGCAGTGAGAAGAGTAACTAGTGTCTCCACCATACCATCCTGCACAGGTTCATTTAGTAAAAGGGGCATCACACCACAGACAAGAGCTCAAAGATGAAACTCATATCTATCACAGAGAGGTCACCTCCCCCACAAACCAGCAAAGAATGGGCTCCACACATGAACACACTGGCTTCCAGAGACATCGGCGTTGGTACTAGATGTAAAAACGTGGCTACAGGGAGGTAACTTCCACAGTCAACTGAAAGGGGACAAACAAGAGGCTGTGAATCTCAGTCACTTCTTCACTGATGGGACAGAATGCCCGACGAAAGCAGCATAAGGGGTAAAGGGGTTATTTTGACTTACAGTTGAAGAGGAAGACTGTCCACAAAGTCACGGGAGACATGGTAGCAGACGGAAGGAATGGTGGTGAGAGCAGGAAATGTGCTGGTCACATTGTATTTGGCACTCACGAAGCAGAAAGTGAACAGGAAATGGAACCAAGTAATAAAGCCTCAAGGCCCACCCCTAACGATCCACTTCCTCCAATGAGGCCCCTCCTCCTGAAGGTTCCACAAGCAACTCAAACAGAGCCACCAGTTGGACACTTAAGTGTTCAAACTCATGAGCTCATGAGCGAATGTCACATTTAAGCCACAGCTACAGCCCTGTGTCAGCCTCTCAGCCTTCAAGCCACAATTTCTTCCTAGCTGTTATGGCTTTTGTCTCTTTAAGAGGCAAGCCACGCCCACTCCCAGTGACCCCGCCCACCTCCCGCCATCTTGGATCTCTGTCGGTGCTGCGTGTGTCTCTTGGGGCCCTTCTCTGTCCCTCTTTCTCTTCTTTTCTCTCTCTCTCTCTCTCTCTCTCTCTCTCTCCTTTTCTCCCTTCTTTAAGTAATAAATATCCAGTTCATTCCCTTCCTTTCCACTCCTCAAATCCCTTCTCTTCCACTCTTGGTGACACTGTCAGAAATGCTTCCCCACCCCCACCTGGTAGAGAGGCTGGGTGGTAGTCAGTCCCTAAGACTGCCACCTCCTGGTCACCACAGTCACTTCTGGTGACGGAAATAGTGCAAGAATGTGCACATCACTTCCTCCACCAGGTTCAAAAGACATGGTGACTTCTGCACGGTCATTTCATTTCTCTCCAGTCTGGAGGAAGTTATGTCATCAGAAACTTTCTAATAACATCCACTTAGCAAGCATCCTGCCAAAAGACACACAAACAAGCTTACGAGTAGTGGGGGGAACAATCCCCCAGGTCTTGGCAAGCTGCATTCCCTAGCTGGCCCACAGCTGTGCAGCACCTGAAGTTCTTTGCTGAGGAACAGTAATTGTTGGTTGTTTTCAGGAGATAAGTTGGGAGTCATTTGTTATGCGGCAATAGATAATGGATACAGGCAAACTACACGCTGGACTCTATCAAGGTGAGACCATATAGAAAGGCTATCAGCCAGCTGCATCTGGATGCTGTGCCCCAAATTTTATCAGTGGTGCTTACAAGAAACAGTCATGTGACATGTGCCACTGATTTCCCTAACGCCTGCTGTTAAGTGGATGGTTGGCTACTTTAACTTTGTGACTGCCATCGTGGAGAGAGGTGTAACAAACCCATTAAGAGTTTAATACAGAGGCTGTTCTTATTTGGGTGTTCATTATCTGAGCCCCCACAGATCAGAGGTTACCGGGGGAAGAGTCAGCTGAGGATATCCATTCTTGTTCCATCTCATCCTCTCCACATCCCTGTAGGGGTCTCTCCTTTCCTGCCTCATCAACGTCATTGTTTCCCTCCTGCTCACCGGCTGGCACATAATCAATATGCTGGGAATACAATGCAAACTGATTGCAAAGTATAATCGCAAACTTCTCAAGAGAAAGGGGTGGGAGGGGCAGGACTTCATAAAGCCCATGCGAGTGAAGTGGAAGCCGCTGGCATTGTGGGCAAAGGCTCGGACCAATCTGCATAGGGAGCGCTGGAGCAGTCAACAACTTGAGAGCAGGGAACAGCAAGGATGATGACATTGTGAAAACTTGGAAAGAAAATGAGGATGGAGGATCAAAGGGCTAAGAGGGGTTCTTGAGAATGGTGGCCAAGGGCACAGAGAGCTTTTGCACAAGAATGTTCTGTTTGTGTCTTTACTGCCAAAGTCCATCCAACCTGAACATGAGACTGTGGCATCACTCTGCTGTGCATTTTTGTTGGGAAAATTCTATCCAAAAATAAAATACTCTGGGTCACTCTGTTCAAAAAGTGGGTGGGCAGAGAATTGCATACATAACTGCAATGTTAAAGTTGGCCTGAAACTCACAAGCCTCTCACGTCGGCCTCCCAAGAACTGGGCTGCAAGAATGCGTCACCATGCCCAGCTGGGTCGTTTTATTTTTAACATGCATATATAATGTTTGTAGGTGGGTGCAGATGCAAGTATGTGCACACGTGTGCAAGTGTGTACGAGTGTATGCAAGTGTGTGCCTGCTTGTGGAGCCCTGAGGTTGGCACTGGGGATTGTCCCTAATCACTCTTCCGCCGTAGACTTTTTAAAGAAGGGTCTCTTCATTAAATCCAATATGGCTAATCTCCCTAGCCACTTTGCCTCCCTCTTATCAGGGTGGAATTATAGGCAGGTGCTGTACTTGAAAGCCCTTTACCTGTTAAGCCATCTCCCAGCCAGCATTTGGCCCCTTTTGAAGGGTCATTTAAACTAATATTTTTCTATTTTCAAATATCCCAGGAAATCAAAACCCAGCTCAAACTCAAGGGGTGGGAGGGAGGGATGCTTCTGCTGAAGAACCAGACTGCATTCTCCTTTCCACTGAGCTGAATTTTATCACTGCCATTTTCCCCCTTCTTTCCCCCTGAGATTCCAGGGAGCTAAATCAAGCTTTACTACAAAAGTATTTTGCCGTGTCTTTTATCCTTGGTGCAAATTTTCCCTTCCTACCCAACACCCTTCACCAAATCAGTCAAATCCATACTTTGTGGGCCAGAAGTACATACAAACGCTGACGGTGCTTTGTGAGAGCTCTCTGGGGGCTTTGCAATTGTTGCACCAAGTTAACCATTCTCTCCTTCTCGTGGCCCTGGCCTTCTCAAGCCTGTGACCAGGTTGGCTGCATGCCCTCTCTCCCTTCCTCCCTTGGCCTTTCCTAACACAAAATACCCTGCTAATTTTCCTCTGACATTTCTCCCTTCCCCTTCTTGGCCTCCTTTCCCCAATGCAGAAATTTCCCCACCTGAAACATTAGCATCCTTTCTAGGTGCTTCTAAACTGTATCTAGAAAGCCATGGTGATCTGATATCTCATTCCCACAAAGCCAGCCAGGCTGATTCTAAGCCACTCTGGGGCCACAGGTTCTGATGTCCATTCCCGTCGCTCCGCCCAGACACAGAGTCCTCTAATTTCCTCAACTTATTCTGCAATGTTGGAGCTATACAGAAAGGTTTAAAGACTAATGCAATGATTATCTGCATGCTTTACCCAGCTTACACCATAAAACATTACTGCCAAGGTGAAGCCTTCCATCTCCAGCTCATTTTCAATTATTAAAGAAGCAGACAGAAGGGGTTGTATTTGAGGGCAGTCTGGGAGTTGGTGCCATCATGAATAAAGCACACAGCAGCCATAATTCCTGGCTTATATGCCCTCCCACAGACACTATTCACTGCAGTCTATTGGGAATCTATTGTTCTTCTATGTTTAGGATGAGGAAACAGGTTCAGCGGTCATCTGATGCTGTAGCGTCCAGTGGTTAAGAGTCCAGCCTAGCCAAGGAACCAGATTTCCTGAGATCCCTGCTTCCAGTATTTATGCCATTGTTCTCTGCCCCTGGTTTTCCAGTGTCTAAAATGGCAGTGGTGTGGAGCTACTTCATGGGATTTGCAGTGGAGCTTGAGCTGTTGAAAGTGGTACATAAGGGTTTACTGTTACTGTTGCCACTACCATTACTACGATGATTACTATTTTCTGATCCTCCCATTAAAGTCGGCTCTATGTTTTAACCAAATTCTCTGCTCCAAAGGGTCTCAAAATCCTATAACTACAACATATCAGCCCCTCCCACCCCAGGTTCAGGATCTAATAATATTTAGGAGAACTTTTAAAGCCCATAGCCAGAACCTCATTTTGAGTTGTTGGTCAGAAGAGTCCAAGAGACTCTCCAAAACAATACAGTTTATTGGTATTGTTTTTAGCTACTTCCACAAAAAGAAGGCATGGCCCTATTGCCAAAGACACCACACACTTGGGACACAGAAGTTAACAGATCTGAATATGACCTGGAAAGTTCATCCCTAAGGATCAGCTCTCGTAGTATTGGAAGAAACCATGCAAGCTGCCAATGGAAAAAAAGTCAGTATTCCTATCTAGCTGTGATGCCCAGGAACTACACAATGACCAGACTCAAGATATACAGAAAGGAACAATAGTGGCACTTACAATTTGAGGCTAGCCAACGGTGACCTAATTGAACTTAAATCCTGCTGAACAGGTGCTGTTAACTTAGTCAATTGCCCATGGCTGGTGAGGCCATGGAACCTAGAGGAGAATCTACCAGGCCAGTTTCCTTATCCTTACATCCACAGGTAAATGCAGTTCTTCCTCCTCATCCAAGAAGTTTCTTTTTGTAACAGACAGATCATTACAGAAGTTCTCAATTGGCCAAAGAGCATAGATCAACCAGTTGTAGTGTGCTCAACCCCACTTAACACCTTTTACAATGCAGCCCCTGTGTTCAAGGTTCAGGGAACACCACAGAAGAAGGAAGGAAGACTTAAGAGCCAGAGGACCAGGATACCCGCCATGAGAGTCTCTTCTACAACAAAAAGAGGACATGACGTGAGGGGGTGGTAAGGGAGGGGTGGATCTGGCAAGAGTTATGAGGAGGGATGTGATTGAGCTACATCATACGAAATTCACGAAGAATTAATAACACAATTCTTTTAAAGTATGTCAACCCCAAAGCCTTGCAGTTCACCATTCATCCTTGCCAGGTTCAGTACTTGGTCCCCTTCTGACTTTGTGTCCCTCTGACATTGGGATATGTCTTGTGCCTCACTATCCACTCTCCCTGGGCTGTGAGGTGACAGTTATAGCCAAATCTCTTTAGAGATGACAGCCTACCAAGACCACCTCATCACTATCCTTTCTTCTCTCGTACCCTTGCCTGGTTTTGGCATCAGGTGCTTCAGATTTTGTCAACTACATCACCAAACAAATACCTCATACCAGTAAATATGTCTAATCTGTAGATCTGAATGCCACACTCAAATTCCAACCCCTCCACTGAAGCCACTTCCACCAACTCACCACCAGTGAGGTCCTCTCTGGGCAAGACACCCATCTTTGGGATGGTAATTCTTCATTCCCTCTGGGTTCCATTTCCTCCTTAACTAAATGATTAGCTTGGTGTTTAGATCTATGCTCTCTTTCTAATCTTCCTCCATGCTTGGCGTTTACCCTCTGAGCTTAGAAGCAATTTGAAGCTGAGAGCTGGGTTAGGCCTTCACACAAATGCAATCACACTTTTATTACTGCCATCATTTTGAGTTGATGAATAATGAGATGGATCTCTCTGAGACGTAAAAGGCAAATATGTGGCCACTCAGCAGCTGGCTCTTATTTCTGTATTGTCGGCTGATGCTGAGGACCGTGCCTTGTTTGTCCTCATTCCTGGACATGGTCACCTTACTAGTCAGAGGTTTCAAGGTGGTACTCAACTAAAGCATGGTCCACTTAGTCCCTTTTACCCCTTTTTAGAAAATTGTCATGGGGGAGAAGATTCCCTGAAAAGTTGAATGAGGAATGTAGAAAATCTCTCCAAAGAAACAACCACTTGAAGAAACAAACATGTTTAAACTCCCTGGAAATTACCCTAAACGCATAAGGCAAAGGAAGAAAATGCCTCCAAGCAAGTCTGCCAAGTCTCATTAAGAATCAAGAGTCTATAACACTTGATCCCAAATCCACTCTATCTCTGACTACACCCTCAGCTCCATATTGTACAAACTCTACACGAGCTAGTATGACCAAGAAAATGACTCCCTTTACCTCCAGCTCCCGATCTGGAGCTACGGATTCATCCTGACAGGAGAAGACTTCTGTGAATTCTTACCTCCTTCCTCTATGCTATAGAAGTTCTATTACGTTTGATGCTACAAGGAGGATTAACTTTCCCCTCCTAGCCCCCAGTCTCAGGGCAGGAGTCCTACACTAGGCACAGACAGGCTGACAGCCCTGGAGATAACTTCTCAAACCCCAGCTTATTTGTACCAAAGTGGTTTCATATTACTAAAGACAAAGAAGAATATTTCATAATGGTAATGAAGTTCACCTGGGAGATACAAATACGCAAAAACTGATAGAACTGAAAAGGGAAGTAGATATTACTCTAATAATTGGAGACCTTAATAATAGGTACAGGGTTGGCTTTCGATGGTCAGTAGAACAGACAGGTAGGAGACAGTGAAGAAAGGAGACAATGCAAGAAGTCAACTAGACGCAAAACACTGCAGAGCATGTCTCATGACGCCAGCATTCTTCAAACGGCCTATGGGTCACTCTCTAGGATAGGCCTTATGGTAGACCACAAATTAAGGCCAATGACTATTAAATGATTGGAATGAAAAGGGAAAGAGGTGCTTTCTGACCATTCAGAATTAAAGATCAAAACGGAAGCAAATTTGGGGATGTAACAAAGATGTGGAAATTAAGTCACACACAGCTAGTCAAGCAATGGAGGGAAAGGAGGTCACAGGGAAATTCATAAAGACCTTGCAATGGATGGAAACAAAAGCACAGCAACCAGAACTCAGAGTGCAGCTAAGAAAGCACATGGAGGGAAACCCATAGCTGCAAAGACTTGCTGTAAACCTAAAAGGAAGAATATGTGTTGCCAGCTTCAATGTCCTCAAGAAACCAAACCATGAAGAGAAAACTGAACACAAAGCTCATTGAAAGAGTGAAATAAGAACTAGAGCAGAAAACAAGAAGCACAGAATAGAGAGACAGAGAAAATCGAAACCAAAAGATGATCCTTTAAAAGATAGCAAGGGTTGGGAAGGCAGCTCAGTGGGTAAGGCACCCACCGTAAAAGCCTAAGAACCTAAGTTGGGCGCCCAGTGGCACACATCTGTCCTCGCAGCCCTCCTACGGTGAGATGGGAGGAGGAGCTATGAGATTCCCTGGAAGCTGGTAGGCCAGCTAGGCTGAAGAGGTGAACAATAACAATATAAACTGTCCCATACAAGGTGGGAGGCAAGGGCGTACACCCAAAATTGTTCACTAACTCCTACACAGGTGCCGTACCATATGTGTGCATGCCTCTCCACACACACGCACACACATAGGTATCAGTAAAATTGTGCTTGGGACTGCACAGCTTGCCTATAAAGCCTATCATGCACACAAAGGCCTGGGTTTGATCCCCAGCATGACATCAAACCAGGCATTGCAATGTAATCCTATAATCCTAGCTTTTGGGGAGTAGAGACATGAAGATCAGGTGTTCAAGATAATTCTTAGCTACACAGTAAATTCTGGGCCAGCCTGGATTACACGAAACCCTGTCTCAATTAGTGATGTATTTCTTAAAATGTAATGTGTTTGAAAAAAATATTGGCAAGCCTGTAGCTAAAATAACAAAGACAGGAATGAATTCTCAAATCAAAAAGAGGTTATTTTCATTGCAGAAATAAAAAGAATTATAAAGGAATTCTAAGACTGACTGTATGCCAACAAATGTGATAAGTTAAGTGAAATTGTCAAATTTCTAAAAAGACAAATTACTAAAACTAACCCAAAAAGTAGAAAATGTGACTAACATCCATAGTAAGTCAAGAGATGAAATTATCAATTTTGAAACATCTTACAAAGAGAAGGCCGGTTCCAGATGGCTTCCCCAGAAGTCACCATCTGGTGACTCCTGTCAGCCAAGGAACACCAATCCTTCATGGAATCTTCCCAAAAGTGAACAGGAACCTCACCTCCCAACTCATTCTGTGACACACAAATATGCCCTAATTTCCAAATGAGATGAAGAGATCACAGGAAAAACAAACTACAAATCACCTTTATGAACATACTGACATAAAAATTCTAGAGATTTATTTTTATTATTTTACATCATGTGTATATTGTTTGTGTGTGTGAGTGCAGAGTGCCCTTGGAGCACAGAGGCCCCCTGGAGCTTGAGTTACAGGCTGTCGTGAGTTGCTTGATGTGGATGCTGGGGCTTGAATTTGGGTTCTCTACAACAATAGTGCATGCTTTCAACGACTGAGCCATTTGTATAAATTTTTAACAAAATACTAGAAAACCAATTGTAGCAGCATATAAAAAGGATTATACACCATGATCAAATGAGATTTGTATTAGGAATGTAAGCGAGTTAGTATTTGAAATTCAATTTAAGTAATATACCAGATTCATCAAGAACAAAATCTCGTTTCAAATTATATGAAAAAGTATTTGACAGGATCTAATAGTGTGTGTGTGTGTGAGTGTATGTGTGTGAGGGAGGAGGAGCTCATGAGCATGTGTCCATGCATGCATGTTGGGAAGCCAAATGAGCAAGTGTTCCATCCATCTCTATATCATTCCCTTGAGAAGGGTCTCTCACTGAACCTAGAGCTCACTGCTTTTAGCATGTCTGGCTGTCAACCCCTGCAGTCTTCCCCTGTTCATACCCTCCACATCTCTTCAGAGCTCAGATTACAGGTCATGTGAATCCACGCTTGGTTTTTCACATGGGTGCTAGGGATCCAACCACAGGTCCCCAAGCCTGCCCAGCAAGTTACCTACTAACCAATTCCCCTAATATTCTTTTGTTTGTTTGCTTGCTTATTTGTTATACTTAGTATTTTTTTATTAAAATCTAATTAGATTATTTTCCCCTTCCCTTTCCTCCCTCCAACCCCTCCCAGGTACTCCACCTTGCTCTCTCTCAAATTCATGGCCTTTTTCTTTACTTGCACCCCATATGTATTTCTAAGTGTATAACTAGAACCCGCTCAGTCCTTATTAAGCTACTGATTTGCATCATTTCAGGGCTGAACACATGGCATCAGATTACCAATTGAGGGTTCTAGCCTGGGGAATGCTGTTTCTCCCACCCAGCATTCCTGAGTTTCCTGTGGTTTCTTGACTAGGTTTGGGGCCCAGTGAACTTTCTCCTCCCATGACAGCATGTCATTGGTATCAGTCCTGTTCAGGTCTTGTTTGGGCAGCAGGCCTGTTGGTGTTCCCTGGACGATGCTTCCACGATGTTTTGAGGAGGCCCAGTTTCACAGCAGACTTCCTGTTTCTTTCCATCCCCTTCTCCAATGTTGCTTCATATGAAAATTACTGAACAAATTAGGAATAGACATTTCCTTGACTTGGCTTAAAGGGGTACCTAAGAGAAAGCTTCAGCCAGGAGACCATTTTATGGTGAAAGTCTGGGTGCTCTTCCCCTTAGATTAGGAACAAGACAAAGATGTCCATCTTTGCCATATTTATTCAGTATTGCTACAGGGTTTCCAAGGCTTATGCCAGAGGAATTAGGCAAGGAAATTAAAGAGGCATTTTTGAAAAGGCAATTTGAAATATAAGAAATCAAGCGTTTCTATTCCAGATAGCATGCATGTACACATATGTGCATGCATTCATGGGCATACTTGTACACATACATGCATGCATTCACGTGTAATGTGCATATACATTTAAATGCACATGTAATCCACTAAAACTATTAGAATCAGCAAAGGGAGTTCAATAGGACACATGATTCACTCACAAATTTTTTTCTTTTTTTTTTGATTTTCCAAGACAGGGTTTCTCTGTAACTTTGGAGCCTATCCTGGAACTAGCTCTTGTCCACCAGACTGGCCTCAAACTCACAGAGATCTGCCTGCTTCCGCCTCCTGAGTGCTGGGATTAAAGGCGTTTGCCAACATTGCCCAGCTATAATTTTTTTCTATGACCGCAGTAAACATTCTGAAAATAAAGTTAGAAAAAAAATTCCGTTTGTAGTATCATCCAAAAGAATAAACTGATTTAGAAATAAAATTAACAAAAAGAGGATAGGATTTGTACAACCACAAAAATTAAAGCAAACTAAATCATCTCTAAGGGAATGGAGGGACCTCGTGGAGTGGAGGTTTTGATGCTAGGAAGATGGCAATGCCTCCTACTTTATGTATCCATTTTCCATAATCCTTGTCAAACTGCCTGCTTCTTTTTGGCAGACCCGGGAGAGCAGAGCTTCAAATTCACATGGAAATTTAAGAGGTAAGAAATGGCTAGGAAGTATCTTTTATTTAAAAAAAAATTTTTAAAAAGCAAAATTGGAAGGATCAAATTTTGAGATTCCAAAAACTGACATGGACTTGCTGGGCAATCAAGGCAGTATAGTCCTGGCATAAGGACAGACAAAGAAGCCAGCAGCACAGAACCTATAGGACAGAAATAAACCCTTATGTTAACAGTCACTCCGTTTTGAACAAGAGGACCACAGCAGTTCAACAGAGAGGAAGCAATCATCCAGCAAGTGCAGCAGAGACAACTGGATTCCCCAGGGCACATGAATAAATTTAACTCCCACCTCAATTATAGACAAAGTTAGTGTAAAATTGATAATTGATAATAGATTTTAAATATGCACTCAAAAACACTGAAAGAAATTTTGTACCACCTTAGACTGGGTAATAGTGTTTTAGATGTTATAATAAAGCATAAACAGTGAAATAGAAATATAGGAAAATTTGAATCAGTATTAAAACTAGTGGTGCTATAGATGATACCATAAGGAAAGGAAAGTTTAAAAAAAAAGCAGTTTCAGGATGGTGGAAAATGTTTGCCAGCCATTTATTTATCTTATAAGAGTTAGATACATAATATATTTCAAAACCTCTTATAACTCAGTGATAAAAACACAAATAACCCAATTTTAGAATGAGCAAATTATATGAGTAATAATTTTTCTAAGGAAAAATGCAAATGGCCAACAAGCACATAAAAGATGTTTAGCATCATTGCTCATTAAGGAAATACAAATCAAAACCACAGTGAGATACCACTTCACCTAATAGGATGGTTATAATTTAAAATCCAAGCTATACCAGGGCCTGCAGAGATGGATCATCAGGTAAAGGGCTTGCTACTCAAGCATGAAGACTTGGGATCAGATCTTCAACACCCACATAAAAAGTCAGCCATAGTGACCCACATCTGTAGCCCCAGTCCTGTAGGGCAGAGACAGATCCCAGGGGCATGTTGACTGGCCAGTCTAGCCAAAAATGGTTGCTCAGGTTCAGAGAGAGACCCTGCTTCAAAACCTAAGGTAGGGAAATGATTGAGGAAGAGACCCAACATTGATCTCAGGCATCTACATGTATACAATGGGTAAGGGCATACACACATGCATGCATGCCTATACACACATGCATGAACACGGTTGTGCAAAATAACAAATCTTGCAAGGATGTGAAGAAATTGGACCCTCCACAGCTATCCCATGACACAGCAGCCCAAGTTGTGCTGTGATAAATCTTGAAGCGTGATGTTAAATGAAAAAAGTCTTTATTTGAAATTACCACTTAAGTAAAATGTCCAGGGATGTCCAAACTAAGAACATCTATAAAGATGTAGGGGCATGGATATGAGGAGCAACTGAGGAGTTTCTTTGTAATGGGACAAAATGCTCCAGAATTAGACCATGGTGACAACTGTACAAGCTTTTCTTTTTTAATTATTTTTATTTATTTGATTTTATTTTATGTGCATTGGTGTGAGGGTGTCAGATCCCCTAGAAATGGAGTTACAGACTGTTGGGAACTGCCATATGAGTGCTGGGAATTGAACCCAGGTCCTCTGGAAGAGCAGCCAGTGCTCTTAACCCCTGAGCCATCTCTCCAGCCCCGGTACAAACCTTTCAATACATAAATGCAAACATTCTACACACACTCACACACCACATACACTGAATGCTAACTTTTGAATCATTTTGCATGTGAATTATCTTTCAATAAGGTCTTTTAAAATATGTCCATTCTCTTTGACCTGATTTATGATACAATGCAAGCCTAATCAAAAATTCCCATGTTTTGTGTTTAAAGACAGGCAAATGTTAAAGTATATATAGAGAAGCAAATGGCCCAGGAAAGGCAACACACGCAGGAAGGGAACAAAAGTCAGAGATGTGTTGCTCAGATTCAACACTCAGTGAAAAGCTGTTGTAATCAAGACAGCATGGCAGTAGTGAAAATACATAGACAGGCAGGTTAACAGAAGAGAATCAAGAGCTTACAAATGGATCCACAAATGTATAGTCAATTGGTCTCAAACAGAGGAATAACAGTAATTCAAAAGAGAAAGGATATTTTTCTCAGCAAATGATTCTGGGACAACTGGCTATCAATGCTTATAAAAACAAATTTAGGTACACATTGAGAGCTCCTGCCTCCGTGATTATGGTGGAGAGTGATCCAGGGTGACTCCCAGCATTGTTCTTGTATCTCTGTGGGTGCACACTATACACACTTACACATGAAAGGAAAGAACAAAAACAATAGAAGCAGCTCTGAAGAAGAGACTGATAAGAAATGGACAAGATGAACCACTGAACAGAAGTAAAGGACACCCAAAATGTGACTGGTAAAGGATTTGTAGCCTAAATAAATACACAAGGAATGCTTGACATCAACAGTTAGATGAAAAACTGCCCAATTACAAGAGAGGCTAGTGATCTGAATGGATGCACCAAAGAATGTGAGAAATGGCAAAGAAGCCCAGGGAAACTGCACAATTTTACATAGAGGTAATTATGAGCAAAAAAATTAAAAAGGAATGCCTCTGCATGCCTCTGTGTTAGGGAACAAAAGTGCAAAGCACTGGCATCATCCAGTATTGGCAAGGCCATTGTTGTGTGGCATTAATCCTGGGAAGAAGTAGACAGACATCTACACACCACAGACAGGAAACTGACCACAAACCAAATAACAATACCACTGAAGTCACAATAAACTGATGAGTTTATTGTGTTTAATTCCAGCAGCATGGGTGACTCAAAGGCATCTACGTCACTAACACCCCACCCCTGCATAGATGACAGCTCACAAAAGCTGGAACCCGGGAGCTCCTTACAACTGGCAGGCAGCAAAGGTCAGAAAATGTCTCTCTTTTCCCATCTTGGAGAACCTTAAGAGAGAAGGCATTTTGTGCATCTGGTAAATTTCAGGGACTTCCTGAGACTCATGAGTCTTTTATTCCCTGATTCTTAAGGAACATGTCTATAGAACTTCCTGAGTCCTACAAGACAGGCATGCAGCCACAGGGACTCCTTCCGTGCTGATGGGAATGTAGAACCATGCAGACATTCTGAAAGACAGTTTGTCAGGACCTCGTAACACTAAGCACCCTCTTGCCATATGATCCAGCCATCATACTCCTTAGCATTTACCCAAGTACATTTAAAATAGACACCTAAGCAAAAGGAATCACACAGATAATTACAGGAGCTTTAGTATTGATCACCAAGATGTCTTTTAATAGCTACATAAATAAACAAACCATGATATGTGTATACATTGGAAAACTATTCAGTGCTAGAAATAAATGGGTTAGCAAGCTGTGGGGAGATAGGAATAAAAATCAAATGCTGCAAAGCAAAGCAAGCCAATGGGAAAGTCTCCAAATTGCTTGATTCCAACTATGTGTTATTCTGAACAAGGAAGAACTATGACAGCAATGAGATTTGCGGTTGCCAGGGTTTTAGAATGGACAGGGCATAGTGGGTTTTAGGGTCACAAAACTCACATATGAAACTGTAATGAGGGATACATGCCAATACCCACAGAATGTGCAACACAAAGAGTGTCCCTACTGTGCACTATACACTTTTAGGTAATGACACCGCGGAGCACTGGTCAAAGTTTCCCATGCATCTCCTGGGGCTCAGCCACCTCCAAGTTCAGTCACTTCCAAATTCACTCATGGGGCTATCGGAAAAAATCACATTCCTTGTGGTTGTTGGATTAAGGATCTCTGTTTCTCGCCATGTTGGCCTTTCTGTTGGGCAGCTCACACATAATATCTAGCTTCTGTCTTAGTGTTCTGTTGCTGTGAAGAGATCCCATGACCATTGCAAGGCTTATAAAAAGAAGCGTTTAACTGGGGTTTGGTTATACACAGAGGCTTAGTCTATTATCATGGCAGGAAGCAAGGCAGCATGTAGGCAGGCGTGGTGCTAGAGAGGCAGCTGCGAGTTCTACCTGTGGATCACCAGGCAGCAGGAAGAGAAAGGCAGAGAGACACTGGACCTAACCTGCACATTTGAAACTCCTACTCCAGCAAGGTCACACCTCCTTCCTGATCCCCATCAAGTAAGGGAACTCCCTGATGGCCAAGCATTCGAATCAATGAGCCTATGGGAGCCATCCCTATTCAAACCACCACAGCTTCCATTAGGGTAAGCGAAAGAAAAAGTAAGAAAGAGACGTCTAGACAGATGCCAAGTTCTTTCTGCAGCTCAGTCTCGGAACCGATTCCCAGCAGGACTGTCACAGAAACCTTCAGTCCAGTTCACACGGAGGCTATGGTCTTAGGACAATGCCGTGATTTCTGTGCCCCTGTTTCGCAGTTATGAAATGAGGAATCACGATTGTGCCTTCATCATGGAGTTTATAGAGGAAGAAATACACTAATATATAGAAGGCTTAAGATAAATGAGGGTGGAGCCACGGGATGGCTAAGTGGGTGAAGGTGCTTGCTGCCAATCCTGAAGACCTCAGTTCAAATCCAGGGATCCACACGGTGGAAAGAGAGAACTGACTCCTGCAAGTTGTCCTCTGACCTCCACATGCACACTGTGATACATACATATGCTCACTAATAAATAAATACTTGGTGGCATATACCAAGTGCTCAGTAAATGCTAGGTATTTGGGTTGCATAATAGACATGTGGATTTTCCATTAAATACGGTGTGAATCAGAAGTGTCTTCCATAGGTTCATGGGTTTGAGCACCTGGACTCTAGCTGGACTCCAGCTATTTAGGAAGGTTATGGACTCTTTGGGACACCAATCCTAGAAGGAAGAAAGTAGGGTACTAGGGGAAGGCATCTGAAGGTTCTGACCTCTTTTGCCTCTTGGGTCGCACTGTAATGATAGGCTTCTGTCACAAATGGAAATTCCTCTGACACCACGAGCCAAAGGAAAGCTTTCCTCCCTTTGTTTTCTAAGTTGTTTCTGTCAGGTATTGAGTCACAGTACCATGAAAAGTTCAACATGTGAGCCCCACCCTCCCCTGACCTAACTGAGAGCATGCGTGGCTCATGGTTGAAAATGGAGAAGGGCAGGAGGCACAAGCTAAGCGTGTCTCTTCATAGGGGCTCTTGTATCATGAAGGTAAGGAGACCAGTTCTGGAATGATCTCCATTAACAAACTTATTGAAATTTGTTTACATAGCTCAATGTCCCGTGGAAGGTTCCTCCCATCATGCCTTTGGTGAGCCCCCTCTGAAGATACGCCTGTCATCCAGGAGAGAGCCCACTCCTTCTCAGCTTTCGGTTTTCCCGACCTACAAACAGATGTTTGCAATTTCTTCACACAGTTAGCCACACTCCTCTAGATCATTGCAACCTGGCGTGGACAGAAGCAAGACAGAGGTCTGGGTGGCGACATGAGAAAATTAAGCAAGACACTGAGATGTGTTTTTATAAAACTTGACAATTTGTTATTCTTTGTGCACTGGTGGTGAGCAGTTGGAGCTACTCAGGAATCTTTGGTTTGGATTTGAAGGTTCACGCAGGGTACCCACTTCTGTATAGGTGCCTGGCTGGCTCCCTTCTCTTCTGCACCCCTGCCACCAGGGACAGGCTTCTGTTGCCTCGCCTTCCTGGGTGTCCTAAAGACTGACCTTCTCGCAGAACCACGCTTCCAGGTTCTCCTGTCGGGAGTGTTCGCTAAGTTCAAACTCCCAACACCTCACTCCAAAGTGCTTGAGTTCATATCTCCTGGTGAAGAACCTGCAATCTATTTTTAACAAGTACCTCCAGGTAGTTCTTAGCATCGGCCAAGTTTGGGAAACACAGTCTTAGAACATTTTTCTTTCATCTTTCCCTTAGTTCTGGGCTGGCGAATAACTGCCTACAGCAGGCATCACTAATTGATCACAGAACCCTTTCATATGACCGAACCTGGTTAAGACCTTAACAAGCACTGGAGGCGGCCACCAGTCCTCACAGAGTTACACCAGAGGGGAAGTATAAATTGTTATCTCAGCCCTAGTTAAAATATATTCATGTGAGCTTGACAGTTTCCCGGTCTGGTGGAGATAAACTCAAGTCGTCCAGGTATAATGACTCTGGGCAACCTTAAATCCACCTGGAACCTTTTGCCTGTAACCGAGAGCTCCCCAGCAAGATGACTGCAGAGAAAGCCCAAAGGCACCTATGCTCAGCATTTTCCTCCTGTTTCGGGGTAATAGACCCATCCTGGCTGTAGGGGGCATAGATAATTGGTGACATGAGTGTTCGCCATTCTTCAGAAGCATCATGGGCAGTGTGGAGTGGGGAGTTCTGTGCGGTTGTATGAGTCTTGGTCAAAGGGTAAGTCCCTGAGTTGGGTTCAGATCCCTGCAGTAACAGCAGATCTGAAACATTTCCTTGAATTCCGAGAATCACAGGACCACACTTTGAATAAATCCACTAATGCGCATGTAGAAAATTAATCCCCAGATTTATATTTGATGGGATTTAAAAGTGGAGTCCTGGGCTAGCTGGTAGTGGCACACACCCTTAATCCCCAGCACTTGGGAGGTAGAGGCAGGAGGATCTCTGTGAGTTCAAGGCCAGCCCGGTATACAAAACGAGTTCCAGGACAGGTACCAAAGCTACACAGAAAAACCCTGCCTCAAACCCTCCNATCCTGAAGAAGTAACTAAGATGAGACCATCAACATGGGGTTTCCATAATGGGACTGATAGCTTTCTGAGAAGAGAGAGCTGAGCTGATGCATACCTGCCCTGTCTCACCATGTGACACTCTACACCAATGTATGACACAGGAAGATACTTGACACCTGCCAAGTATAGTATTCTGGGAGTCCTCAGCCTCTGGAACTGTGAGCCATATAACCTCTAGTCTTTATAAATTACCCAGTCTCAGAAATTTTGCTATAGGAACAAAAGCAACAGATGAAAATACACAGTATTACTGCTGTCTTGCTGTCATTCCCAAATGCTAAGGTTTCACCAAAGGAAGTAACCAGACCAAAACCAGATAAGAGGATTTAAAAAAAATGCCTGGGAAAACACTGGGGTCTGTGGGGTGTGAGCAGGAAACCCAGTTGTCACAGAATATGGGGTGTCTACTGAAAGCCAAAAGGGGGTATGAGAGATAAGAGCCGGGAAAGATAACCGCAGCAGAGCTCTGATGGGTGGGGCCACTCCTGGCAAACATCTGCATGGAAATTTAAACTGCTTGCTTCTGGGGGTCAGTCAGGAGGGTTAGGGCAGCATGGTGGGCAGCCTTGTACTTCATATGGGAGATAAGAGGAACAGAGTTTAACTAGCCATGCTGTGGCTGGGGAGGGAACAACTGACCAATGCCACAGAAGAGACCTTTACATAGGCCATTTATAGGAGCCTACCCTGGCCAGCATCCTACAGACAGCCCCCAAACCATAACTCGCACATTCTGAAGCCTGAGAATTTTAAGGCCTCCCACTGATAAAGGCCAATCGAGGTCCACCAGATGTTTGAAGAACCTCTCTCGAAAGGATTCAAACGACTAAAAATAAGCCTAGTAGACAAAAAAAAAAATCAGAGGAAATAGAAGCAATGTGGGAAGGAGAAAACAACCGTATAATTAATATCTTCAGAGATAAAGGAGGAACCATTGTATCCTTAACCAGAACATACAATTATTAAAGAGGAAACACTCAACAGAGTTCTTGAAAATCAAAAATATTGTAACAGAAATAAACAACTCAATGAGATGGTTGTAAAACTAAGAGGAATGAGTCTTCAAAGAGAACCAAATGACTTCTGAGAGACAAAGTCGGGGAAAGGGAGGGATGGCAGATGCTCCAGGAAGTGAGAACCAGAGGGTGGAGTTACTGAAGCAGTAAAGTCAGCACTTGAGCTTCTAGGGTCAAAGCATCACTTGGTGCCGCAGCAGGGGATGGAAACAGCTTTTGCTCGTGTCCCAAAGGCGGGTAGCAAAACAGCACCAGGGTCCTCACCCTCAGCCCTGAAACATGGGAATACAGAAACAATGCAGCACCCAGCTCCTCACCCTCAGCCCTGAAACATGGGAATACAGAAACAATGCAGCACCCGGCTCCTTATCCTCAGCCCGGAAACAATGCAGAGACACTCCAGCACCCACTCCACGCTTTGATAAGCGGTCAACCCATCAACCAAGTGTAAGGCTTTAGTGGAAAATTATCTCCCACTCTCCCATACACAAACTCAGAAATACTGTCCGCCTGACTCCTTTCTTGGAAAACTACTGAAGGGCGCTCTCCGCCATTGCAAAACGGTAAATCCAAACAGAGAATGCCCAAGATCCACGAAACAAATGACTTAATTCAGGAGCAGTCTAAGGGAATTCCCCGTTTGATGGTGCAGGGATGATCCAGGATGACAGATGAATGACCGGCCAGGGTAGAGCAGGAGGACCAAGGAAAGAATTACTTACACCACCACAGAATTCAATCCATGTCAACATATTAAAGAGAAAATTACAATTCTGTCAGAAAACTTGGGTTGAAATAGTGATCCCTACATAGAAAACCAAATAAGTGACAAATCATGACAACCATAAGCTAACACAACTGTAAACTAAAGGAAATACAAGCACAGGGCACTGTGTAATAACTCAGCCTAAAAATAATGCAATCATATTGTTGGTGCTAAATGCTGATACTATCACCAGGACGCACCATCGAGTTGGCAGGGTGGGTATAGTACTTTTGTGAGAAATAAAGCCACACCTTCCATAAAGTGGGGTTAGTAAAGGATAAGTAGGTTTTAAAAGACGGTACACTATACAAGTTATTTACAAACATAAAATCCGTAACTGGAGAAAATAGCTAAAGAAGGAAGAAATTGTAGCTTTGGAAAGGAACAAACAGAAAAGAAGAATACTGCCTTCCCTTCAAAGTCTCATTATATATTTGTAGATTCATTACATGAAACTTTAAAATGGAGCACATACAAGATGACTATGAGTCAAGGTAAAATTTCTTGATTATAGTAATGTTGTTATGGGTGTTGCAGAGAGGGATTAATTCTTAGGAGATGCACTATGAAGCACTTACTGGTAAAGTGACTCTGTGTTCATAAAATAGTTTTAAGTCATTCATCAAAAAATAATGAGAGAGATAGTAAATACATGATTGAAAAGTATATGGTTGATACTAGACAGATGATTGATTGATTGATGGTAGACAGACAGATGATATATAAATAATAGAGAGGCATGTAGATAGACGATAGGCAAAGATAGATATTGATGGTTGGTTGCAAGTAGTAGATAGGTTATAGATACGTAAAAGGTGATGATAGATAGATAGATAGATAGATAGATAGATAGATAGATAGATAGATAGGTGATAGGTAGATAGGTAGCCCAAAATATTAATTGGTGAACCCCAACGTCAACATGAGTGTGTAATTGCTCCCTATGCTTGTCTTTCAGTTTTTCTAGCATTTAATTTTTTTTCAAAATGAAATGTTTGGCAGAAACCTAAGTATGTATGTTATTCTGATGAAGCTAACACTAAAAAAAAAGCCCAATACCTGATATTTACTAACACTCAAAAATGGCAGCTGCCATTATTAGTTTATCACCAACATCAAATCATTTTTGTTCACCTAAAGGGAGATAGGTAAGATCATCACCCCAGGAGAGTACCAAGGGAAAACACCCAGCCAAGATCACTTTATACACCTTTTTATTCACCGAGGGCCTAGGGCCTGACACAGCCCTGGGTGCATGACCAGAAGTGTCCCCCCTCTCTGTGACACTGGCTAAGTAGCAGTTCCAGACTCCTCAAGTCTGAGATGGTGGAGAGCATGCCCCATGGCAAAGTGGCAGTTCCAATCTCCTCAGGCTTGAGATGGTGGAGAGCATGCCCCATGGCAAGGTGGCAGTTCCAATCTCCTTAGGCTTGAGATGGTGGAGAGCATGCCCCATGGCAAGGTGGCAGTTCCAATCTCCTTAGGCTTGAGATGGTGGAGAGCATGCCCCATGGCAAGGTGGCAGTTCCAGTCTCCTCAGGCTTGAGGTGGTGGAGAGCATGCCCCGTGATCTGGTTATAGAAGCAGAAAATAGTATCCAGTGTGGGGTGCACTATCCCAAGGATGGGCCCCCATGGTCTCTGCACACACTGCACCAGAGATGTTTGAGTGTCTACTAGGATTCTCCTCTCCCAGGGTCATTGCAAGGCCTATATGTTGTTTCTTATGTATTCATTTTCAAGCATACTATAGTCATATTAGGCTCTTTCCTGTCCTCTTGTGAAGAATTGGCAAGGTCTTTCTAGAATCTACTAAGAAATATAATCTGCCAAGCCCAGTGGGACTATAGGACTGCAGATTAGAAATGCCAACACCTACCATTCCCTTAGCCCACTCGAGATCACTGAAA
Source organism: Bramus lutescens (assembly GCA_001685075.1). Lineage (NCBI taxonomy): Eukaryota > Metazoa > Chordata > Mammalia > Rodentia > Cricetidae > Bramus > Bramus lutescens. Next base: position 29,182 of record LOEQ01001527.1, read on the forward strand.
TTCATTAAAAAAATCTTGTATGAAGCAGATCTCATCTTCATAGGACTCCACTATGGAATGCCAAAGAATGTTCATGTTAATTTTTATTTCTGTTTTGAGGCAGTGCCTACACATCCCAGGCTGGCCTCCAAGTCAAGACCCTTATGTTTTTGGTTGCTAGAATTTCAGGCACATCTCAACATACTCAGCTTGCTAGAAAATGTCTAATCGGGGCCTTCTACTTCTGAAGGACCCAGCTTCAGAATAAGTCGTGTGTGTGTGTGTGTGTGTGTGTGTGTGTGTGTGTGTGTGTTTGCACATGTGTATATGCCTGTGTCTGTTTCTGTGTTTGTCTGAATATTTCTGTGTGTCTGTGTATGTCCATCCATGTGTATGCGTGTGCACATGTGTGTATCTGTGTGCATGCCTATCTGTATGTGTATATGTGTCTGTGTGTGCATGTGTGTCTTTACATATTTGTTTGTTTATATGTTTCTCTATGTGTCTATTTCTGTGTGTCTATGTCTGTCTGTCTGTGTGTGAGTGAATGTGTGTCTATATATGTCTGTGTGTGTGGATGTGTGTCCATGTGTCTGCATGCATGCCTATGTTTCTATGTGTCTGTGGGCATGTCTTTGTGTGTGTGTCCCTGTGTGTATACATATGTACATGCAGACATGCATACCCATACTATACAGTTGAACCTCATTATTATTATTATTATTATTATTATTATTATTATTATTATNGTGTGTGTGTGTGTGTGTGTGTGTGTGTGTGTGTGTGTGTGTTTGCACATGTGTATATGCCTGTGTCTGTTTCTGTGTTTGTCTGAATATTTCTGTGTGTCTGTGTATGTCCATCCATGTGTATGCGTGTGCACATGTGTGTATCTGTGTGCATGCCTATCTGTATGTGTATATGTGTCTGTGTGTGCATGTGTGTCTTTACATATTTGTTTGTTTATATGTTTCTCTATGTGTCTATTTCTGTGTGTCTATGTCTGTCTGTCTGTGTGTGAGTGAATGTGTGTCTATATATGTCTGTGTGTGTGGATGTGTGTCCATGTGTCTGCATGCATGCCTATGTTTCTATGTGTCTGTGGGCATGTCTTTGTGTGTGTGTCCCTGTGTGTATACATATGTACATGCAGACATGCATACCCATACTATACAGTTGAACCTCATTATTATTATTATTATTATTATTATTATTATTATTATTATCCACATGTAGAACAGCAGGCCCTTCCTTTCAAAAGTGCATATGTGTTTCTGGAGGGGTCAGGCAGGCCATCCTCTGCCCTCTGTCTTCAGCCCCCACACTGTAAACAGTGTCCTCACCATCGTCCGTCTTGGTGTCACTGTCCTTTGCATTTTGGTGCATTTCTTCGATCATTTTATTCTTTAATATGGTCCCAAGCATGTCTTGAAGTAAGGCCAGGTGTTCCTAAGTACAAGAAGCCAGCAGCGTGCATGACGGTAAAAAAAATATGTGTGCTAGGACAGTTTCGTTCAAGCATGAGCTGGACTACTGGCTGTGGGTTCAATGTTCATCAATAGCTAGATATGAAGTAATTTACCTTTTTAAGAGAAAAACAATGAAAGGCAATGTGATGATGGGTTCCTTTGACCAAAATTATGGGCTGCAGGAGCAGAATTCTGTGTTTTCCCAGGGGGTTCCCGAAGCAATGGTTCACAATCCACTATCTCAGTGTTTGTAGTAACTGTAGAACATTAACCTCTATGAATAACAAAAATTGACTCTATAGGGGCTGGATAGTTGTCTCAAAGAGGACTCTTCCAAAGGAATTTGGTTCATTTTCCAGCATCCACATGGCAGCTCACAACCATCTATAACTCCAGTTCCAAAAGACCTGACACCCTCTCTGGCCACCACAGACACTGCATACACATGATACATAGACATACATGCCCCAAAAGCCCCTATAGACACAAAAGTCTTTAAAATTAAAGAAGTGAGGATACAGGCATTCCCCCCATCTAAACTCTTATCTTCTGTGTTTTCAACTCCCCGTGGACAAGTCCAGTCTAAAAGTATAATACAGTATGGGCAAAGACCACATGATGTAGGAGGGTCATCTGTCTATGTGTTACTTTCATTGGTTAATAA
>LOEQ01001527.1:33763-56673 GCA_001685075.1 Bramus lutescens
CGTGCGGGAGCTGGGCTGGACGAAAAGCAGGGCCCGCTCCCCTTACTACTACAACCACATTCATATAACTTCTAATATATTTGTTAGCATTAGTTATTATTAGTTTCTTGTTGGATCTAATTACAAATTAAACCTTATATATAGTGGAAAGAACCATAGCATGTACAGGATTCAGTATCACCATGGGTTCAGACACCTGGATTGTCGTGTGTGTGTGTGTGTGTGTGTGTGTGTGTGTGTGTGGTGTGCATCTGTGCTTGCTTGCATGAATGCATTTATACATATATCTTCCTTTGCTCGGCTATTTCTGAAACAACCATCAAATGTTCTTCTAAGGTAGGTAATATAGTAAAGTTCTAGGTTATGGTTGGAAAGAGCAGCAACTGAGCTGGGTGCCTGAATAAGTCAGGGGCTTGCTCCCTTTGCAGACCCATTCTGGTGTCCTCAGCTGGGCACTGGCTTCTTCCCCTTAGCGACTCCCATCTCCTCTAGGTACCCCCCCTTAGGTTCCTCATGACACCTGCTGCATGGACCCAGTTCTGTTACTGGTTTCTTCCGATTGAGAGTGAAGACTGTTGCCAAAGAGAAGGAAGGAATGACGGTCAGAATCTCCTTGCCGCCTCCTGGTGTCAGCCATGGAGTTTGCACTTGTAGAAATCCACAAATAGAAGAAAACTGAGTCCAGGTGCTTTATCTTGGCTCTGGGCCACCTGGTCTGGGTGATATAGTTCATACAATGTAGGCGTTCAACAAATATTTGTCAACCAAATGAACAGCTTGACTTAAACAGTCTTTCTTTGCTTTGAAAATCTAATTCTGAAAAATCTGGCCCGTTCCTAATGACATTCTATTATTCTTAGGGGCATTTTCTTTTCTTCCTGCCAGACAGACACATCCTCAGTTCTGCAACAGGAGTCATGGGGCAAAGCTGATCTGAGTCAGTGACCTTGATTGACTGAAACTTCTTGTTCCACAAACAGCAGCACAGATGGGAAAGCAGGCAGCTGAGACAGAGGGGTTTTCCAGTCTCTGCTTGGCCCCTGTTGTCATTCCTTTGTTATGACAGATGGATCCCAATCAACATAGTTAGACCCAGTTTACACCAGACTCCACACTGGCTTCTTCATCCCCACTATCTGGCTCCCAATCCCACATTTATCTCCCCATATTCCCATACTGTCCCCCAACGTGATTCCTCATCCCCACACCTGGCTCGCTCGCTCGCTCTCTCTCTCTCTCTCTCTCTCCCCGCACCTGACTTCCCATCACATTGAGCACCATGCCTGTCCCCCATTCCTATACTTGACTGGCACCACATTAAAAAAAACTGGCATCCAGATCTATACAACTGGCTAGTGCCTTAATCTTCATGGCTGGCATCTCAGTCCACCCAGACAGAAACTAGTTTACACAGCTGGCTAGCAATCCAGTCTACACAGCTGGAACCCAATCCGTACATCCAGCTGACACCACCATGCACACAGATGGTACGCAGAACCATATGACTTTAGCCCATACAGACAGTGACCCAGTCTAGACAGTGGCTCCAAGCCAGGGCCTTAAAGCTGATGCCTTACCCCCACAGTTGACACCAAGATGGCTGCTTCCCTGTTTGAGAAGCCTCTCTTTATTCCCTACATCATATACAGCGGGGAATGCTGGCCTCTGGACAAACTCTCGTGATCACTCTATTCTTGATAAACCAACTAGGATTAACTCACACCAAGACAGCTTCGGCTACGCCTTGGTGTTGATAATTCATTCCAGTTTGATTTTGTGTTGACAAGGGTACAACCAGGACTTAGATGGCACTCTCAGAAGGGTCCATCCATCACCAAAGATTAGACCTAGGAGAACTTCCTCCCACAAGGAACCTCTTCCTTTGAAGGTCTCTGGGTTTTTAAACACTGGCCAGTGCCTCCCATGTATGACTATGGTTCTATTTAGCAATCTCTTGGGGCAACATTGACCTGTGCTGGGAAGAAGATGGGACTCTCAGTATCAGTATCAGTGCTGCCTCCAGACACAGCTAAGTCCAAAACATGAAGCAAGCATACATCAAGAGTAAGATACCTGTGAAGGCCAGGCTATGAACCTTGTAAAGGCTTAGGACAGTGTTCTCAACCTACGGATCATGGCACCTTTGGAAGTCAAATGACCCTTTCACAGGGGTCACCTAACAGACACCCTACATATCAGATATTTGCACTGTGATTCATAACAGTAGCAAAAATTAATTACAGTTATAAAGTAGCAGTGAAAATAATTTTATGGTTGGGGGTGACCACAACATGAGGAACTCTATTAAAGGCCACAGCGTTAGGAAGAACCACTCCTTAGAGATTCACATTGCCTAAAATTTCTTGAAATTTTGCCATAAGATTTCAGATAGAGAGGACCATCATAGAGTCATGGATGCAGGCACAGAACCTATACTGGGTCCAGCAGAATGTCAGGAACAGTGTTCTGCTGGACTGGCACACATTTGGAAAGATGCTCGTGTGTTCATATGTAAGTCTTCATCATTTTTAAAATGCTCTGATGATTTATAAAGAGACACACTATTAGGACACCTGTTTAAAAGCTGCAGAGAGGCCCATGTATACCCCTAGCCCAGGTAGGAGCATCCATGAGAAAACAGCCAGGGAAGGCCACTCACCTTAGCCAATGGGTCTTGGTCATTTGTGACACAATAGCACTAGCGTCTTGGTCTGTGTTCCCTTGGGCCTGCATCACTTGGTGTGTTCATCCTGAGAACAAAGATGATGCTCGTCTCAGAAATTTCCTCCAGTGCTGCCTTCATGAGAGCCACTCCTGTCAGATTCCCTCAACCAGACAGTGAAATGAGAGGCCACATAAGGTCACCATGACATCTCTGTTTCTTTCTCTCCCATTCCATGCTCCAGAGGTTGTTCCATATCTATAAATTCTTCACTGCCTACTCACTCCCCACATGGATTCTGGTCAGCTTTGCTACCTAAATGTGGCACTTGGGGAGACTCAGCAGAGATGCAAGGGAACCAATCGCCTAAGCTCTCTCTTTCTTCCAGGCTCCATTGGCTATGGCTGCCATCCTCCACCCCAGGCCATAACTTCTTCCCTTCTCTATGCCTGTACAGGTTCAGTAATGCTGCCTGTCCCCTCCCCTCTCCAGGTCTGCAGAAACTCAGACTGCCAGCCCCAGGATCTCCAGCATCCCTTGTTGGTTTCCCAGACTCAATCAGTATCACTAGCTCCTCCCAAAGACTCCTAGGCCCTGCTGGATCCCTGACCACACAGAGATCCAAAGTGGAGAGGATCATCAACTCCATGGCCCAAAGTCACAATTTGGGAGCGTTTACAGAGGTTCATGAAAGGGCTTTGAAAACCCTAGAGTCAAAGTGCTGAGTGGCTGCCTGGTGATGTGCTGGGACCCTCAAATCCTGGCTGCTCATCCTTTACATAAAACCCCTGAGTTCACCTACAACAAACCCTGCGGCTGACCTCTCATGAGTGGGTTGCTCATTTCTGAGATCCTTGAACCCTAATTAAAACACTGACCAGGAGAGGTGGCTCAACCCGTAGGAAAGAGGGCATGCTGCTTTGGCAGAGGACCTCAGTGAATTTGATTCCCAAGAGTCATGTCAGGTAGCTTACAACCACCTGTAACTCCAGCTCCAGGGAAATTGAACATCTCTGGTTGGACACCTTCACTCACACACACACACATGTGCACGTTCACACACATGCACACATGCGCTCACACACACACACATACACACTTAAAAATAATTTTACCACATTGTTTTTAAAGAAAACACCGACCCTTCTCTATCCCACACTAGGACGGCAGCTTCCTGCCATATTCTGCAAGGATTGTAACTCCAGGTGAGAAAATCTGTTCTCTTAGTCAGCAGGTACAGAATGGGTGGGGCCTGAATCCAGTTCTGAGCAGGCAGTATTCTTTGCGCATAGCCAAATCAGCACTTAATGCATTGCTACAAGTGAATCGAAGAAAATCGTCTCCAAGGCAATGCATGTGAGGAGTTCATGGGCCCCGGATCGTTACAGTGAAGATGCTCACTTGAGAAGGCCCTGGCCACAATGCTAATTGGCTAGACGCACAGCAGTGTCTGCTTCTCTCTTTCGCCCAAATTGCCTTTGATTTATCAATAACCTAGAAAGCTGGCTACCCGTGGCAGACCAGGAATTTCTTCCAGGTCACAAAGATGCCCTAAGAGAGTTCTCATGACATGGGCTTTTGCTTTCTCCTGGCCAAATTCCAAGAATAACAAAAGAAAGATACAGAAGAAAGAGAAAGTTTGTAGGAGACACTCGTGAGGGTTAATTTTAACTATTAAGTAGACCGACTAAAGAACTCCTTAGATTAGGAGTGCACACTTCTGGTGAGGGCTTTCCCAGAGGTGACACTGTCATGAGGGCTCCGGCCTGTCAAATGGATACCTTCCTGATAGTGTTATTGGAGGTGCTGAGAGACAGAGAGGAAGGCCAAGTTTTTTAAGCAAGTTGTTCAGGATACGTTCTTAATGGCTACGTCTGCCCTGGCCTCTTCCTGTTTTCTTCCTTTCCTCTACTTCCTGTCCACCATAAACCCCCACCACCATGATGATCTGTCCAAGTGCATATGATCAGATGACCATGGGCAGGGTCCTCTAACATGATGAACCAAGATCAATCCTCCCCTATCCTGCCAAATATTTGGTCCAAGTGACCAAGAGGTACCTAACACAATAGGACTTCTAGAACTGAGGATCTCACAGATAGGATTACTCTGGGCTGGTGAAGTCCCACCTTCGCAGAGGTTCCAAGACTGGGGACTCCTCTGCCAGCTCAGAGAAGTGCAGGGTTGTGGGTACTTGGTGGAGTGTAAAGGGGAACACGGAAAGATTAGAAAGTTGAAAGGCTGCTGAGGACGGCTCAGGCTGAGGTTTTCAGGATAGAGAGGTTTTTGCCAGCCATCAGACACCTCTCTGAATCGATGAGTTGGGGGGGTAACCAGCTCAGAGATGCTCAACACTCTACTGAGTCAGCGAACTGCTGGTCCTTACTACAGTAGTTCCCATTCTGACCAGGCCTGTTGACGTTCATTCAAGGAACATTTATCTGGTGCCTCCAAATACCAGACCTCATTCTAGGAGGTGAAAATAATACTTTTAATAAGATAGACAGAAATCCCTCTCCATGGGGGGGTACTTACACCCTAGTGAGAAAGACAAGGCAATTAAAAATGTGTAATTAATTCTTTATGTATTCGGCGATAAGTACTGTGCAAAAAGAAGGCAGGGAAGGGGAATTAAGAAGGGAGTTCTAGATGAATAAGGTGGCCAGGGGAAATACCCTAAGAAAGCTATCTGAGCAATACTTAAAGGGTTGAGAGTGGGGGAGGGGTGCATTCCAGGAGGAAACTGCAGGTGCAAAGGCCTTTGGGCAAAGGATTCTGGGTATCTGAAGAGCACCAAGGAGCATAGGGAAGGAGGAAGCCAGCCAAAGGCGACCTGACTGACTGGACCCTGAGGTCACCCAGTTGAAGACCCTTTCCTCATTTCAATGTCTTTATCCATATACGGAAGGTGACTTCCTGCAAGCACCTAGGAGCCAGGATGCCTCCTCCCCTGGAGTCTGAATCTTATTCTCTCTCAGTAAAAGAAGCCTAAAAGCCTGGGAGCCCGTGACCAGAAAACTAGGGCAGGCAAGCTGGGCAGGGGTCAGTCTGAGGACACATGTCTAAAGCTGACCTTCCTGTTCTCCTCACAGGACTCCTAGGCCAGGAGGAAGGAGAGAAGGGAGCAGGAGAAGGACATGTCTACTTCCTTACCTCCCAGGCCACCATCATGACCATAAAGGAATATGTGGGTAAGGAAGTAAGGGGGCCAATCCAAAAGGGGGGACCTTCCTCTCTACCAAGACCAAGTCAGAGGAAAGCCCAGGGCCCACAATGCAATGTTGCATCTGATCTTTCTGCCCAAGGTCCCTTTCTACCTACTACACCCATGGACTACAGCTTCACGTGCTACCAGGCCCCAAATGATTCCGATCTGGTGTGAGACCCAGTTAGTTGACCCAGAGCTTTTACTGGCCCTAAGTCTAGGGAAGATGGAAAACAGTAGGATTGGGGGACATAATGGGGAAAAAAGTTTCAAAAACAGAGGAAAGTTAAGACAAAATGTTGAGGAAAAATCCGACCAATTCTGAGGTTCAACAGACAGGAGACCCAACCTAAATCTATGGTGTTGAAAACACATGATTGGGGTCACCTACCCTACGCTCCTAATGAGGCCTCCTTAAGGAGACTCTCCCATTAGATAACCTTCGAAACTCTGCCCTTCATCCTCCCCAGGCCAGGCAGATCCCATCCTCTGCTTCCTCCCAAGTCTAGGCCAACTCATATCCTCATCTTCCTCCCCTGCAAACAGATACCCAGGGTAAGGTGGGGAAAGGCTATCCAGGCAGAAATTTGGAATGGCCCAGCAGAAGCTAGTATAGTCTTAGCACAGAAAAATAAAATAAATTTAAAAAATGGAAAACCAACACCTAAGCTCTTGATCATCACCATGTGCTTTCAGTTCTATAAATTTTATGTGGGAACAAGCCTTCTTTCCCAAACATAATTTTGCTAATAAGTGCCAACAATTGCTATCAGATGGTTGATGTTAAGTTTTGCCATACACATATATTTAATACATGCAGATATAACAGATATATTCAACTTAGCTCCTCCCCCTAGATTTTTTAAGACAAGTTCCCATACACCCCACATTGACCTCAAACTTGCTATGTGGCCATAGATGACCTTGAACTCCTGATCCCGTACCTCAAAATACTAGGATTACAGGCATGAATCACCAAACTTGCCCTTTTGAATTCTTATCCCCCAATGAACAGAGTCTTCCTCAAACAGTCTGGAACAGAGCCAGGAAATATACACCATAGGATAATATACATGATTGCACCCCGAATGCTCCGCATTCAGGAGGGTAGAAGCCGATTCAGGAGCAGTTTCTGTCTGCATCTCCCATGATGCTACACAGGCCTGTATTTAAAGTGACACTTGTAAATAAACAATGACTGCTCTGTGACAGTGACAGTGAAAGCCACTAAGCTTCGACAACTGCCATTCTGTCACCGTGGGGATGCACAGCATTTTCAAAACAGTGTAGCAGGATGCAAACAGCAAAGCACTGTCTTTTGTTTGTGAGGTACAAATTTTAACTCACACACGAACCCTCTCATTGGACTGGGATAATACCTTAAGCACAAAAATACAACAACTCGTTTTTAAATATTGCTCGCTTTGAAATGAAGAGAGGAGACAAAACTCAGAAATTACAACATCCTCACTTGAGCTTGTCACAGACCACTGAGCAGGTTAACATCTTGCTATGATAGGGTCACATGACTATAATTCTAAATTACAAATCCCGTACAGTTAAAAATCTCTGCTTACTTGCTTTATATGCATTTTGCCAGTGTGCTAATATGTAAGAGCCAATGAGAAGACCACTTCATTGAGTTTCTTTCCTGATTATTATTAGTATTATTGGCTTTGCTTCATGAGCAGCATTGAGAATAATTTCACTGGCAGAGGTCAAAATTTTGCTGTTGGGCTGGACAGACACCCGCAAGCCCTGTCCCATTTCTTGACAAGATCTGCCTGTATCTCCTTCTTTCCCAGATCCGCCCCTACTTTCTAAGGTACCAGGTTGCTCTCCCCCACTCCTCATTCTTTTATTCAGTGGTGGGAGGACCCCAGTTGGGAGGGGTGGGCCGAGCAGAAGGCTCAGCTATCCTTGCCTATCATCTCCCAGACCCGCCTTCCCTGGGGTTTAGCCACTCCGCCCCTGACTGCTGCAACACTAGCACTCAGAGTCATACCTTCAACTAAGAAGGATTTCGGTCAATCAGGTCACAGATTAAGGCCAACTGTGTATGAAGTTGCGCCCGAAGTTCACGCCACACACAAGGAAACTAAGCACCACGAGTAAGAGAATCAACGAAAGCAAACTGAACCCCCCAAGAGTTTGAGGTGCTGGGGTAGTGAGGTTCAGAATAGCTGAGAGGGGCTTACAAGTGCGAGCTAGGATCCCCACAATGTCCAACGATGAAGTGGAAACCATCGGGGAAAGAAGGCAGGTTTTGAAAAGGAATTGCTGGGATAGGAGACTGAGCTTAGTCTCATATAGGGCAGGCAAGCATCTGAGCAAAGATCAGAAAGATGTGAGGACATCTGTAGTGCAGACATCTGGAGGGGAGGGTCAGAAGTGCCCAACAGCCAGGAGTCAAGAGTGCTTGCTACCCACAGAATGAGGGAGGAGATACATGCGAGGAGGAAGGGAGCTGAGTACACAGATGGCGTTACACTCCGGGATGAGGATGATGACTTCCTGGCACATCCTGAGACAAAAGGGCCGCTAGAGAAACGGAGCAGAGGAGAGGCCTGGCTTAATGTCTCCTTTTTAAAGATCATGGCGCTCAGGTAAAGGCATTTGCCACAGAAGTATGACTACCTGAGTTTGACCCCGAGACCCATGAAGAGGCGGAAAGGGAGAACGGGTTCCTCAAGGTTGTCTTCGGACCTCCAAGCATGCCCCACTGGATCCGCACCCATCCCCACATCAGTAATGATGATGACAAACAAAATTTTAGAAAACTCTTTCTGGCTGACATTTGATAATCATAAATTTTGTCAAGGGGCTTCTGGAGAGACAGAGGGACCAGTGGGATCTTTCAGAGTTGTTCAGGTGAGTGCTAGACATGTCTTCAAATAGAAAAGAGATTTGAAGAGGGTGAGAAATAAAAGCCAACCTTCTACTTTGTGAAGGACTTATGTTTTAAGCGGTGGTAACTTTTCGTTAACTGAAATAAAAAAAAGAAAGCAAAAAATTCATCCTAACTCCTGAGCAGGCAGGAAAAAAATCCATGTACTGTGATAAAGAAAACAAAGAAAGGTAAGTTTTAAAAAGGAAAGAAATCGAGAATTTGATGTGGGATATGTTCAAATCAAGGTGCTCATGAGCCATCTGATTGGAGAGACCAGGCTGGGCGGGGGCAGCATTCAACATCTTTAGCTCAAATAAATGTTGGCGCCATCAGCATTTTTCACGTATCTGTACGTGTATGAGCATGATGAGAACAAGTATGATGTGTGTTGTCGCGACCGCCTCAACCAGCAAGGATGACGCAACACCAGAGCTCTTCTTGCAAGCAGCTTATTCAGGACTCTTTAACAATGGCTTCTCTCTCGCCGGGGAAAGCCTCTCCCAGCCCTTAAGTAGGCCTGGGCTACCAACCCTGGATTGCCNCCAGCGCCATCTTTAAGGTGTGGCTCCACGCAGCTCTCTACAGTGTGTGCCTTTGCGTGTCCGTGGGTGTGTAATCTGTCATGCATTCCAGGGAGGAATGTGGAGGTCAGAGGACACAGCAGGTGTCTATCTTTACCCTCCATCCTACTTAAGACATGCTCTCTTATTGTGCTCCCCTGCATACACCAGACCATCTGGTCTCTGAGCTCCGGGACATCTCCGGCGCCACCACAGGAGTGATTACAGACACGTCACTGCATCCGGCTTTGTGTGGGTCTGGAGATCTAAACCTTGATGCTCATGTTTGCAGGTCAAGGATTTTTCCCTCTGAGCCATCTCTTCAGTATGTGGATGCTACTTAAAGTGATGCTTGGGACAAGATCACATTGGGATTAATGTAAAAAGAAGTGAAGAGAGAGCCCTAAGGTCAGGAAGGAAGAGACTAGAAGAACTGATAAAGGAGATTCCTGTGGGAAGAAAGGAAGAGGTTGAAGAGCCAGAAGGAAAGCAAAACCAACATAATCCCTTCTGTTAAAGACACAAATACCAGCTCCCCATTTCATTTCTCTACATTGGTGTCTAGTGAGCACTCAGATTTTAATACAACTCTCATTTGAGGACAGTGGTATGACAGGAGTCCTTCCAAGTGTTCCAAGGAAACCACTGGTTTTCTTGGATTGGCCATTAGAGTCCTTTGACTCAATTTGTATTTTTCCAATGGCAGACAAAATGATCTTTCTAAAACTTTTATTATTTTTATTATTATTGTCACTGTTTTTGTTATTTGTTTGGGGGGCCAATATGGGTGCCAAGGCGCATGTGTGGAGGTCAGGAGAAAACTTTGTGGAGTAATCTCTTTGCATCTTTTCATGGTTCCAGGGATCAACCTCAGGTTGTCAGCACAGCTCACTGATGACCTTGGCCACAGTTCTCTCATGGGGAGATATAAGTGAACAGGAGCCTGACTTGTGTGAGCCCAGAACTGGAAAGGAGAAGATGGTGCCAGGCACAGCGTCTGACTCCTTCAGTACTTCTCCAAACGACCCTTTCCGTCTTTTTTTTTGGATGGAAAACTAAAGGAAGATTGAAAGTTAAGGTCAGTTTCTGGCAACTAAAATGGGGCTTGACTTGAACACAGGTCACTGATGTCCCAGTGTGGGTCTCTGGCTTGACTTGACAGCCTACACAAGGACTTCAGGGCTCAAGTTGTTGTCAGCTTCAGGCACCCGGTAGAGTATGACTACCAGGCACCCAGAAGCATCCTCATCTCCCAGCTGACCATTCCCAGCAGGCCTCTGAGAACATCCTTGTTGCCAGAGAAACTCGGAGCTACTTGGAGCAACTCTGCAGTTGTGACAATAGCCAGAGCCATCCTCGCCCCTCATTACCCTTTGTGATCAGGGTAGGGAAAACCCAGCTCAGAAGACATGTGTAATTGATAAAGTGAAGTAATGTGGAAGAATTGCTGTCTGGGGAGAGCACAATTTTGTTATTCTGTGGCTTCCCTAGCAGCCCAGTGTGTATGCAGACAGGAAGCTGTAGCAAACACAATCTAAGCTACTCCCTCAAGAATTGACAAAGTGCAGGACCAGCCTTAGCAATTTTCAGCAAATATTGGCAGTTGGGAAAAACATCTGGTGATTTCTCTCATGGAGATTCAGGAGGAGAGAGACTGGAGTTGACACAAGGGTCAGGCTCCCTTGATCTATGGGGCCATTGCTCATTGCTGATGCTGGCTACTTTGCATACATTTTTATCATTCATTTACCACCACCACTACCACCCAGAGTCTACGCCTGGGGTATAATTATCCTCCTCCTGCAGATGTGGCTCTGAAGTGAAGGATTGCCAGTGATGTTTAACATTGATGGTACATGTGGTGAAGGGCGCCAGAGTCAGGCTAATGCATTGTGAGATTGTATCAAGCCATACAGCAATTTGCCAGGGAAGCTCTGTTATCATCTCCATTTTACGAATTAGCAAATGGAGACACAAATAGGCAGGTCCAAGGTCACACAGACACCATCAGTGTTCTGTGGCTCCTGAATGACACAGCTTGCATTTAAACCCAGACAGCTCTGACTTCAAAACTTAGATATTCTAATTGTGTAGATATTCACTGATATATATATATAGAGAGAGACTTTGGGACTGCTTAATTTTAATGTGTGTATTTATTTGCAAGTTCTTTATAATAAAGCTTTAATAATAATAATAATTTAGGCTTCTAATTTGGTTTGATGGTGCCCACTTTTAATCCCGGCACTGGGGAGGCAGAGGGAGGCTTTTCTCTCCGAGTTCAAGAACTGCCTGGTCTACACAGCAAGCTTCCTATCAGGCCAGCCAAGGCGACAGAGAAGAGAGAAAATTATCGGATCTTTTATTACACTGTGTTGCCTTTGGCCACTTCTTCCTGCCTCGCTGTTTCCCCACGTCCAGCTGACCCTAAGAGACCTAAAGCATGGGAACCCGTGTACAGACCTCTTCTTCCCTGCTTCCTACAGCTTCGAGCTTCATCTCCCTCTTTAGTGTGGCTACAGGCAGGTGAGGACAGCTGGGCCCAGCCAAGGACCTGCAGAATAAGAGCATGTTTCATCTCACCCATATGAACATGTCCTGCCCCTCTGAAGTCACCCTTGCCTTAGGCCCGTTGAGTTGTCCCCAGACAGCCAGGACCAGAGACACTTCTGCTGGCTAAAAAAGCTTTTACCTCTGAAATTTCTAGGAGAATGAACCTCCGAGAATGAACTCGACCCGCAGCCTTGAGTACTGGGGTGGGGCATCCCTGTGTTAACTTTCTTATCTGAAAGTGAAGGCGGGTGGCCTGGTCTTGTAGACGTGCAGCTGGGATTGGGCGAGGCCAGTCCTCCCAGCTCCCTCCATAGTGAGCCTATAGAGAGCGTTCTACAATGTCTTTCTCCTTCCCTTCACCACTAACACCAGACTTGTTTTGCATGTGCCACAAGACTTTTATGAGCATGAGGGTTCTCCACTAGCTTGGCACGTGCCAGATACTTGGTAGATGCTAACTTAAATTGAGTTATCTCCAGGAATTCTTAGCCTGGGCACCGTAAGCTAGGGTGGCTGTAAGGAAGCCCAGGCATTTGGTTTGGTCGTTCATGATTTGCACCTACAGGTCTGCGGTCAAGAGGCCTGCCTGGGCGTTGTTGTCTTTCATCTTATAAGGTCTGAAATATCTGCCACTATTTAAAGTCCAAGTGGTTTTCCTAGAAAACAAAACTAAGCAAGCCACCCCTTGCAAAATAAATAAATAAAAACAGTGGCTTTTCGCAGTTAAATTTAAACCCTGAAAATATTTTACAAGCTTTTTACGATCTGACCTATGTCCACTTCCAGCCTCCTCTTCTGTCAGTCTCTTCTCCTTGTCTATCTTACACTGTTGCACTTCCTTCAGGTCCTTGAAGGATGGATGTGTCCCTTGACCTATGTCTCTTTAGTGACATGGTGATAACCATCCCATAGACCACAGTGTTTCGTGTCTAACCACATGCAAGAGGATATAAGCTACCTAAAGGCAGAAGGACATGGGAGCACGCTTTGCTCCTCAGTGAATTCCAGCGCCTGGCAGAGCTAGCCCCTGGCAATGACTGTTCATGCAGCATTAATAGACAGAAAGAACGTTAGTTGTTTGGGCCACCAAATGCAAGACAGACGTGTTGTCACTTTACCCACTCCACCGCCCTGCTCAGTCTGGCAAGCCAGGATGTATCTTGGATCTCAGTTTTGATGCCAACCTAGATTAATAGAAACCAGTGTGTGTGTTCACATGGCATAGAGAACACAGCTGGCTTCTTGCACACTAGTGTGTAGTGTGCGCACACACACACACATGGATTCATTTATACACATCTGGACAGAACCTCTCCTAGTGCACTTCCTATTGCCTTGGTTCTGACCAAAAAACAACTTGAGGAAGAAAGGGTTTATTTGGTACATGGGTCACAATCTCAGTCCAGCGCCAAGGAAAGTCGGGGTAGGAACTCAAGATAGGAACCCAAAGGCAGCAACTGAAGCAGAGACCATGGAGGAGGATGCTTACTGGCTTGATTTCATGGTTTGTCAAGTATTTTTTATTATATAACCTAGAACTACCTGTCGGAGGGGAAGGGAGCATTGCCTTTCCACATCAATCATGAATCAAGAAAACGCCCCCCTAGGCTTTTCTTCAGGCTAAACTGATGGAGGCATTTTCTCAGTTGAGGTTTCCTCTCTCCAGATGACCCCAGCTTGTGTCAAGCTGACAGAAATCTAAGCAGGGCAGCACCATAACAGCATCTGAGGATGTATGTGTCTTTCGGCAGCGTCTGATGAAAGAGGACGTCTCTGCGCATGTCTGTCAGCTGCCGTTCCTAACCCTCTTAACCAGTGCTATCTTTCCTCCCAAATTCTCTTCTCCACTGTCATCACTTGGCTTTTTGTCTCTTCTAGTCCCACTAATACCCTCCCCCCAATTACTGAGAGTAACTCAGCTCTGGAAGACTCACACACCTTACTCAATCTCTCCCTCAGCCAGACGGAAGTCCTGCCGTTAATGGCACCTCCCCTCTTTAGAAGGCAGTTTAGCTACAATCTATTTTACTTAAGGATAACCCCGGGGGGTTCACCCAATCTCCAACCCAAACCATTTATCAAAGCATCTCTTCCAAGCACATATATCATTTGGTCCAAGGATCTTTCATTCCGGCTGCTTAGAGGAGAACATGAAAGATAGCACGTGGTCTTCAGAGCTACAGATCCATACACAAAGTCAAGGCGGGGCTCTCCTTCATCCAGCAACGCTGCGAGGATGTGGTTTACATGGCAAGAGGAAGGAAATTCACACCTGGTGAGCACCTGGGTTTGCCCAGCCTTGGGGATTCCTGACACTATCCTGCTTCATCCTCTGAGGGGGCCACTCTCAGACTCAGATAAAGAGACTGCAGATCAGGAAGGGCAAGCAACTTCTCCAAGGTCACAGCAGGTTAGACACAGAACCAGGGCTTGAACCCCGCAGGCTCCCAAGTGCATACTTTTCCAGTACCCCAGAATGCTTCTGCTCCTTCTGTGTAAATGTGCTGAATCAACATTGCAATGAAAGATCTCAAAAGTCTGCAGAAAACGGGAGCCAGGCTTGGGGTGGGGGCTAATAAGGGAAGGTATCTCGTCATATTTGAGCTAAAGAGGGTCTTAGATTATGGTATCAACCTCATTTTGCAGGTAGGAAAACTGGAGTCCTACCAGAGAAAGAAAATGGCTTTCCTGTGATCACATAGTAAAACTAGAGCCAAGACAGACTAAAGCTCAGACCTGACAGTTCTTTCACCCTGCCTACCCGCTGTCCCACAAGTAACGCACATGCTATTCTAATATTGGCTTGCATATTAACCCAGCTCTTCCAGAACTTGAGAATGAATTTTCATCCATCCCAACCAGGGAAAACTGCCAGAAGGGTTCATCTACAACAGCTGCTACACTCAGCACTCAATGAGTAGAAGTCCTCACCTGGAAAGTCCCAGCTGTCGCAGCTGTGATCCCTCTGGCAGCTGAGGGTCATGGCAGCTACAATGGATGCTGCTAAGTCTCCTGTTTGGAGATGCAGGGATAGAGTATTTCCATCCGGGTCCTTGAGTCACTTCCACAGGACAGGGCAGGCCTCTGCCTTCTGAGAGCTGGGCTAGCCATGTGACAGACCTTCCCACCAGCCAACTTTGGAGGCAGCCGTGGCCTCTCCATCTCTGGTGCACTGCGGCACTCACAGAAATCCAAGACCAAGTGCAAAAGGAAAAAAAATGCCTTTGACTCCATATGTAAAAACTCTCCAGCAATAAATTTAAGCAGTTCCATTTGGGGCTCTCACAATTTCCTCCACTCAGACAAACTGCTTTTTATTTCAAACGTTCCTGAAGGAAATTGGTCAATTGCTTACTTCGACTGTCAGGCCCATTATACTGAGCCTGGCAGCAGGACACAAATACAAACTGGGGGTTTCTCAGATTCAGGTCCTTGTAAAACTGGCCCCTTCAACAGGGGTCCATCCCAGGTGGCCTGCAGACCTTAGCCCCTTGAGACTGCTTCAGAGTACTCTTAGACCAGAGCAGAAGCAAGCAGGTCAGGGCAGGTCTCCAGCAAATTGGCAACCTAACATCTGACTGAGTACTACAGATTGGCAATTGTGTCTTCCATCCACAGGGGTGAGGTGACCTCCTAGCAGCCTGGGACTGCTTAAGAGATCAAACAGACCAACCAGAGGGAACAAGTAGAGACATCAGAGTCCGAAGGGTCTGGACATGGCCATAGATGCTCTGTTTACGGAGCCTTTCTCTATGTCGGGTGTTGTGCTGGACACTTTACATGGAAACTACACTAAATTAAAAGTCCCTGCTGTCCCTTTGGACCCATGCCTGGTGTGCTATAACACTTAACAAGTGTTAGCAACCGCTGCTGATGTCAACATTGTTAAGAAAGGGCTTCCAGTCAACTCCGAGCCAACGCCCCCTCCAGACAGCCTGATGTACAAGTTCCTACAACACTCTTTCATCAGAGGCTTGTTTATTGCACTCTCTGAGCATTCGTATCATCCTCAGTTTGGCATAGAATCTGTCAACCTTGTGATTCCCAGATCCCTGACCCAGATGAGTGATGCTTTCTGGGTAAACTAAGCTCCCAGAGAATCCAGGAGGCCTGGCTGGAAAGTGGTTCATGTCCAACCATCTGTGCTGATAAAAATGGTCCTCCACCCTTGCCCACAGTGGGACAGGTTGTGCATGATGCTTCAGGAGAGAAGAAGAAGGGATTTATTTCTTTTGGTGACTCCAGCATCACCATGACAACATCTGGAAGGCATCCCTGGTCTGAAGCGGAGACCCGGCAGCCTCTTTGTTCCTACCGTGGAACTGTGGAACTGAGTGACTGTCTCAGGTGACAAGTTCCAGGAAGCTTTCTCCAAGCTGAACAGGAGGAAGTAGGCAAGGACTTTGTGAGCAAATCACACACACACACACACACACACCTATACACACACACACATATATACACACACATATATGCATACATACACACACATACATACATACACACACCACACATATATAAACACACATATATACACACACATATATCCATACATATACACACAAACACACACATACATACACACATATACATTCATACACACACCACACACATATATATACATACATGCACACATATCCATAAATACACACACATACATACACACACAATATATAAACACACATATACATATGTGCACACACATGCATACATACATACAGACAGGCAGACATCTATGCATACACACACACACTAAGGGCTTGGCCTGAAAACACAGAAGGTTAGAAGTTTTGACTTTTGGTGATGAAGTCCTTTTGAAATATGTCTTGTTGAGAGTGGTTGATCCCATTCTTCATCATATTCTACCCCAAAGAACACCTGCTTCTTCCTTCTCTGCAGATCCTGGCAGCCTCCAGGATGGGGCTCGCCATGACCCATCAGTTGATTCAAACAGATCACAGTCACACGAATACACTGTAAGTGTTATCTCCCAGCACTGAGGCCAGACACTGGCAGCACACTCCCTGTTTGAAGAGAGCACCCTGAACACCGTAGGAAACAGACTTGAAGGCCAGAGAGAACATCGGCGTCTGTTAATGCTGCTGTCCAAGGAAAGAGCGAGCAAATGCAAGGAAGGACAGACAGGTGATGAAATCTGGCCCAAAGCCTCGGGCGACATGGTGACACCGCTGCTCGTGATGCACTGTGCAAGGCATCCATGGAGCTCCCCTTGAGTCCGTGCTTGCAAAGGGGCCCCGCTAAGCCAACCTTGGGGTGATGCCCATAGCACATGCAGGGATGCAGCTGGATGATGGAGTGCTTCCTGGGGTTTAGCCCTCATTCCCTCCTGCCCACCCAACAAGACGGGAAAAGGACAGACGCCTTGCTGCCTTCTAAGGAACCTCAGTCTGGTTACGTAGAGGGTTGTGTTTTCCTGAGGGGGTATCCAAGTTTGGGAGAGATCTGAACTGCTCATAACAGGAGAAAAGAAACTAGGACTTCTCATCGTGTCTTATTTCTCCCCATGAGGCCCTTATCAGACTGCCTACGAGTCAAGGTCTCGTTCACATTTATCCTGAGAGTCTCGGAACAGTAGTGGGGAGGTAATGTGATTCTTTTTCTGAGTTAAGGTGGCTCTGTTTTGGTCCCTGATTCCTATACTTCCAATGGTTTGGACTTAGGCTGGATACTGCAGCCCCATCACAGAGGCCTGATGATCTCATGACTGACAGTCTGGAGCATGAGGAGATTCCAAGCCACCAGCCATAGGAAAAAGAAGGAACTGATTTTGCAGGTAGTGAGCTCCCCCTCCCTCTTTGATGTGGCTCAAGCAAAAGCTAGGCAACATGGAGGAGTAGGTGTGTAGAGGAATCAAGGATTCTTCCCCCATTCCAAGCCCGTGATTCTGTGCGGCTTCTTGACCTGTCTACATAGGCTGGCCTTATCACAACACAGCTTTTATGCCATTTCTACTATAAGGTTCCATTTCTCTGGTAGAAAACAGCTTATCAAATACAGCAAAATGTCCTCCTTCCATCTCCGTGTGCAGGGCACCTCCCAGCAGCAGGCAACATCACCCTTGTCTTGCTTGCTCTAAATACAGAGTGATAGCCAAGGAAGAGCACTTCTGCATTTACAAGAAGGCCTACGAGGCTGGAAAGACTCTGAGGTTGAGCCCATGTCCTGCCCTTCCAGAAAACCTGAGTCCGGCTCCCAGCACCCAGGTTGGATTGCTCAGAGCGGCCACCGAGTCTTCCTTATCGCTGAACCGTTCCCATGGTAACCAGGGTAGCCCTCAGGCTGTCACATTGGAAGGGTGGGACTCCACCTTACAAAGCACCTGTGATCCAGGTGAGCCAATCCGTTTGAACTGGGGAACAAGGCTTGGAGTTGAAATCTCACTAACAGCAGTGCTTTGGGATCAAGCAGCAGCAGCAGCTATAACAGGGAAGGTGTTAGAAATGCAGATCCTGCTGGAGGTTGGGTCATGGATAATCCTATCTCCATCACATCCCCACGGATGCTATCTACAGTCAGAGATACTTTGTCCTACTGGGCAGCCCATCCAGGAATTGTCACCACTGTCTCTCCCTTTGAGGCTGCTCCACTATGAATTCTGTGAGACACCCAAATATATTCCCAATAAATCAAATCAATTTCTCCTTAAGATAGCTCAAATAGGTTTCTATAACTTGCCACCGAGAGAATCCTAACTACAGTTGAGCCTGAGATAACACAAGTGGCCAGCTGTTTCCAGGTCAGCGTCACCACCTCCCAAGGCTGGCCCACAAAGAAAGCTTCGCCGCCAGTCCGCCTCCTGCTCCTCTGGGAGCTCCTCCCCCCTCCCCGTGTCACTTTCTCACCCCACGTGTCATTAGACCTAGAACTCCATATACACATATACAGCCTAGGAGGCCTTGAACTTCTGGTCCTCTGGCCTCTTCACCTGGAGTGCTGGGGTCCCAGATGTGTGCCAGCATGGTCCGTTCATGCAGTGCCACAGAACGAACCCAAGGCTTTGAGAGTGCTGGGCGAACATTCTGCCACTGCCCAGTCCAGCAGTGGGATGGGTTGATACTTGTATAGGAAAGGATCACACTGGGCTAGTTAATATGCCCACTTCATTACCAACATCAGTTCTTTGTGCTGGTAGTACTTAAAGTCTACTCTTTGATGGCTTTTGATATACACAAAAAAATCTCCTCACCATGTAGTTGCCATCCTGGATGAGAAGCCTAAGAACTCATTCCCTTGCTCACGGGAACTCAAGTCCCCCATGATCAGAGTTTCCCGTCCCTTCATCTTTACCATCTTAGTCTGGGGTCTGGCAGGTCTCCATAACACCTTGATTTCTTTCCTTTAGTCTCCTTCCTCCCTGCCTGCCCTTCTGCTCCCCGGGGTGGAAGAAGCCCCTATTTGCTCCCAAGGAAGCATTTTTCATCCTTTGCACAGAGGAAGCTGGAAGCTTCTAACAGTGGCAGTCAGGTTCATAGACTTATAAGATCCAACTTCACACTTCAGCCTGGTCTGCCTGCTCCCCAGTCCCCTGAGCAGGGCCAGTGGTGTCCCATTGCCCCTGCAAGCCTCCTCCTTCAACTCCTCTTTCCTGAGCGAGGAGGGAAAGCTAAGCAGAGGGCCCTCTCCCACCCTGCCATCTGAGCACTGTGCTCAGCAAGCAACAGATTTTAGCCCTCATTTTATCTGTCATACACACCGTTCCTGTCAGGTGTGTGTCTCTGCATGTTTATGTGTGTATCTGAATGTAACCGTGTGTGTCTGTGTGTGCATGTGCTTATACATGTGTGTGTTAACAATTTCAGCTCCCAAGGGATACTCATAAGTCCATTTGTCTGCCAGAGTAAAACCAAAAAATAAACCAAAATCAAAAACAAGCAAGCAAGCAAGCAAACAAAGCTGACAAGTGCTGACTTGTAATCCCCAAATCCCCAGGTCCATTTCTACCCAATGGCAGAGTGACTTAATGCTTCATATAATCCATTTTGCTCGGATGTGGGTTCTTTCAAGAGAACCCCAGTCCTCTTACAAGGAAAGCTTATTGGGAAAGGTAACCCCTCTCTCAAGTACCAATATTACGTTTAACCTTGTGCAAACTTAAGGGGCTCTGAGCCCTTCCAGTCAGACACAGTATGCATCAGGGGGAGACTCAGTCTCCAAAGCCTGCATGTTATCATGGCAACTCCCGTCCTGTCCTGAACAGCCATGAGGCTGATGGGCTTTGCCCATCCTGCTCCTGTATTCAATTTTTCTGGTCTTTTGATTTTTGCCTCATTTCATTCTGCTGATTACTGTCAATGGCATGGGCACAGCATTTTTTTTTCATGTTGTTTGATTTACTCCTTTACAATCATGCTACTGTCTGGAAAAATTACCCCATTTTCACTTGCAACATCCATTTTCTCACCACTTCCAATTTTTGCAATTATTATTCCACTTTGGTTTCCATCGTAACCATATGTCTCTCTGAGGCAGCATCTCCAGCATGCTAGCTGCCTCTGCAACTTATTGGTCATAATGACAACATTTGGAAAACACCTATCTGAGCGCAAACACGGCAAACACGCTCTGACAAATCAAGTGACAGCCAAGGGGAGCCGCTAGTGCCCTCTGTCGGTGGCAGGAGGAGTTGAAGCTGGCTTACTACAGAATGAGAGTGGACAAACTTCTATTTGTAAATAAAGTTTTATTGGCACACAGCTGCGCCTCTTCATTCAAGGTCTATGGACGTTTTTGAACTGACAGTGGACGTTCCTGATGGAAACTTGTGTGATTAAACTTCACTGTCAACTTCATTAGATTTAGAATCCTCTAAACTGGTGCTTGTGGTGAACTGTGCCTCTTGTGAAGGTGTTTGTGGATGGTATTGGGTGGGCATGAAAGACTCACCCTGAATGTGGAAGGTATCATCCCATGGCCTGGAGGCTCAGTGGAATAAAATGACTAACAACACACAGTGAGACTACCACAAGTGCTCCCTTTTCTAGTCTCCCAGGTTGGCCAGGTGGTGAGCAGTCTTCCCCTACCACCATGATATTCTGCCCAGGCACATGAACCCAGGTAACCATGGACAGACCTGTTTTGAAACCACAAATGAAAATAAACCCTCTCCTGTGGTGATATTTTATTTGTATTTTAATAAATAATGCTTGCCTGAAGTTCAGAGAATAAAACAGCCCCACTGGTCAGCCTTACAGACCAGGCAGTGGTGACACACCTTTAATCCCAGCAGCCACACTAGTTTGCCATAGAAACCAGGCATTAGTGGTGCACATCTTTAATCCCAGCACTAGAGTGGAAGATAAAATGGGAGGAGACATTGCATCAGTCTCATTCTGAGATTCTTGGAGGCAGGTTCATCATTTCGGACTGACATAGAGGTAAGAGCCAGTGGCTGGCTGTTTTGCTTTTCTGACCTTCAGGTTGAACCCCAACATCCATCTCTGGGTTTTTATTAACCGTGCTACACTCTGCCCTTTACTTTGGTTCTGTCAGATATTTTGTCACAGGAGCATTATAAAAAGTAGCTATCATACCCTACTGTGTTGACCTCAGCTGTCCCTTGTACCCACCAGGAGAGGTGCTAGGTCCCCCCTCCCTGCCTCCGACAGGTATCAAAACTCTCTCACAATGACTTAAGATTCTCAATTAGCTTACACGGATCTTTCCATGTAATATTAGATATTAAAGTATATCATTTAGGGAATGACCACAGGAGAAAACTTTTCGCCCATGTTTTAATTCAGACACAATTTTTAAAAATATTTCCACCCTGAATTGGTTGGATCTACGGATACATATATAATCCATTGATACAGGCATCCAACTATATTTATGATCTTATCTTTTACAAAATTTCCAAGCCCCTATTCCGGAACATTTATGAAAATTTATGAGCTTGGGGCTAAAGCAACAGTACTGTGGCTAAGAGCACCTGTTGCTCTTGCAAAGGTTCCTAGCACTCACAGGAGTGGCTCACAAACTTCTACAACTTCTACTTCAGAAAAAAATCTAATGCCCTCTTCTGGCCTCCTTTGGAACTACACTCATGTGTACAGCTAACACATATACAGATAAATAATAAAGCAAATACCAAAGGCCTTGTTGGAGGAAGTGTGTCACTGAGGGTGGACTTTGAGGTTTCAAAACCCCCAAACCAGACCTGGTGGCTCTCTCTACTTTCTGCTGCCTATGGATCCAGATGTAGAATTCTCAGCTACTTCTTCAGCACCATGTCTGCCTGCATGCCACCATTATTACCACGATGATGACAATGGATTAAATTTCCAAAACTACATGCAAGCCTCAATTAAGTACTTTCCTTATAAGAGTTGCCATGGTCAGGGTGTCTGTTCACAGCAATAGAACAAATAGGCTGGAAGGCCTGTTTCATCAAACCCTACAGAACTTGGGGGTGCCTCTAAGATGGTGAAAACAAGCCTTTCTCCCCTTCTCTCCACTATCACCATAGATGCTCTCCAGCCTTAGGGCTTTGTCTCCTGAGATGAGAACAGTATCAGAGCTCAGTGCTATGACAGAGAAACAATGGTGTGGGCTGGTGGAGAGGTTAGCCCTGGCCAACCAGCAGCAGAGCTCTGTACAGAGTACAGAGGGTGAGAGGGGTTGTAATCCCCAGCAGAGTAGAGGCAATGTCAGGAGTTTCTAGTACCTGCAAAGCAGTCATGGGCTCTGCATGGGCCTGCCGTACCCAGTGGAGCGGCAGAACCCCCTGAAGGAGAGCATGGCACTCAGAGAAACATCTGTGGTTCCTCACAAGCTCCTCAGTACTATTATTCAGGGCCTGGGGGAGGGGAGACACAGGCGGAGAAATGAGTCATCCCTTCTACATGGGATCTCACGGCTATCCTCGGACTGACGGGTTCTGAAGATATTCAGGTTATACAAATTGGGGTTTCCAACTCTGAATCATGCAGCCTTTAAAACAGGCTGCCTTGGGGCTGAAGAGATGGCTCAGAGGTTAAGAGCACTGACTATTCTTCCAGAGGTCCTGAGTTCAATTCCCAG
>LOEQ01001527.1:56740-71700 GCA_001685075.1 Bramus lutescens
CTTCTGGTCTGTAGACACACATGCAGACAGAACACTATATACATAATAAATAAAACTTAAAAAAAGAATCCTTTGATTTAAAAAAAACAGGCTGCCTTAAATACACACACAGACACACGCTTAAAAAAGAAGCAGGAGCCATAGCTTCTCGCCCTCCCTTCCTTTCTCCCTCCTCCAGACCCATCAAGCATAGATGCCTACCTGTGCTAACCCAGATTGTCCAGTGAACTGAAACTGGTACCCACCCCAGGGACAGAACAGCCTGATTCCAGGAGTCTCTGGAGAGGCTCCCAGGAAAGGTTCCACCCTCCTCTCCATCTGGCCAGCCCAGCCACCCCTATAGTTGGTGATCAATAAGCAATAAGTAAACTCAGCCCTAACGATGGCTAATGGTGGGCTTAAGTACTCATTACCCCTGGGGTTGGCTCACTTACTGTATTGAGTGATCCTGCGAACCCACAGAGCGGTTCCTTCTAATGAGAAGATCGACTAAATGCTGAACCTGAGCCCAGGAAGTAACTGGGGAGAGGAAAGAGCCCAGCAAGTCCAGCTGTGGGAGCCCAGAGAGCAGAGCTCTCCCCGTGAAGTGTCCCTCTAGCCCCAGTTACATTAGGCTGAAAGGTTAAGGAGCTGTCACTAGTAGACAGTTGAGGCTTCCAAGTCAACCTTGCCTTTCATCTCTGCCCTAGCTCAATCATCATTCCCATGATGGCATATGCCTCCCAAGAGCTGCCTTGCCTCCAAACTTCATTTGGTTCCTATTCACCTGGTCTCCAGCTCTATCCTAACTACCTCCTCTGCCTTTTCTACAATATTTTCTGTTCCAACAACAGCCATGTAAATCTCCTGTGTTGGATTCAGAAACCTAGAAATCCTTCTAAACATAGTTTTCCCCCTTTATTCCCCCAACCCCTTTCATAGTAATCTATCACCAAACCGTATTGATTTTTCCTTCTATACATCTCTTTTAAGCGCAGATTTCTCCCTCTTCCAGGGTTTTATCACATCCTGCGTGGACCACCTCAGTGAACTTTGATGGTAGGGATGCTGTTGCGTCTACACCTGCATCTTAACTGTGGTACCCGGGGCTGGCATAGGATAAGAACTCAGGAAAGTGTTCTTGAACAAATAAACACAAAGCATCTATGAATGACTGTTATCTGCATTTGGCCCCTTCCCCAGTATCAGCTGTGTGTGCTTGGTCTCGTCACTTCTCACCCTTCACATCTAGGCAGAGTTGTTGCAAAGAGGGAAGGAAATGACAAATACTAAAGAGATTCCCTCCACTGATAATATAAGCAAGAAGAAACTAAGCCAGGCAGAGTTTTTCTTTCTTGTCTGGTAAAGAGCAGATGGTCTAGAAGATGCCAATGCCCTAAGTTTTTTGCCCCAGGATCTTCAGGACATCTAGACCAAGTCTTGGGTGATGGATTTTTTTCTTGTGATTAGCTCATTTGTACTAAACAGTAGCTATATAGTCAACATTTTACCCACATTCCCAGTGAAAAGAAGAAAGGTCAAGGTTAAAAGCAAAAAATCACTTGTAAAGAGTCCCAAAATCTCCCATTTTGCTAAACAATACTTTGGGCCAGGTACCAAATATCTGCTTGACTGGCTCTAACACTCACGTTCATGGTCACGGGCATGAGAAACATCTCTGACTATATAAACTTTAAAATAATAATCATTTTTTCTGGAATGATCTTGGAGGAGCAAGAAATTATTGGGAGGCTGAAACACTGGGACTAGAAAATGACCAAGAACCAAGGCCCCTCCAAGACCTAAAGCAAAAGAAATGACCCGGACAGGATGCTGTGTCCACTACAACAGGACACAGCTGACACTAGCCACACACTCACAGCCACAGGCCCTGCCATAGCTACTTCAGCTGAACTCCCGGCCATGATTCCTTTCCTGTACCATTCACTCTTGATTGAGAGTCTGGTTAGTACCATCATGGGCCAGGCCTGGTGGATCTAATACCGCCACGGGCCAGGCCCAGTGGATCAGTCAGGGGCTGGCAGGCACCAGGAGATATGAGAAGAGATCCATAATTTGGCTATTTACAGTGGTCAGAGGAGTCTGTGGGACAGCATCTGGGGGCGGGGTGCAGCTCTCTGAGGCTTGTAATGATGAGCTGCCTTAATAGCCAGAAAGAGGCAAGGGACAGAGTGATTAAAAAGAACCCAGAAAGAAAGTTTTGGTGGGGAAAAAAAAAAGGAGGGCCATCCCCAGAAGCCACGGACCTTCCAGAGGAAAACCAACTTCTTCCCTCTAATTACCTCCAACACTTCCCATTAACCACATCCACCTGAAACCCAGAGGGCAAGGCACTCGCTGGTGTAGTTGACACGGGACAGCTTCTGGGCAGCAGAGTGGGAATGATGGCAAAGGGATCTGAGGAGGCCAAGGAAAGGTTTCTAACGCGAGTCCCCAGCAGGAGCATCTGCCACAAAGCTTTACTGCATCTGTCCACACTTTTGGAGGTGCCCTTGAGGCCTAATGTGGTCATCATGGTGGCCATATAATTCACATCCCCCTTGGTGCTAAGGATGTCTTAGCAGACGAGAGTCGACGTTTAGTGCAGGTACTCAATTATGCACTCCCATGGGATGTAAATCTGGTGGGCTTGCTTTACAGCTCTGCCTTAGTTTTCCATTGGCTGGGTCAGACACTTAGGAAAGTGCCAGAAGATATACCTAGGTAACCCTGTGGTTCCCAAACGGGCTCTTCTTGCCCCTACTGTGTAGCAATAAATCATTTCCCTTAGCAATCAAAATCAAAAACCACCTTGCCCAACACAGAGAAGCTACCTTTAGCCTGTTGTCTAGCTGCTGGAGAATTTCACTGACCAGCGGACTCTCAGCTTCCATTGCCTGTGTAGCTCAAGGTCAAGAAGATAGCACAAAATCTTCATGTCCATTACTGGGACACTGGAAGAACGGTACCCCATCTTCCTTCGGTCTCAAGTCCAAGCACTCTGGCTGTAAAAGCAGCAGCACCTGATATTGACAGGATCCCATCCTCCCAGCCCAATGCCTTCCCTCAGCTGGAGTTGTAGCTGACCATCCAGTAGAAATCCTCCACATGACAGAGTCCACCGTTTCTGGGCAGTGAAGAGCGGGGCATCCTGAAGATTTGAGGCCCCTGTCTTACCTGTCTGAAGTATTCTCTGGCTAGCAGAGGTATTGGTGTTCAGGATAGCAAGGGAATAGATAAGGAATTCTGTAAATTCAAAAATAGGGCTTCGGAAGCTGTCTTCTGGGAAGGAATAGCAAATTGATACTTAGTGGGCAACCTACTCAGCTGTGCCCAGGCATTCTACTGGAGAACATTAATGAGCGCACTGGAGAAAGCAGCCACAAGGCGCTCACCTCCTTCCCCATCTCCCAGGACCAGCTGGCCTAATCAAGGCAAAATAACCTGATAAAACTTCAGGGTGAACATCTCTACCTGGGGGTGATTATGGAGAGCATGCCTTTCTTGGCTATGATGCTTCGACACCACCATCCAGCCTTGAGAATGCTGGCTCCCCATCACCCCACGAAGGTGAGGCAACCCACACTGCCTCTAGCTCACACATGTGTACCCACCAAGCTTTTTCTCCTGATGCCTGTGTCAAAGTATTTTCTCTGGAGCTCATTGGGAGGAGTGTACTTCTAGCTCTCCTTGGGGAGGTCAGGTAGGTGGTATAAGAGGATGTGTTCCTTCATCCCTACCTCCACAAGCCTTTTGATGCCTTCCTGTATGAGAGTGGTTGTCGGTTGCTCCCCCTCCAGGCAGTCTCAATGTCTGTAGATGACTTTAGTTATTGCCAATTGGGGGTTTCTACTAGGGTACATGTAGGTAGAGGGAAGAGGTACTTCTAACACTATGAAATACACAGGATAATCCCCCAAATCGATGGCTCCCAAATACCAGGATCACCAAGACTAAGAAACCTGGCTTAGGCCGGAGAGATGGCACAGTAAGTAAAAGCACCAAGTTCAATTCACAGAACATACATGGTTAAGGACAGAAAGGAACCCCAAGTTGTTCTCTGACGTCCACATTAGTGTGTTCCTCTCTCTGTGTCTCTGTGTCTCCATCTCTCTCTTTCTGTGTGTGTGTCTGTCTGTCTGTCTCTGCACACACACACACAGAGAGAGAGAGAGAGAGAGAGAGAGAGAGAGAGAGCACAGCACAACACAGCACACGCATTTAATATAATAAAAGAAGACACTGGAGAGATGGCTCCAAGGTTAAGAGCACTGGTTGCTCTTGTAAAAGACCTGAATTCGATTCCAGCACCCTCATGGTAGCTCACAACCACCTGTAACACCAGTTCCAGGGGATCTAATGCCCTCTTCTGGCCTCTGCAGGCATCAGAAACTTGCATGGTACATAGACAATATATGTTGGCAAAAAATATCCATTCATATAAAACCTAAAATAAATGGGGGGGCAGAGAAAGAGAAAGAAAGAGAGATAGAGTACCCTCAAAGAAGTTCTGGCACTTGTATGCCCTCGACTATAGCTAATGAGTACTTCCTTCTCTTGGTAGCCTAACTCAGTGATTCTCAAAGTGTGTCCCTTGCACCAACAGCATCTGTCCAGTTGTGACGCCATTAGACTGAACATTCCCGGACTTCACTCCTCTCACCTGTTGTACCAGCCTCTCTCAGAGTCATCCAGGCCACCCTGACCCCTTGGGTTTAAGAGTCACTTCAGCAACAGAGCCTGGCACACTCTGTCTATAAGGCTAGATGCAGCATCTCTGTGGGGTCTACTAGTCTCTGTGTCTGTCATGTCAAAATAGCTACAGATAATTCATGAGCAAAGAAGCCCCAGCTGGGCACCAAAAGCTTCACCCGGGGAACATTTAAGTTTGAATTTCCTGTTCTTCATGTATCACAAAAAAGAATTCTTTAATGTTTTCATTTTAATTACTAGACAAAATGTTGAATTTCATTTTGACATTTTTCATATGAGAATACCATGTACTTTGTCCTTATTCTCCTCACCCATTGCCCTCTCCTGCTGCACCCTCCCAATCTCCTGATCTTTGAGATTTTTCAGCTGTTCTTGTTGTTTGATTTTGGTTTTTGTTTTTCAAGACAGGGTTTCTCAGTGTAGCCCTGGCTGTCCTGGAACTAACTCTGTAGACCAGGCTAGCCTTGTATTCACAGAAATCTGCCTGCCCCCACCTCCCAAGTGATGGGTTTAAAGGCACACACCACCACCTGGAGATTTTTCAACTATTTAAATGTAAGGATCATTGTTAACTTCCAAGGCCATATGAAAACACTACCCTAAAGGGCACATCACACACTACCTCAGAAAGAAGGAAAAGTGAAGTTGAAAATCTAAAGAATGTGAACTGGGGGAGGGGGCAGCTCAGTCCGTGTGTCCTTAAAGTCCCAAGGACACAGTTAGATCCTCAAAACCCAAGTTTTAAAAAATAGGAACCAGACACAGTAGCCTATGCTTGTTACCCCAGTGCTTGGAGACAGAGATGGAGAGTGGTGCTCCATGCTCAGTCCCAGAGCCTGGTGGTGCTCCATGCTCAGTCCCCAGAGCCTGGTGGTGCTCAATGCTTGATCCACAGAGCCTGGTGGTGCTCCATGCTCGGTCCCCAGAGCCAGGTGGTGCTCCATGCTCAATCCCCAGAGCCAGGTGGTGCTCCATGCTCGGTCCCCAGAGCCTGGTTGTGTTCCATGCTCAGTCTCCAGAGCCTGGTGGTGCTCCATGCTCAATCCTCAGAGCCAGGTGGTGCTCCATGCTCAATCCCCAGAGCCAGGTGGTAATCTCATTTCATTTCTGCTTCTGAGTTGAGTCGTCTCAGAATGTTTGGTCACTTTTGACCTCAGTACTTTTTGTCTATATCCGATTTTGAGATCCAGTGCTAAAATTCAGTCTCCTGCATGCTCAAGGTTCCTTTCACTGACTCCTATCTTTTCCTGCCTCCCCCACACTTTCTCCCCTCCCCATTTCCTACCCCTCTTCCCCCCATATCTTTTTTACTGTCCTATTCCTTCCTTCTCTTCCTTCCTCCCTCCCTTCTTTACTTACTGTTTCCTTCCTTCCTTCTCCCCTCCCTTCCTCCTCTCTGCCTACCATTGCTCTCTATAATCTACATTTGTTCAACGCTGCCAGGCAGGCCACCTAATGGGCCCTCTCAGGAAGAAGACAGATGCAGCACTGGATCTCCAAGGCCTTCATTCAGATGAGAGAGACAGAACATGAACAAATCCATTACAGCATGTTCAAACGAAGTGTTCGCCAGGGCACCAACAGACCAGCACACTCGTATTTCAAAGGAAATGTGGAGCCACTTGCAGAGCTGGCTGAGGTGGTAGTAAATCAGGCTCACCTCAAGTGTGCACGCAGGTCAAGGGTCAGAACAAGGACATATTTCAGCTGAGACTTCCTGGAATGAGCTACGTTGTGAACCCCTCCCTACCCAGGGGAACAGGAGAGAGGCTGTGCGACACTGGTGTCCTCCACAGCAAGAGGATTTTATCACTGGGCATCCTAGCTGCCCCTTGATCACATGACTTGCTTTAACCAATGAAATGCAGAGAGAAGCATTTCTTTCTAGCGTTCAGTCCTCCAGTCCTCTCTTCCCTTGTTGCAGAAACTGGAGAAGCATATTTTTCAATTTAATTTTATTGTATTAGAATTTATTCGACCTATCAGAAATATGTCAAGTACTGAAAAGCAAAATATATGGTTAATACCTTAGCGAACATGTAACAACTCTTTAAAGTAAAAATTACTTTCTCATATGAAACTAAAGTTAAGCTCACTAAAAAAATTCTATTTTTTCTCCTGAAACATTTTATTATGGTGAAATATACAAACATAAACTCTTCCATATTAAATACTTCCAACGTGATAGTTAGAGGCATCCATTACATTTCCAGCATCAGGCTGTTCAAGCCATTGTGCCCGTGGTATTATTATTATTATTATTATTATTATTATTATTATTTGTAAAAGCACTATTTTTCTTTTGAGACAGGATCTCAAGTAGCTAAAGCTAGGCTCAAACTTGCTACATAGCTGAAAGTGAGAGTCTCTGTGGTAGGGGACAGGTGGTATTGGGGGTTTGCTCACCCATAGAACCCCAATACCAATGCTAGGTGTCTTCCTCAGTTGCCACCTACCTTCTTTTGAGAGAGGGCCTCTTGTTGGTCTGTTGACTAGATCATCTGGCCAGTGAACTCCGGATCCTGTGGGAGCCTTCCAATGCTGAGATTCCAGGCACACACAGCCAGGCCCAGCTTTGTATGTGCAGTGCTGGGATACAAACTCAGATCCTCATGATTGTCCACCAAGCACTTAGCAACTGTGCCCTCTCCATGGCCTGACCTTTGTGTGTATTAGGTGAGCATTCTACCCACTGAGCTACATCCCAGTCCTGCATGAGCACTTTTGAAACGAAAGTGTCCAAGATCAATTATCTGGAGCAAGTCAGCAGAAGAGGACGCTGCACTTAAAGGTTGTCCTGGAGCCACAGAGAGGGAAAGAAGGCAGGGTGCTTGTGCCCTATCTGGCTGCTTTGGCGGGAGCTGTTTGGTAACTCAACATAACCCAGCCTGTCCTAACTAATGTAGTGCTGACCCAACTCAAGACACAGAAGCTTTAGGGTCATGATAAGAACCTCCGGGGTTTCTCCTCCAGAATTCCTGTTGTCAGGATCCTGGCTGCAGTCCTTGGTGGAGCGGGACCCACAGCAACAGCTTGCCAAGTAACCCACATGGAGTTAACTCGAGCAAAAGAAAGACACATGTTTCCACGGACCTGGTAGAAGACAAGTGCAAGAGAGAGCTGGCATGGAGTTCAACGTAGATCCTGTCAAGAAGGGTCATGGGGAAACGCAAAGGACGTCAGGTGAAGGAAAATGGGATGCAGTGTGATCCTAGACGATACCACCCACCAGACACAAGTCTGAGCCAGGAACTGTAGGCAAGAGGGGCTGAGCTTCTACAAAAGCACCCGGAGGACAAAGGTCCATTCTAGTTTTTCATCTGTAATTAGCTTGTTTTTAATGAGCATGCAAAATAATGGGTTTTGTTGTGATATTTTACGTACACTTTGTTCTTGCTGGATCCTCTCCCATCCCCTCTCCTCCCCTGTTGGTCCCCTTTCTTCTCCCATCTCTTTTCATATCACTTGTATTCTACTGCCCTCTGTCCCTGCCTTAAGATCTCTTCTTCCTTTTTTATGGCCCCCTTATTCTCTATCTATCTATCTATCTCTCTCACACACACACATATGCACACACACACACACACACTACAAAATATTATGTATTTGTCTTTCTGAGTCAGGCTTATTTTACTGAACACAATGGCCAGTTTTATCCATTTTCCTGTAGGTGTCATGGTTTTGTTTTTCTTTATGGCTGGATAAAATTCCATTGTGTTTATGCATCACGTTTCCTTTATCTGTTGATAGTCATCTGAACTGGTTCCATTTTCTAGCTATTATCAGCCATGCAGCAATAAACATGGAAGTACAAGTCTCTCTGCGGTAGAATACCGAGTCCTTTGGGTATATGCCCTGGAGGGTGTAGCTGGGTCACATGGTAGATCTATTTCTAGTTGGAGAAGAGTACAATTTGAATATATGCAAGGTCCAAATGTTAAAGCTGGTCACCACATGGGGAGACCTGTCTGCTCCCTTACCTCTTCTCTGTCTCCCAGATCCAGCCTTGCAGACATCAAAATCCTGCCGTGCAAGATGGCATAGAAACAGAAGTACCAGGAGAAGGAGAAAATGCCAGCATACAGCTTCCTTCTTCAAAAGCTACAACAGGCCTGACATGGGGAGGGGAATGCCCCCCCTTAAGGCAAGATGTGAGGCTGCAAATACTCATGAGGAAATTATTGCCTGTCAACCTGACAAGATTTAGAATGACCAATGAGACAAGACTCTGAATGTTTTTGAGAAATTATCTAGATTAGCCTAATTGCAGGAAGACCACACTAACCACGGGTGGAGCTGTCCCATGGTCTGGGGCTCCAGCTGCATAGACAGAAGAAAGCCAGCTGAGTACCAGCATGCATTTTCCTCTGCTTCCTGACTTAGATACAATGTGACCAGTCGCCTCATACTGCCGTCACCATGTCTCCTCCTGCCATGATAGCCTGTCCCTCAAACTGTGAGCCAAACGGACCCTTTCCTCCTTAAGATGCTTTGTCAGGTATTCTGCCATAGCCAAGCAAACAGTAACTAATACAGTGGGACACAAAAACAAAGCTGTTGGGGCCAGCAAGATAATTCAGTGGATAAAAGGTGCTGCAGGGCAAGTCTGAGGACCTGAGTTCAAGCCCTGGAACCCACATAAGAGTGGAAGGAGAGAACCATCTGCACAGAGTTGTACTGTGACCCTACACACACACACATACATGCATGCACACATACACAGATACACACACACATACACAGATGCACACACACATACACAGATACACACACATACACACACATACACACATACACACACATACACACACACACACACACACACATGTAACAGGAAGAGCAGGCTACTTGTCGTCCCAGTCGCCCGGCTATCTTACATCTGAAATAATCACACATAAACTGTATTCATTTAAACACTGCCTGGCCCATTAGCTCTAACTTCTTATTGGCTAATTCTTACATCTTATTTTAATCCATTTCTATTAATCTATGTATCGCCATGTGACTGTGGCTTACTGGAAAGATTCTAACCAGCGTCGGTCTCAGGCAGGAGATCCATGGCGTCTGCTACTCTGCCCTTCTTCCCAGCATTCATTTCTGTCTACTCTGCCTACCTAAGTTTTGTCCTATCAACTAGGCCAAGGCAGTTTCTTTATTCATTACCCAATGAAAGCAACACACAAACAGAAGGAACTCCTACACACACACACACACACACACACACAAATATAAATAAATAAATATTCTTTTCCAAAAATATTTTTAAATAAAGCTGTTTCAAGATTCGATCTCACACATCATGCATCTTCGCTATCCAGCACAAATTGAACTACAGATTTTTTTCAGAGGTCAACAAAGTGATGTACAAGATTTGACAAGAGCGTTGAAGCTACAGAAAATAATCTGTGAATCCAAATGAAAACTGGTTGGCCATAGATCAGAACAAGAAGAGGGCCTTAGAGAGCCAAGTTATCCCTCCGATCCTAGAGCTGAAGTTGCCATGGAGCATGGCTTTGACCTTTATATTGGTGGTAATGGTAGAAATGGACATTTTAGATAGATTAGGCTTACACTGCTCTGATTTCAAATTGCATCATTAAGGATGCCATCCTATTGGTCTATTATGTCAAGTTGTCCTAGGAAAATGGATGTGACTGGAAATCATGGTATTAAGCCAAATAAGTAAAACCCAGCAAAACAAGCATCACGTGAGTGTTTCCTCTCATGTGTAGAATCTTGAAGGGGGGATGGGAAAGTAGAGGAACACTGTCAGGGGAGAAGGTGGGTATCCAAGAGAAGAGGGTAACAAGATAAAAGGGGGCAGATGGGGAATATGGTCAAGATATGTAGCATACATATACAAAAACATCACAATGAAAAGTACTATTTTGTATAATTAATATGCTGAATACAAAGGTGGGGAAATTCAAAACAAAGCCAATGTCCTATTCTAATTACCTGTGAGCCAGGTGGTGTGGAAATGGTCCACTGGCTCTGCCGTTCACACCTTCCTCCTTATACCAGGCATTTCTGCATACAGCGACCAAGGAGAAGATCTTTCAGCTCTGTATTTCCCACTCTGTCTTGAAGCTGGAGCGATTAAATCCTTGGAAAGATATAGGTTTCCCCAATTGCTCAGGCTAGACCTTGCAGCTAAGAGTGGAGCTAAAGCTGTTCCTGCACTGAGTGGCCGAGGAAATGGCACCAGCATGCGGTGTCTGCATGTCAGGATCTGGGTAGTGACAGTGGCAGAAGATTCCTGAGCTAGTGCAAGGTTAGAGGTGTGTACACTTGACCTCAAGTGATCTTAAGGTCAACTGCTCAGATTATGTCCAAGGTTGTGTCTCTTCCAGTAGAACACAACCACTGATTATTTCTATAAGGCCAGCAGGAAGTCTCTGCCCCAACTTTTCCAGCACTGTTGGCAGCACCTGATTCCCTGTAATAAATAAATCACTTTCTTTACAAAAGCATCCAGAGTCTCCGTTTCTACTATGGAACCTCAACTGACAGATGAGAGTCCCTCCTGATCATAATTTAACTAGTCTGGCATGGCCACAAAGAGCTGGTGCTCTGGCCAGATGCTAGAAGAGGCCATTCATCTGAGTGGCACCATATCTCTGTGAAGCCGGACATTGCTCTTCGGACTCTTGTGAAGTCTGCTGGCCTATGTTCACTGGCATTTGTTCCTGAGTTTGAGAGATGTGCAGTCACCTACCAAAGCCTGGATGTGGGTGAAATCGCCAGGAAAAGGCCACCTTACAGCATCTCAGAGGAAACAGGCCACCTGGCCTTCTCTGGTGTCATTCCGACTTCATCCATACTTTTGTACCCTCAAATAACCAACCCACCCTTATGAGATCAGCCCCCTCAGACTTCACTGCTCTCCAAGTAGACATGGATAACTTGATCATGTTCACCATCCAGCCCTCCTCCTCCACCGCACCCCGCCAGGTCCCTCCTATGACAGAGGCACCACACAGTGATGATGCAGTTAACTGCTCAACAGGAAACCCTGTCATTTGGCTTGAAAGGCATTTCCGCCCATGTGGAAAATAAAGAAAGTGAACTGGGCCATGGTGATACATGCCTATAATCCCAGCACTTGGGAGGATGATGCGGAGGATCATAAATTCAGGCCAGCCTGGGCTACATAGTGAGTTCCAGGTCAGCCAGAGCTACAAAGCCAAACCCTATGTCCAGTAGCAAAAAAAAAACAAAAAAAAAAACAATGTAGCCTGTGCTTTTTCCACTGCAGGAACCAAGCAGCAAAGTCGGTGCCTTGTGCTCTGTGCCCTCCTGTTAACCTTTCCTCTGCTGTCTGCTCATTGAGCTTCCTGAATGATAGATGCTTTCTTTTCTGTATGCAGTGTGTGGGTATGGGTGGCTGTGGGGTCTGTGGATGGGTGTGGGGTACGTGGGTATGGGTGGGTATGGGGTGTGTGGGGTGTGTGGGTGGGGTGTGTGGTGGGTATGGGGTATGTAAGTATAGGTGGGTATGGGTGGGCTTGGGATGTGTGGATGTGGGTGGATGTGAAGTGTATGAGGGTTGGGTGTGTGTGTAAGTGGTTTGGGGGTATGTGGGTGTGAGTAAACGTGGGGTGTGTGAATACGGGGGTAGTGGGTGTGGGTGGGTGTGGGCGTGTGGGTATCAGGGCATTGGGGAGCTCATTTGGCTCTGGGGTGCTGGGGATTGGACTCAGATTCTCATGCTTGCATAGCAAACAGTTTACCTTGACCCAAGGCCATCCTTTCTTTTGTCCTCAGCGTCTTAGTTTTGCTAATTTTGTAGAGCAGCCTCTTAAACTTCAAGAAAGCTGCTAGGACTCATCTGCCCTTTGTGAGCACTATATACATGGAAAACCAAACAAAACTCACCGACAGGTTGGGAGGACTGACTGTCAATCTTACTGTACCCAAAGCACACTGGTATAAAGATCTTCATGTATTTCCATCCTTCTCCCTGCACAAACCATCACAAATATAACATGCACAACTCATCTTGTACCCAGAAGGCAACATAGCACTTCAATTTTTGTTTTGTTTGTTTCTGAGACAGCGTCTTACAGTGTAACCCAGACTGTCCTGGAATCCACAGAGATCTGCCTGCCTCTGCCTCCCGAGTGGCATGTGTAACTATGAACTTAAATAGAAGGATGCCTTCAAGGTGTTTTAATCACCACTTCAACTTTTTTTCCTCTGTTTTTTTTTGTTTGTTTGGTTGGTTGGTTTTTGTTTTTTGAGATAAGGTTTCACTGGGTAATAGCCCTAGCTATCCTGGAACTAGGTTTTGTAAACCAAGTTGGCCTCGAACTCACAGAGATCCATTTGCCTTTACCTCCCAAGTCCTGGCCCACCTTAACTTTTAACACGCCTCTTTTTCTAGAGGTTTGTTTCTGAAACTCTAGAAAGACTAGATGATTCAGATAAGGACTTTACTTTATCAACCATACACAAAGCAGTGTTGAATAAGCCACACACGACAGCAATTGTCATACCCAAGACCATCTCCTTGTAGTAAGAAGGAGCTGCTTGTTCGTCCCGGCCATCCAGAACTGAAATAACCACACAGAAATCGTATTAATTAAATCATTGGCCTATTAGCTCTAGCTTCTTATTGGCTAACTATTATATTAATTTAACCCATTTATATTAATCTGTATATTGCCATGTGACAGTGGTTTATTGGCATGTCTGACTCTGGCGGCTCCATGGCATCTCCCTGACTCTACCCTTCTTCCTCCCAGCATTCAGGTTAGCTTTCCCTGCGTACCCAAGTTCTGCCTTGCCATAGGCCCAAAGCAGTTTCTTTATTCATTAATGGTAATCACAGCACACAGAGGGGACTCCCACATCATCTCCTAACATAAGCATTGTGGTCTAGAGCCCTTCAGTTTTCCTACCTCCTTCCGTCCTATATCACCAGTGACAAAGGCACACTTGTCACTTACACATGGCATTGCAATTTCATTTCTACAAAGCCCAGACAATCTTTCCATGAATTTCAACATATAGTGTCTTCCAGGTTCCCAAGTTCATTTTGACCTACATTAGCAACCTCTTTAATACCTAAGAACTGCATATTATAAAACAAGGGTTTGTTATATGCAGTGGTATACAATATACACAACACAACCCCATTCAATGATGTGCACTTACAAAGAGAGTCGTGAATAAGCTGACATTTCCCAGCACAAATTAACACAACACCCAGGGCAGTTTTTTCCCCTCTCACCCCCCTCAGTCCACTAAACAAGCGCAGACAGTACACAGTTCTCAGAGAGGTCCAGCCAGTCCATTTCCAAACACAGGGTTTCCCGGGTTTTAGAAGCTATTTACACAGAAGTAATCTACACCTTGCGTGCATCATGCTTTCCCAACTAGCTAGAAGGACTAGACAGTTCACAGACGGACTTGTCTGTTATGTACAATGCATTTGGAAATCAACTTGTACATACTGTGATTGTTATATATTTTCCATATGACCATTTGGATCCAAGCCATCCCTTCTTTTCCATCCTCCAACAAAAGTAAGAACAGGCATCTATGTAAGGCTTAGAAAGAGCTGAATAGGGGCTGGAAAGATGCCTCAGTGGTTAAGGGCCCTCACTCTCTTGCAGAGGTTCTGGGTTTTGTTCCCAGCACCCATCTGGTGGATCACAACCATCTGTGGCTCCAGTTCTAGGGGATCTAACCCCCTCTTTCAACCTCTACAGGAATGGCATGTACTTGGTGCACACACACACACATATACAGGCAAAACACTCATATACATAAAATAAAAATAAATGTTTAAAAATGTTTCTTAAAAAGGGAGCTGATTCACAGCAGAATTCATTTATGGAAGACAAGCTTTGCTATGAATTCAACACCAAGCGCACTCACTATGCTAATGCGATCAGTGCTTTGTCAGGGACTGGCAACCCCTTTGCTGTGTACAGACTTGGTGTTGGAACCTCTGGATTCATTTTCCCATTTTACACAGTGAAAACACAGCAAAATAAAATTCACCAAACACCCAGAAAAAAAATGGTCCCTGAAAAGGCTCAAGCAGGAACACACACGTGAGTCACCTTTAACAACTGCTTCCTCCCACCTCCTCCAGAGCCCTGAACACATACAGATAGCACCATATGGCTCTCAGGGGCGGCTTCTCGATTCCATTTCCTACAGGCAGAACTGCTCGTGAATTTTAGCAAAAAGACATTTACAAAGTGATCTTTTACTCCGTGTACAGCTAACATCCTCGAGGGGCTTCTTAACACCTA
>LOEQ01001527.1:73523-84080 GCA_001685075.1 Bramus lutescens
GGATGGATGGATGGATGGATGGATGGATGGACGGACGGACGGACGGACGGATGGGTGCATACATGGATGGGATGCATGCATGAATGTATAGGTGGGTGGATAGATGAATGGATAGATGGAATGGAATGGATGGGTGGCTGGGTGGGAGGGTGGGTGGAACGGATGACTCTTCTAGTTCTGGACTCTTCTTTTTAGCCATTATCTCCTGGCATTCTTGTGGTGTAAACCACAATAGCTATCATCCACCTTGGCCTCTCTTGCCTCCTGCCCTCAGATATGCTTTTATCTCTGTGTGACACATCCATCTTCAAGATTCCACTTATGCCTCTACTCTCCCACAGAAACTTTCTTTGCCTCCCTGCTGTTTCTCCCTGTTAAGCATCCTCACAGATCCGAGTATTTCTTCATATACTGAGTTTATCACCTCTGCAGATAAACTGCCCATCACCTTTTTCCCTACCATGTGGTAAGTCACTAGGAAGCAGTGGTACACACATTGTCAATTTGTGTTGATTGAAATGATGCATTTCTTACGTTCTTTCATTTTGTTTTCTGGTGCTAAGAAATGAGCCCAGGACTTTGTCCATTCTAGGCCATCATATTTACAAGAATGCTATAATCCAGCCCTGTTGGAGTGAGTGGATGGATTTCTTTATGATACACAAACATGATGAGTCAGGACTTTGTTTCTAAGGACCCTCAGCCTTAGCGGTTTTATAGCCACAGCACATTGAAGGTAATTCCAGTCTACCTATCTTCCTCTCTAGACGGCCCACTTGTCTTTGACTTGTCTAAGATTTATGGTGTTTAACTCAGGTCTCATTCTGCGTGTGTGCATGCATGAGTGCCTTCATGTGCCTGTCTGTCTGACTGGCTGTCTATGGGTTTGTGTTTGTTCAGCCTATTCCTGCTACTGTGCACATGAAGAAGTCAGAGGAAAACTCCTGGATGCCAGGAATCAAAACCAGGTAGTGAGAGCTGGCAGCAGGCATCTTTGCCCAGTCGGTCATCTTTACTGGCCCGGGGGTTAGTATTTCTATTTGCTTGTGTCCACTGGCAACAACGTGCATTTACCCTTTCTCTAGCTGCCCATCTTATTCTTCCTTGGTATGTTTTTATTACAGGTATTTAAAGTTACATTGTAAGAAGGCGTGCCCCTCTAAGGGACACTAAATGTCATCTCCTCCCATTCCCCTCCATCAGCTTGTTCTAAAGAGCAACTCCCTTGGTGCCCAGGAGACTGACTAGCCTAGTCCCAA
This sequence comes from Bramus lutescens, assembly GCA_001685075.1. Taxonomy (NCBI): domain Eukaryota; kingdom Metazoa; phylum Chordata; class Mammalia; order Rodentia; family Cricetidae; genus Bramus; species Bramus lutescens. The sequence goes on from LOEQ01001527.1 coordinate 74,783, forward strand.
GAGAACCATTAGACTGGAAAGAGTTTTTCAACAGCATAGTAAGGTATTTCTCACCAAAAGTCACAGCATCTGGTCACAAAAGGAGCAAAGTGCCAGGATTCTCTCCCCCTAAATAATAAATAAGTTCAGCCTCCAGTGACCCCTCGGTGTGTGCCTCAGCCTATGCTTCATCAGGCCCAGAGCTGGGAGCCTTCATTCCTAATATCAGAAATTGTCTGAGAAGTTGATGCTACCAAGGGATGAATGGGCAAACAAAAGGTTGGGAGGAAGGGCGGGAGGATGAGTGATGAGAGAGTTGGATGGATGAATGAGTAAATACGAGAGATGAATCTGTGATAACATGATAAAGAGACAGATGTAATGGGCAGAGGAATATGCAAGTGAATTAATAAATAATAGTGAATGAATGAATTAATGAGTGAGTGAATGAATTAATGAATGAGAGGGTAAATAACAAAGTTGGTGAGCAAGTGAAGACATGGGTAGATTAATAAATGAGTCTAAGCAAGCCCTATAACTCCAGCAGCAACCAAGCATGCACTTGAGACTGGAAAATGGAATTCGATACTAAAAATACAATAAAGTAATTAAAAACAAAAACCCAACAATACAGATCAGTGTTTCTGAATCGATATTCACCTACACAAGTATTTAGTGAGGCTTCTAAGCCCCCACCCACTGGCTACTGCTGGAGCTGAGGACCTTGTGAGAAAGACAGACTAAGTGACAGCGTGAGGTGTTGAGAGCGTGGGTGAGTGATCAGGATGATGATGCTCTCCCTGATTCTGCTTTAAAATCACCCAAGCAGCTCTCTCTGGGCACTTCATTCTCCTGACCTGGGAAGAGGAGAAGGGCAGGAGGCAGAAGAGGGAGGGGGTTACCTTGCCTCTATGTCTTTGTAAAGCCTTCCCGTAGATCCCTCAGGTGCAGCCTGGCCTGGGAAACAACTGAGGCCACACTAAGATGTTTGTTTGCTCACTTGTTTGTTTGTGTGTTTTTAATATGTATGAATGTTTTGCCTTCATGAATGTATGTATACCATGGGCATGCCCTGTGCCCAAGGAGATCAGAAGGGGTGTCAGATCCCCTGCAACTACAGTTACAGATGATTGTAAGTCATCACGTGGGTGCTGGGACCCAGGTTCTCTGCAAGAGCAACAAGTGCTCTAAACCACTGAGTCACCTCTCTATCCCACCCCCACATGAGATTTTGATGGAGGTCTCTGGACATGAGCATTTCTGTAGCAATGACACTCCAACATAAACCAACAAAGGAAAAGTTGGTTTTCCCGATGTGTGTTTCTTAACCAAGAACTACATGAGTTGTATTCTTTCTACTCTACAAGATTTGCACACAACCTAGGAAGCAGCCTCCTCTCTTCCCACCCCCATGCTCTTGGTGGCTTTTTCAGGGATGGAGAGTTGGCCTAAAGGAAGAAATCTGGAACAGAAGAGACAGGGAGTAAGATGGAGCAGAGTTCCAAGAAAGAGGACAGACTGGAGCAGAGAGGTGTAAAGATGCTTCCAGAATTCATTACTCAGTTAGGTACACACACACACACACAATCACAATTACACACTCTCTCACACACACAATCACAACCACACACGCTCTCTCACACACACACATACACACAATCACAATCACACTCTCTTACACACATACAATCACAATCACACACACTCTTTCTCTCACACACACAATCACAATCACTCTCTTACACACACACACATGCAATCACACTGATACAGTTATCAAAATAGGCAGGGATAAGGTATAGTATAGCATGTACTTAGCATAACAAGGCCTTTGAGGCCAAAGAGATGGCTCAGTGGATGCAGGTGCTGCCTCCAAGCCTGACAAGTTGAGTTTGATCCTGAAACAAAAACGGTGGAAGGAGAGAAGAGATTCCTATGGGTTATCCTCCAACTTCTACACATGCACCCACACTCACACACTCACAGAGACACACATACATAAATAAATAGACAAACAAACAAATATAAAACAAAATAAATGAGGCCTGGAGCCCAACCATCAACATCAAGACCCACAGTCTACATAAAACGTCTCCTATTGCCCAAATGCCCCAAATAGGAGACAAGATGGCAGACAAACTTCTTTTGTGCAAGAAAACAATGAAATGCCTGACAGCTGCCTGGACAAAGGACAGGAAGGAAATAGAGTGGGGTGCAGGCCAACAACTCATACAGCAACCTCATGTTCTTGTTTCCACAGGAGCCAGAGAATAAAAGGGAAGTTCTCTGCTTCAATAGGAGGGATTAAGCTTGAACTACCTACAATTGCAGTGTGGTGTAGGCTGACTTTTTTTTTAAGGAAGCTTTAGGGTACAGAGGAGGTCATTCTCCTATCTCCACTATGCCGAGAGGAGACACTAAAGGAAACTCTAGAAGGAAAATAAGAAGCAATGAATCAACAGGTCTCTTAGGATGAAGAAGAGGATGAGGCAGGCTGGACCAAAATTGTCTGTTCTCAGGTCCTTGTCCCAGGAGAGGATAAAGGCAAGAGGAGAAGGAAGAGTGCGAAACTTGGAACTGGCAGGAAGTAAATTCAGAGGCAATAATGGGAAGTGCTCCTTCCCTCAGCAGGGAGCCAATATAGAGAACTCATTACCCCAGGAAGAGATGCGCTAAACATAAAAAAGACCATCTGAAACTCGAAGACGTCTATTGGCTTATTAAATGATGGTGTAAAACTGACATCTAGAAAAGCAATCTTGTTCTCCCCAATTTGCTCTCTAGTGCTTAGGTTAAGACAGGATCCCAGACAATAGGCATCAAGGAGACAACGTGGTACAGGGATTCAGGGATGTCGTGTTTGATCTGGGGTTGGCAGTGACCTTCAAACTAACCCAATGTTCTTCTTTCTTTCCCCCTGGCACCAGCGATGGGAGCCATCGGTTAAGTGCAGGCACTAGTACTTTATATCCATTACCCCATTTAAAATGTGCACCCCAAGAGTCTCAGGATCTTCCATTTCCCAAGAGTCCAGATCATAGAGAATTAGAAGGCTCCTTCCATGTCTTTAAGAAGTCTGTGTTCCGTTTGAAGAGGCAGAACAAACATACATGATATAGTAAATAATTGATAGGCATAAGAAACCACCCGAAGTGAATGACAGGTCTAGGAAGCCCTGGGTTGGAGTTATGCAAGAAAAGAGACTGAAAGAGATCAGTTCAATGGTGGTAGATCAATGACAAATGTTTAGGGTAAGTCCCTGAGCTGGGCATGGTGGCACATGCCTGTAATCCAGGCACTCAGAAAGCCAAAGCAGGGAGATTGGGAGATGAAAGCCAACATGATCTACACAGTAAGACGCTGTCTCAAAACAGAGAGAGAGGGGGGAACAAGGCCCCTGCTTGAGATGTCTGAAATTCAAATTTCAGATGTCCCTATTTTGATCCGTGGAATTTGGGAACGTAAGTCCATCTCTCTTAATCTTGTATTTTTATCTGAAAATGTGTATAGAAAGAATATCCTCCCTGTGCAGCCACTGAAGGGTTCCATGGACACACACGATGCACTTGGGACCCTACCCGCAACTGTAAGTACTCAGTAAGCACTCATTGTCAGTGCCCTTATCTCTGGTAGGGACCATTCTCAGGGGAGAAGTGACAGGGAGAGCAGACCCACATCTTCCTCTGCTGTGTGGCTGTAGAGCAGGGATGCAAATCAGGGTCTTTACCCAGCTCCAGCTGCTTTCCCAGGACTACTCTCCAGCCTGCCCTTCGCGCCGCCACCTCCCCTGCACCCAGCCCTCCACGCTCTGCTGCCCAATCTGTTCTTCAGCAGGATGATGAGCTCTTCCCACCCCAGAGTCTCTGCACATGACTTCCTTCTGCCTGGAACGTCTCCCTTCCCCAGTTCCTCACACGCCTGGCACCATCCCATCCCACAGTCTAACTTAAATGTCACTTCCTCAGAAAGACTTTCTGTTGCCATCTGCATCCCTCAGGAGCTGACGGGAATCCATGGCACACACATTCAGCTCATTCTATCAGCCCTGATGAGAAGACTCTGTGAAGGCACAGGATGAAATGACGAGGGACCACAATGAACAGAACAGGGCCAGCCTAAGGATGGAGGGATGGAGCAGCAGAACAATGGACACGACCATCCAGCATGGATGGAGCTAGGACAATAAACAGCCAACTTCATCTCCTCTCACCTTCATATCTCCTGCTGGGGTGCCCCTTTGGGTACCCTATGGAAGCCAGATGCCAACGAGGGGGTCTATCCAGGTCAGACGCCAGGACAGAATAGCTGGAGGAAGGACCTGGGGGAGACAAATGAAGGCACCTGTTGCAGCAACTTAATGTCTGTTGCATAGAATCTCATCCTTTGCTTTAGCCACTGTTACAGCCATGAGAACATATTGAAGAATCCTCTCTCACAATTGGCATCAGTATTGGAACCATGGTGGCTTTACTGAAACTGTGAGTCTTGTACCTGGTACATCACTGGGGCTCAGCAGACAGTCTGCAAATGTTCAGGGTAGATGCATGAGAAAATAGCCAGAGGTGCAGATTAAATTGTGCCAGGATGTGAAGCCATCTTAAACTTAATCTAAACCAGTAGTTGAGCTTCTTTATCTAAGGGACCCAATTACACAGACAGGGCAGAGAGCACCCTGAAGACTCTGGTTAGTAGCTTAAGTCACCTGTCCATTGACAGTGGGGCCTCACGTAATCGCTGAGAACGGGAGACAGAGTCCAACCCCAAGACAGGAGGAGAAGAACCAAGTAGGGTAGCGGGTCCTCAACTGGGGCTCAAGCCCCGGAGGGAGCTGGGATGCTAAAGAAAGAACATGGGAAGATGCTGTGGTGAAGACAAGAAAGCCAACCTCCTCCCATGCTCCACGGCAGCATGATTTCTCACGCCTCTCGCTTCTCAACAAACGTTTACTCCACACCTGTGATGCGCACATTTCACTGCACTGACGGGGCTTATAGGCCCCTGCACGTCCTGGACCCTGTCTGCTTCTCCAGTCTCCTCTTATGTGCCCACCCCAGCACCCGCATGCGCCTAGACGGAAACACTCAAACCCACATGTTTCTCTCCCTCCCTTCTTGCCTATCCACTCCCCTCCGTTCCTCCCTGGTGTCTCTCCGGTACACCATTCCCTTTCTCACTTCTGTCTTTCCACCTGCAGGTCCCAATACAGAAACATCCTTTACCTCTTATTATCCCCCATCCGCTTAACTTTTGCTGTTTTATTTGAGTCTTAACTTAGTTTCCATTTAACTCTGAGAAGTGATCCCTAACCCTCCAATGCAGAATCACAAAGTCTTTCCTTTGGGCTTTGGGTTTCTCTCTGTGCCCTGCCCTGGCCTAGTCAAACACTTCCCAGTCTGGTTCACAGTTGCCTACCTAAGTGCCCATCCCCTAGACAATGACTTTATGGAGGAAGGGCAGAGCCTGGGTCTTGCCCACCAGGGTAGAAAATTAGACACATGGCCTGACATCATAGCAGGGCTTATAGATACTGCTGGAGGGCTGGGCGAGGGCGTAGAGCAGATGCATAGATGAAGCATGGGACAGATCAAGAGAAAGACTTGGTACAAAGCAATGGAAGAGAAACTCAATAAATCATACTGAACACTGAACCAAAAACAAACAAACAAACAAAAAGGCAGAAGGTGCTATCCCACCCATGAGGACAGACACCACAACAGGACTGAACCCACCAGGGGAGGTTTTATTACTTGGAAATGATGGTCAGTGTCTCAGTTAGGATTTCTATTGCTGTGAAGAGACACCGTGACCAGTACAACTCTTAGAAACAAAAGCATTCATCGGAGAGGCTCGCTTACAGTTTCAGAGGTTCCATCCGTTATCACAGCAGGGAGACATGGTGCTGGAGCAGTAACTGAGAGTCCTACAACTTGCAGGCAACAGGAAGTCAACACCGAGCAATACTCTGAGCATAGGAAACCTCAAAGCCTGCCCCAACATGGACACACGTCCTCTAATAAGGCCATAGCCACTCCAACAAAGACACACTTCCTAATAGTGCCGCTCCCTATGAGATCATGGGGCCAGTGGCATGCAAATACCACAGCCAGGGAGGACAAGGCTGCTGCAACTTGGGAAAAACTTCATGAGAGAGGTGAATGGTGAAAGTCAGAGGAGGTGCCATGAGGAAATACTGTCGCAGCATGCATTATTAAACATCTGTCTACGTCAGGCTCCAAGCTAAGTGCTGTGTGTATCTTATCTCATGTAACTGACAGAGGCGGAACATGTACCCAAGGAGTCCGATCCCAGGACTGCAGACACTTAATGAACACACTAAGAAGTCTCTCAAAGCATAAGCAGAGATGAAGCCGGAATGTGTCCTGAGCAGAGACATCAAGACAAAGATAGTAGGAAGGTCTCGGATAAGATCCGGCAGAATGTCAGCTTTGGCCCGTGTGAAGCAGCAGAAGATGACAGAGAAGACTGAGGGATAAGACTGGCTATCAGGCTGAAGGCTTTCGAGGTGAACACATAGGCTGTAGGCTGTGCTCTGGAATCTGATCACCTGGTGCCAGAAACAGTGCTCGGGGGAGGGTAAAGACCAGAAATGCAGAGAACAGTTAGGTAGCCAAGTGACCCAGGTGACAGGTGGTGGCTCCTTGTCTCCGAGGGAATCAAGAGTCCTAGCAAGAGAACACAGCCTGGTGTCTGAAGAGTAGAGAAGCCTTGGGCACCCCCACTCTACCCAGGAATTGTTTCCGCTTTCCGTGTAAACTAAAGTATTGACTCCATTCTGGCTTCTGCCCCAGACCCAAAAGCTGCTTCTGTTTCCATTTGTCAACACGAGCAGAACAAATGTCCCCAACATTGGTTAATTGCTTTGTGCTAGGGCCCGGGGATCCCAAAGTCATTAGCCAGGGCTGGGTTTGATGTCACTGACCTCCAGCCTCTCCAAGATTCTGAGGGGAAAACTGAATTTAATTGTCCTAATTAGAAAAACAAACAAACAAAAAAACCAATTTCTGTGGTGACTTTCATGGAAATAGGCCACTAGCTGGGAGACCTTGGGGACAAATAAAAATTCAAATGCACGAAGCACTTCAACAGCCAACAGGTTTTCCACCTTAAGCCTGATTACCTTGCACCAGCACCCTTCCTTCCTTGAGCACCCAGTGTTAACAGGGACCTTGGAGCTAGGGGGAGGTAGTGGGACTCTTGCTCCCTTTCACCCATCCCTCATCCAGCACACAACACAAATATCCTAGAACAGATTTGTTCATTTGTTGTATGTTTTCAAGCCCAGGGGGTGGGAGGAAGCCCCGATACCCCAGACACCCTAACAATGAACATATGTGGAGTAGTGCAAGATTATCATTCCATGTGTAACTTTAGATTCATTTCTTGGAGGTCGGTACCACTATACCACGAGATGGATGGCTTAAATCAATGAAACTATATACAGCCCTAGAAGCAGAAGTCTAGGCTCAAAATACTGGCAAGGCTCTGGTCCCTCCAGAGGCTCAAAGCAAGGCTCCTTGTATTCCTTGGCTCATGTCTGCATCAATCCCACCTCTACCTTTGCCTCTACAAGGTCTCCTCCTCGTCTTTGTCTGTATCTTTCCTTCTTCCATCTTTTATGGCATCTCTTACCATGAGCCTAGAGATTTACCAAGATAATCTCATCCTAAGACCCTTAATCTCACACGCAGCCCACACAGCAGCCCTATTTCTAATAAGGCCAGATTCCCAGGTGCCAGGATCAGAGAGTGAGCACTTCTTTGGGGTAGCTTACCAGAGACGTACACGTTGAGGGTAACTTTGGAGCAGGAGTTCTTTCTGGAAATGCACATTTTCGGAGGCACTGAGACGACTCTGCAGGTAAGTGTGCTTGCTGCCAAGCCTGATGACCTGATTTCAATTCCTGGGATTCAAAACAGTAGAAAAAGAGAACTGACTCATGCAAATTGTCCTCTGACCTCCATATGTGTGTAATGGTATGCACACGCGTGCACACGGCGGGCGTGAGCAAGCACGCGCACACACACACACACACACTACAATGTACCAACAAAATAACTCTAAAAGCCCTGGGGAGGAGCTTTAATTAGAGAAGGGGAAGAAGATAAATATAAAAGAAGGAAGAGAAGATAAGAGTAAGGATGTCTGAAAAATTAATAAGGAATCATACTATTAGCTATCTATAACACTTGTAAGACAATGTGCAAATATACATATTTAGTTCCAATGAAAATCTCCCCTCTAGACTGACAATGCTCTCCCCACCAGAACCACAGACTATCTTACAAAAACTCTAACACCAGGCATGAGAAGCCTTCTTTTGAGTTGTTGGTCAGAGTTGTCCAAAAGGCTCCCAAAACATTATAGGCTATTGATGCTGTCCTTGGTTACCCAGAGACGGAAAGTAAATCCTATCGCTGAATCCCACGCATTTTGGACGCAGGACCCATAGGCCTGCAAGCTGAGTCTGTCCTGAAAACCTCCTCCCATCACTCCAGAGGACATCATTTAGCTTCTAAAGGAGGGAAGCACCAAGCTATGATGTTTATCAACTATGACAATAACCAACATGGGATCATAGCCCTTACTGCGATTATTATATCGGGTTCAGGAGTGGCACCCATAACCACCTTGTGGTAACCACCTGCTCTCTTTGATTGGAATTAAAGACCTCTCAACAAGAAGAAAAACAAGCCTGGTGCTGGAAACTTAGTCAGCTACTACGTGGGGCTAGTAAAATCATGGATCTTGGAGGAGAACTTAAAACCACCACTTTACTAAACCAGCCTAACCCCTAACTCCATTCTAAATATTTATCCTGCTACCCACAGGTAAATGTGGGTCCCACTGTCAAGGAAGCACCCCTTTGCAGTAGCTGCTGACCATTACAGAAAACCACAGCTAATCAAGATGCAGAATCAAGGAGCCTGGTCCCAGCTGGTCAATCTACAGCAAAACTCCTCCACCCAAGGTTGAGGGATCATTGCAGAGACTGGGGTGGAAAGATTGTAAGAGCCAGAGAAACAGAAAGGTTTGCAGTATGGTTGCATCTCCTAGAAATGTCAGAGAGCTACACCTATGAAACCTCACTAACAAGGCCGCCGAAACATTAGGCCTGAACAAGGACAACTCCGATAGACATGTAATGTGAAAGGGGAGAGCTCATGAGGTCTAGACAAGGAACTATTGGCAGCTAAGGAATGCTGATAACAGAAACAGTCTTCCCCATGGAAGAGTACACTAACTGGTTACCTGACACCAGTGGTCAGCCCTGAAAACATATACATACAAGTAAATATAT
>LOEQ01001527.1:129319-131819 GCA_001685075.1 Bramus lutescens
GCGCGCGTGTCCAGTCGGTGAATGACTGGTTATCCAGCCATCAGTCTGCGAATTTTCATTAGTGTGAGTTTCTTGTAACTGCATTTGGAAGCTCCTTCTGCTGAGAAACCTGTCTTTTGTAAGGCAACCACACATCCCAGTTTGAACAACCATGGATTTCAGTGACTTTCACAGCTTCAAGGTCCTCTATTGATCCACCTAAGGACGTTATAAGTGGGTTGGGTTAGACATATGATACTAAGCTGTGGGACTCTGAGGCTTCCTGAAGCTTCCCATACAGACGGGTTCCCCTCTTGCCAAGGTTACATGGTAGGGCCTGGGGAGATGGCTCAATCAGTAAAGCGCTTGTAACATGGGTGCAAGGAACTGAGCTTAGATTCTAAGCATCCACATAAGAGCTGGGTATGGTGGCACTCTTCTGTGATCTTGGTGCTGAGGAGGCAGATCCCTGGAGCTCATTATCCAGCAAGTCTGACTGAATTGATGAGCTGGTACCAGTTAACATCAACCTCTCACTTTCGTGTAACACGTTTGCACACACACGAACGCACACGCACACGATTACGTTTTGGGGTTCCAAGTGTCATATCGTTTAAATGTTGATTCTCCTACTAGACCAAGATTTGCACCATGTGGCATCACTAATATCCTTTGCCACTTGGCATCACCACTCCTGGAGTCTTGCCACATGACATCGTGTCTAAGAAGATGTACCTCTTAATTTTACATTCAGCTTGTTTACAGGATGGTTTTCAAATTACAAAGCTAATATATGCTGATTGTAACAGTAGAAACGTGCAATTGAACAATTTATAAATTATAGCTTTCCCAGGTCCCCTCCAAATGCTTCTCCTCTGATGGACTCAACAGTAACTTTCAGTCATATAACCTTCAAGTGGGAAAACTCTTTAGAATAATTTGAGCTGTCCCTAAAATCATTAGTGCAAAAATCTGCCACAAAGCCAGGTGTGATGGCTCATGCCTGTAATCTCAGCACTCGGGAGGCTGAGGCACAATTACCATAAGTTTGAGGCCATCCTGGGGTATATAGTGAGTTTCAGGCCAGCCTTTCCTATAAACCCTTGTCTAAAAAAAAAAAATACAATCTGCTGTGGAAAGATATAATTCTAATTCTTGTTTCCATCCACAAGTTGCCTCCAGAGGTTGCCTGGCTTCCCAACTAGGAAGAAAATTTAGAACTGTCTGAGGACTGAGTATTTCCCATGCAACAGCACACGGCAAGTGTACCTTGGGGACAAAGGGACACTTGCAATGAGCATTGCCCACAGCCTAGGGTGCTGGGGTGGTTTTCAGAGATGGTAACGTCTTCTGGTTTAGACCATGCCACAGGCTGGACTCAGGACACTCACCTGCAATCCTACCGTTTGAGAGCTGAGGAAAGAGGGTTATGAGTTGAAAGGCAGCCTGGGCTACAGAGTAAATTCTAGGCCAGCCTGGGCTATGAAATCCTGTCTCAAAAGAACAGCTGGTAAATAAGTAGCTCATCACGCTAAATGGGGTATAAACCCCTCTGCCCCATCCATCTGTTACCTGTGTGTGCTCAGGTGATTAAACCCCAGCTTAATCATCTGGAAATGAGAGACATCACATCTGTGTGTGAGTTGGGGTCCAATTCAAACCACAAAAGCCACTCCCTGCGATCCAAGCAGAAAGGCTAAGACAAGCAGGTGCCAGAAGCAGGGAAGGCTGAGAAAGCAGTACTTAGGGAAGCCACCACCACTGCCTCAGCCTCCTCACAGCAGACCTCCCAAGATGTTACCCAGAATTCCTGGGAAGCAAGCCTGGCCTTGGGCTGCAGCAAGAAGGCAGATGAATCTTGAGAGTGCATCCAAGAGACACCTCAAAGCGCATCTTCCTAATTACTGCCTCCAGCTACCTCCCACTACTGCCTTCTCCCTGGGAAGGTGACCTGACAGCTTCCAGTGACGCCAGCCTGCCAATCAACAGCCAGGCACTATGCACCAGGTGGGTTTCCTCTGAGACTAAACACAACAGTGTGGGGTGGTGGCGAGGGAGATGGCTCGGGCAGTGAAGCGCTGGGAGCACAAGCTTGAGGGCCTGGGTTTGACCCTCAGAAGTCACATTTTAAAAGGCAGACATAACGGCAAAGCTCTATAATCCCAGCTCTGGGGGCGGTGGAGACAGGAAGATCCCTGGGGATGACTTGCCTACACACACACACACACACACACACACACAGAGTGTTCAATGAGTAACAGTCATTAGCAGCCTTTTTACAATTTGGATCCTGGAATACTTGGCTCCCCCTACCCAGGCCACACACTCACCTCACTTAATGTTTCAGAAAACCTTAGGTGCCAAAGCTCCGTCAGAGCCTCCCATGGCTCAGCAGGTCCTATCATTTCTTTTCCAGATCCGATTATAATGGCAACATTTGTAAACTGCTGATCCCTTAATTCCCCATAAGTACACATTCTGGCTGAGGTATTCAAACCCATTACACCGAGAGACACAGACT
>LOEQ01001527.1:134319-142929 GCA_001685075.1 Bramus lutescens
TCACAAGAATGATCTCTAGGCAACATCCTAAATTCTTCTCTGAAACCTCTTGAGTGAGCACCCCACAATTCTTCAAATCACACTCAGCACCCGTCTTCCACCCCCCTACTAGTAGGGCCCATTAAGAAGCACTTAAAATGTTCATTTGCTTTTCTGATCCATAGTCCCAAAGTCCACATTACTCAAAACAGACACATGGTCAGGCCTATCACAATACCCCAGTTCCTGATACCAACTCTGTTTTAGTTAGGATTTTTCTTGCTGTGAAGACACACCATGACCACAGCAACTCGTATAAATAAAATGTTTGATTGGGTGGCTTGCTTACAGTTTCAGAGGGTTCGATCTGTTATCATTATGGTATGGAACATAGCAGCCTGCAGGTACACATGGAGCTGAAGGAGTAGCTGAGAGTCCTACATCTTGCAGACAACAGGAAGTTGACTGAGACACTGGGTGATATCCTGAGCTTAGGAAACCTCAAAGCCTGCCCCTACAGTGACACACTTCCTCCAAACCATACCCACCATACCAAGGCCATACCCACTCCAACAAAGCCACACCTCCTAATAGTGCCACTCCCTATGAGACTGTGGGGGCCAATGACATTCTAACTACCACACTGCTATCATCAGGTGTTTTGGCATAACAACAAAAAGGGAACTGTTACTTACAGCATATAATCTCTTTAGCACAGATGTAGCCTGACCTAGTGAAACGCGTTCCCCTTGTCACTCATGACAACAGCTCCCTGAAGGCTCATCCAAGTTGTTGGGCACATCAGTAACATGCTCCTTTTTAGAGAAGAGCAGTCTTCCGTTTTGAATATATACCACTATTTAACCGCTCACCTGAAGGGCGTCTGGACAACTTCCAAACATTTCTGACTGAAAAGCATTTCCTGTGACGGTTGCGACATTACAGGCAAAAGCTCCCTGGGTTTTTCATGAGGAGGTAAGTTTTTATTTCCCTGGATAAGTGCCAGAGTACAACTGATTACTTTATAGTCATCTGCCAACTACTGTCTAGTAAACCCCTAGTTCACGTTTCCCTCTGGCTCCCAGGCTCCCCACGCCTTTGTCAGCATTTGCCGTTCTTTTGGGTCTTTATTCTAGTAAACTGTGATGGCTGTAAAGCAATAGACCTTCTTGGTTGTGGTTGGCCTGACGCTGATGTTGACCATCTTGCCATAACCGGGGAGGTCAAGGGAAGCATCCATTCATATCTTTTACCAATGTTCCAATTGGATGGTTTGATATAATTTTCTGGGGTTTTTGTTGTTGTTGTTGTTTTGATTTTTGTTTTTTACTGCTAAGTTCTGAAAAGTTTCTTATGGGATCTAGATAATCGCTCTTGGTTGGCTATTAACTTGAAATAATTTTTTCTTACTCTGTAATGAGTCTTGCAGCTCACTTTTTCACTTGGATTAATGTCTCAATTCCATCTTAGATGATCAATTGTTGATTGTTGCTGCTGTATGCTGTTCCACTGCACCGATGGCAGCAAGACCCATTTAGCAGCTCTGTGGATAGTTGGTGTTGAGTCCTCTGCCTTTACCAGTAGTGTTGCTACAGACAAGGCTTGGTGTGTCTCCTTCTGTACTCCACAGGTAGAATTATTGTAAGAAGTAGACCCACGAGCAAAATATCTGGATCCCTGGAGGGACACCTCATCAGCTTTACTAGATAAGGCTAAATGCATTCCAGAGAGATTATATCACACAATCACAAAAAGTCCCTATTGCCCCATGCCCTTGCCAACTCTTGAGTTTATCTAATTTCTTTTCCTGTTTTGACAGTTTGGTGGCTATGTAACATTTTTTTGTATTTGCCTTGTTATAAGCATCTATATTTGTCTTGCGTACTAATGAATATGAAGGCTTCTTTAATTTCCCTGGTGAGACTGAGCCTGCTTCTCCAAGTTCTTTGTTTTATTATCTAAGCTCTCTCTCTCTCTCTCTCTCTCNCCTCCCTCCCTCCCTCCCTCCCTCCCTCTCTTTCTCCTCTCTCTCTTTCTCTCTCTTTCCCTCTCTCTCCCTCTCTCGCTCTGTGTGTGTGTTTCCATCCACCTACACACATACGCCACATGTGCAGAAGTAAGAGAACAACTTTAGAATTGCTTTTTCCTTCCACCATAGAATCCATCCTCCTGGAATTGAACTCGGATCGGCAGGCTTGCACAGCAAACAGAGCAAGCACCGTTACCCTCTGCCATCTCAGTACCCCTGGTTAAGGGTCTTAGTTCTTGTTTTAATCCACTTGTCTCTTAGGCCATTTGTAATTATCCATTGATCCAGAAAGCTCCCTAAGCAGTAGTGGAACAGGCCTTTGATTCCAGCACTTGAGAGGCAGAGCCAGGCAGATCTCTGTGAGTTCAAGGCCATTCTGGTCTACAGAAAGAGTTCCAGCATAGCCAAGGCTTCACAGAGAAACTCTGGCTTGGGGGAAAAAAATCTGAAAGTTCTGTTTGGTTTTGTTTTCCAACAGGAATCTCTTGACACTTGTATGTGTTGCTAATCTCTTGCTCTACGTCGCCTGTCTTTCTACTCCCATTAGGATATCTTTTGGTGAGCAGTCATTTGAGTGGAGTCAAATTTGTTCAACTTCTCTGCATAGCTGAAGGCTGTGAACTGTAAGGAACTCGACCTCTGCAGAGGTCATGGTATCTATGCCTCCTGTGTGTATACTCACAGTGTTTAAGAACACAGACTCCTAGACTGCTGCCTGGATTCAAATCCTAGGGATGAAGCCTTGAGGAGTTCGTAAGCCTCGTTATGCCTGTTTACTTATTTGCCATTGGAGATTGTGTCATCACTTACATAGTGTAGCTGTTCTTAGAAGATCATCAGGTCTATGGTGAGTGTGTTAGGCTATTTGCTCATCCCTGTGACAGGATTCCTAACAGAAACTACTGAAGAGGGAATTTCCCTTGACTCACAGTTCTGGGGGATATGGTCCATCACAAAGAGAAAGGCATGGCAGCTGCAATTAGGGCTGCTGGTCACCCTGAGTCCACAGTCAGGACACAGAAGCGAATGCTGGCCTCTCTCTAGCAATCTCCTTTTTATTCAGCCCAGGACGCCAGCCTTTGTGATGATATTGCCTACATCTAGAGTCGTTTTTCCACACTCAGTTAAGTCTCTATGGAAAGCATAACATACATGTTCAGAGGCGTGTCCTCTAGATGATTCTAAGTCCCATCAAGCTGACAATGAAAGCCACTCACCTCTGTCAGTGTTATATGCTTGCGTCATCAGCACTGAGTATCCTAACACTTACCTTTATGTTTAAGGCTCTGACAACCAGAAATTTATGTTCTTATTATATATCAATATAATTAATTTTGTTATTTATTTTATTTATAAATATTTTATTAGTTATATTAATATTTTAACTATATGATGAATATATTGCCTATATTTTATATGGTATGAAGTACCAATCAATACTTTACATGAATAATCAATCTATTCAACACAATCTTCTTAAGTATTTTGAAGGATTTATTTTCGTTTTATTTTTGTGTCTCTGTGTAGATGAGCATATATGTGCAGTACCTGCAGAGGCCAGAAGAAGGCATCAGACCTCCTGGTGCTGGAGTATCAGTCCTTTGTGAGTCATTTGATGTGGGTTCTGGAAAATGCCCTACTTCTCTGTAAACACAGAGCCTTAGCAATGTAGACACCATGACCATGGCAACTCTTATAATGAAAACATTTTATTGGTGCTGACTTACAGTTTCAGAGATTTAGTTCATCATCATCATGGAAGGAAATATGGTGGCGTGCAAGTCGACAGGGTTCTGGAGAAGTAGCTGAGCATTCTAAATCTGGATCAGTAGGGAGAGAGAGAGACTCTGGGCCTGGCTTGAGCATTTGAAACTTCAAAGTCCACCCCCAGTGACCTACTTCCTTTAACAAGGCCACACCTACTCAAATAAAACCATACCCCCGAATCTCTATCAAGTAACACCACTCTCTGATGACCAAGCATTCAAATATATGACCCTATGGGGGCCACTCTTATTCAAACAACCACACACAGCAAGCACTCAACAAACACTGAGCCATCTCAACCTCAAAGACATTTTCTTTTTGAGATAGTATCTCTGGCTGTCCTGAAATTCCCTAAACTGGTCTCAAATTCAAGAGACCTACCTGCATCTGCCTCCCAAATGCTGGGATTAAAGGCTTGCACCACAACCCACTCAACAGTTTGGGTTTGTGTTTTTTTTTAATTGAGTCTTATCTCATATCATCTATCCTCAAGTCAAGCTTAGACATGCAGGGTGTCTGTGTGCTCCTAAGTCATCACGATGTTACAGTGCCATCACCATATTTGACATCACAAGTTATCCACCTCTTCTTTGGCAGATTTTACCACTTTGTTCTGTATATGAGGGAGAAGGCTGGTCCTGCAGCCAGCCTCTGCATGCCATCATATATCGCATACATCAGCATGTCAGGCCTTTGAAAAATGAAATCTGCTGGATCTTTATTGGAATTGCATTGAATATATATATATATAAGTCAAAACCCTTACGTTTGATTTTACATCAGTTTCTTCCAATCTATTTTATATATAAACTTTGTATTTCCTCTATGCTGTACTACACGTTTTTGGTTTATTCCTGGCTATTTTATTTTATTGGTGCCATTGTAAATGACATTGACTTTAAGTACAGTCCCACCTGTGTGCTGTTCATGTAGAAATGCAATTAAACTTACACTGGTTCCACATTCAGAGAGCTTTTATTAGTTCTGATAATACATTTTCCGATTCTCCGGAGATTTTTGTGTTTACTATCCGTCCTCTCAAAATAATGAGAGTCTGATGATCCCAATCCTTATTTCTTCTCTTTCTTTATTGTATATGATATTTGTCTAGCTGTCAGCGGAGACCTTTGGTGTATCTTAGACGTCATCACTGCAGGCAAGGAGGCTGGTCGTGATTTTTGTCTAACACAGAATATTCCAAAGCTTCACCTTTAGGCATGGTATTTAGAGCAGGGTTTTTTAGGGGTGAAATGCATTGAGGTGAAGGGATAGTCTTTTATCTTTGGTTCACAAAGACTTTAAAAGAAGGACAAATAAGCATTGGGTTTTATTAAATTTTGCATCTGTTACAATGACCTTATTACTCTCGTCTTTATATTGTTAGTGTAAGAAATCGAGTTGATTATTTTTTTAATGCTCTAAGGTTAATGCAACCTTACATTCCTTGTGTAAATTAGCTCAGGGCACATTAGCATGTTTCTGCATCACAGAACTCTGTTCGCCAATATTTGACTCAGAATGACGTGTCTGTTTTCCTCAGTCAGGTCTGTCTGGTACCTTTCTCATGGTGTTCCTGTCAGAATTGCTGCTAAAGATGATGCTAGGCTCACGAAATGGGCTGGGTCATGTTTCTTTTTTTTTTCTACTTTAAAGATATTGATGCCTTAAATGCTTGCTAGACTGACCAACAAAATCATGCGAGTGGAGCTGGTATTTTCCTTTAAATCCTAAAATTGATAATTTCCCTTATTTAATAACTACAGAACCCTGCATTAGATTTCTTATGCTGCTGATTTCTGTAGCTTATATTTCTCAAAAAAATACATTTCATCTAAATTTTCCAAAATATTAGCACAAAGCTGTTCACTGTTCTGACTTTCGCATGGTGCAGCATCTTAAGCATGTTCCCTTTGCATCCCTCTGTTTTGTCTGCCCCCTGTCTCCCTGATCGATCCCAGCAGAGATTTTTCAGTCTTGCCCCACCTTTCTCCAACCATTCTTTCTGTTGTGTGTTCGATTTCCCTGGGGTTTTATTACAATTTTGTCTATGTCTGTGCATGTACTTATGTTACAATGTACAGGCAGAGGTCAGAGGACAATAGATGAGAGTCAGTTCTTTCCTTCCACTATGGGGGACCCAGGGCTCAAACTCAGGTCATCAAACCTGGCGGCAAGCACCTTTAGCCTCTGAGCCATCTCTCCAGCCCAGATTTCCTTCTTTTGTTGTTATTTTGTACTTTAATGTTTTCTGCCTTATTTTTGGAGCATTTTTCAGTCATTCATCCTCAGTTTAGTTCAGGTATTCTCAGCCAGAGGCAGTTTTGCCCCTATGATGAAGTCAGCCATGTCCAAGGACCGTATGTGATGGTCACAACTGGGGGCAGTTGTGCCATCTCAAGGGCCTCTGCTAAGCGCCTTACAGCAAGCAAGCCCACTTCTCTATGCCTCCCGACTCTTTAGCAACAATGAACCATCCGCAGCCCAAACCTTAGTCATGCTGAAGCCAGAGCCTGCTCCAGCTTATTAATTCAGCCTTTCTTCTCTTCTGGGAAGAGCACTTAGCACGAGACTCTTCCTGCTGAGCACTGCTTTTGTTTCACCTCGGAAATACTTTCTAACTTTAAATATGGAGGAATCAACTCTTTCTGGTGTACAGTTCTGCAAGAAGCAACAGTGTGTATGAATGTATAACCATTCCCGTAATCAAGATGCCACAGCATCCTCATGCAAGAATCACCGACATGCTGCCCCTCTATGGTCAACCTCCCTCTACCGTTGGCAGCCAGCCAATCATCCTTCCTCAGAGCCGATAGTTTCCAAAATGTCTTATGCTCCAGTTTGAGTGTGAATCCCAAAGGCTGGGACTGGGAACCCAAACCCCAGTACAGCAGGTGTTAGGAGGTGGGCGCAGTGGAAGACAGAGCACCAAGGCTCCACCCTCATGATTAGATAAACAACAGCTTACAAGGGGAGAAGGCCTTGTTCTCTCTGGCCTTCCACAGCAGGGTGCACAGCCGGGAAAACCCTTGCCAGATGCCACCACCTTGTTGTTTGCACTTCCCCTTATACTACAGGGCTAGGAGAAAGACCCTTTCTTCCTTACCGGTTACCCAGTCAGAAGTTTTATGGGATGTCAACCCAAAAGACTAAGACATCATAGAAACAAAACCATAAAGTATTCGTTTTGGAAGATGGCTTATTTCACTTACTACTTTGAGACTCACTCATACTATGGCATAATTCAGTCGCTGGGTGATATTCTAGTTAATATTCTCAGAGTTTATCCATTCACATGTTTAAGAACTTTAAGAGTTTTCCCCATTCCTCAGGATTTAATAACTAAATTAGCTGTTTGTGTACAGACTTCCGTGGTGGTCTTAAGTTTTTCCCAGAGTGTCTGGGCCATTTTCCTTCTCATCAGCAAAATCAGCAGGTGCATTCTGGTTGCTCTGCAGCGTTTGGGTTTCCCGGCAAATAGAGGGGGCTTCTATTTGCATTTGCTGTCAGTCATTCTAAGGGGCACAGGCACATCCTGGTCTTAATCTGTGCTTCCCTAGCGGCTGGCGGTGAGCATCTCATAGGGATGCGCCTCTCTTATGGCTCCTTTAGTGAGACATCTCTGCAAATCTCTGTCCATGTTTTTGTTACATTCTTGATTTTGCTGCTGTTTGCATTCTCTTAGAAATTTTATCAAGCTCTCACTAGTGCATAATAGGCCTCACTAAAGAGGGAAGTCTGGGGATTGTGTTATCTTTTATTATTATCAAAATCCGTGCACAATGATTACAAGAGAGAATGAGGAATTCCAGTAGTGCCACCAACTGCTCCACTATTCCAGCTGGGGGGCCAGCTCTCCACTGCTGGCCCGGTAACCTCCTTCCCAAAGGGCAATGGGGACACTCCAAGCCTTGGCACTGCCAGCTCCTACATCGTCAAAGGGAGAGCTCAAAACNCACACACACACACACACACACACACACACACTGTCTTATTGAGTCTGGTCACGTATCTCCAGAGAAGATCACGCCCATTCGGCCAAGTTGTCCCATACAATTGGCTATCCAACTGAATTCTGAATACCCAATCTCGTGCTGGAAATAAGTGATTTGCTAAGTTTGACCTCTCATAAAACAGTCACCAAAAACAAAATAGTAAACACTCCCAGTTATCTTAGGAATACCTCCCTTCTTCCTTGCCCTGACTCAGACAGCCACTGCCCTTTCCCTAAGGTATACCTGAGTTTTCTAGAAAGTCATGAAACATGAAATCATACAGTATGTACTGTTTTGCTCACTTATTTTATTTTGAAATTATTTCCAAGAGTCACCCATGTAGCTGTGCACAGCCACAGTTCATTTCTGCATATTACCCAGCCCTATTCTACTATATGGGTTCAGCTCAGCTTGGGGATCCATTATTTATTTAAAGGAGATTTGGGTTCCCAGCCTCCAAACCATAAACTAAATAAATCCTTTTCCTTTGTAGATTATCCAGGCACAGAGATTGAACATGATCACTTAATAAGTTTGAATGAATTTTTTAACTATAAATAAATTTTTAAGTAGTTGCTTTGGTGACTTTAAAAACTTAGGGTCTGGCAAGATGGAACAGTGGACAAAGGCACTTACTGCCAAGCCTGAAGACCCAAGTTCAATCCTTAGGACCCTTGGTAGAAAGAGAGAACTCTTGAAAGTTGTCCTTGGACATGCATTTTGGTGCATGTGTACAAGTCTCTCTCTCTCTCTCTCTCTCTCACACACACACACACACACACGCACACGATGTAAGGAAGGCTTCTAAAGACCTCAGTAAGTACCTTTAGAGTTATACCAAAA
>LOEQ01001527.1:149568-174874 GCA_001685075.1 Bramus lutescens
GGCATGCATTTGAACCCAGGCATGCTGGTGTGCATTTGAACCCAGGCATGCTGGTGTGCATTTGGAACCCAGGCATGCTGGTGTGCATTTGGAACCCAGGCATGCTGGCGTGCATTTGTTGTTCCAACACTGGGCATTTGGAGACAAGCAGATCCAGCCAGCCTAGACCATTTGGAAAGTACACCACCAGTGAGAAACCCTGCCTCCAAAACAAAAACTCTGAAAAGTGGACATTGGCTAAAGAACAACATCTGAGGTGGTCCTTCCAGCCTCTACACACAGGCACACATGTGCACATGAACACATATGAGCATCTGCTCATACATACATTTGCAAAGAAAAGACAGTGAGAGAGAGATACACACAAGGGAAGAGAAGGGAAGGGAAGGGAAAAAGAAATTGGGTCACATTCTACCTCTGCCACTTCTTAGCTGGGTGAATGAGTTGCGTGAGTCATTGCCCCCTTGATATTTCTAAGCCTCTTTCTTCTTTGGTCAAAGCTAGAAGAAATCTGGCCTGAGGAGTCTGAAGCAGTGCTCTGCATGAAGCCAAGGGCCCATTGTAATCGCCTGCCAACTGAAAGTAATCCCTTCCTCAGGGACTGCACCAGTCATGGTAGCCACACCCTCTGTGAGGAGATAGATGGCCATGCTGACTTCTCAAGTCTAGCGGAGCACCCTTGAAAAGGATGCCTCATTTTCCTGATACGTTCAGGATACACCCCTGGATGGTTATGGGTTTGTTACTATGACAATGTGCACACCCCTGAGCAGGGTATGGACCACTCCCTGGGATCCAGCCTGGGAGTTAACATAAGGTAACAGTCTGGGGCCTTTCTTTCCTCGACTCCTGCAGTCACCTCAAAATTATCCCAAATATCTTTGGGGTACACAGACTCCTCCTGGATGCTCCTCCCTTTTTTTAGGAGGCCCTTCCACTCTAGCAGTGGCCTCTCACCCTCACCCCTTCTCTCACCTCAACTCTCCAGCCTTCCCATCTGCTACTGCCTGTCCCTTTTCTCCCCCTTTCCTCCCCCTGTACCTTCCCAAGAGCCTCAGTCCACCAGCTCCCAGCCCTAAGCCCTCCCCACTGAGTCAGGCACTGAGCAGCTGAGTTGAGAGAATGCAGAACAGCACACCCATGGGAACACTCCCCACCTCAGTCCATCAACCTCCGGACTCGAGAAAACGTTTCATAGGGCCACCTGGTTGTCCCTCTTTTCTAGGGACACCCTGCCACCTGTTAAAGGGCCCCTAATTTCCCTGTCACTAGCTCTCTTCAATCTCCTCCTTTCCCTGCCTCTTGCAAGACCCTGACCCCTCTTTGCCTTCTAAGATGCCACTGGACAGTTCTAAAATCCCTGCTAGCTTGTTCTGTAATGCAATTTAATTTGCAGCTTTCTCCTTCCAGAATATTTGAGGTGGGAGTAGAGATTGAGCTTTCCCTCAGAAAAAAAAAAAATTCAAGCCTGTTTATAGCATTTTCTTAAACAAAAGAGCAGTCTGCCTTCTGTGAGGCTGCCCTCAACACTCCCACCTGGAGTTTAAGAGTGGCTGTAGGCAGTCCTGCTTTAAAACAGTGATTTTCCCCCTTGCTATTACACATTTGCAATGCACCGAAACCCCTGGAAATTCCTCAAGTTTTTATTAAAAATTCCAGATGGTGCAGCAGAGACTTCAGACAATGCCGCGTCTGTTAACAACAGGAAATTAATAACCAAACTGACTCAGAGTCAACATCCTCTGCATTCATGACAACAGCAGAAAAGGGGGGAGCAGAACAGCACAGCGCTGGAGGCCCAATCCACAGAGCCAGCGAGGCCTGAGGGTGAACCCTGAGTCTTCCCATGGAGAGCTGAAGTCAGTCACATGACCACTCTGAGCCTCTGTTTCCCCAAATTGTTCCAAATAGAAACAATAGCAGTCTGGTTCTGCTGCCACACCATATATGCACTCTAGGAAAAGTTCCATCCTTGGGATAAATCAGGTGTGTATGTACACCGCCCTACCATGGAATATTATTCAGCCTTGAAGGGGAAGGGGCTTCTGACACAGGCTCCAGCATGATGCTAAGTGAAGCAAGCCAGATACGCACTGCCTCGGTTCCTTTTCCTGTTGCTGTACTGAAGATACCCTGACAGAGGCGAACTGAAGGAGAAGGGGCTTTATTCCAGCTCACAGTTCCGTATTACAGTTCATCATAGCAGGGAAGTCACAGAGCAAGAGCTCCAGAGAAGCGGTCATATCACAACCATAAACAGGCTCAGAGAGCAACAAACACTTACATGCGTGCTGGTGCTCAATTCACATTCTCCGCTATTACCCAGAGCAGGATCCTCCGCCTAGGGCATGGTGCCAACCACAGTGGTCTCCCCACCTCAAGAAATGCAATCAAGACAAACCCATGGGCCAGCCTTATCTCACTACTGAGATTCCCTTCACGGAGGATTCTAGACTGTCAGGTTGACAATTGAAACCGTCACTGATGCAAAGGGACAAGCACTGTATGACTCCACCTGAACGAGACACCTAGACAAGTGGAATTCATGGAGCCACAAATGGTGTACTGGCCACCAACGGCTGGGGGCGGAGGGAGGGTTGTCTAAAGGGTGCACCATTTTCAACACAGGAAGAGGGCAAGAGGTCTGTGACCAGAGAGTTACAATGGCAACACAAGAGCATGAGTGTACTCAGCCCACTCTGCTGGGTTTGTTAAGTGGTCAAATGGCAAATTTTGTATCATATATACAGTACCACAGTTTAGGAAAACATTGGAAAATAAGTCACCATGCCGGGTACAAACCAGAGCTTTTGGAAACAATGCTTTGGAGCACATCATGCCACAATCTCAGCAGCGACATGTTGTTTTAAATAATTGATAGTATTGTTTTATGCACATTAAATGACTGCCATATAAATACAACACACAAACATGCTGTAAGCCTGACACTTAGCAACAAGCACACGGTATCAATACCACAGATACATACTGTAACAGGCAAGGCACTCAGCCCTGCTAAAGACCTGCTTCAAAGAGCAGTAGCTTAGTGGTTTCCATCAAGAAGAGAAAAGGAGAATCCAAAATCAGAAGGGAAGTTGAGACCCCAGATCAGTGGCTTGTAACACGCAGGGTGAACCGAGGAAGCCTGCGGATTTTGATGTCGGTGAGTGAGTCACCTTTTCTCATCGCTTTGACAAAGCAGCTGGCAAAAGCAACTTAAGGGAGGATGAGTGTGGTGACATCTCAACTGTATTTTAATAAATAAAGCTTGCCTGTGAATCAGGAGAGTAAAACAGCCGTGCTGGCCAGCCTCACAGACCAGGCAGTGGTGACACACACCTTAATCCCAGTAGACACACTAGCTTGCCATAGAAACCAGGCAGTAATGGTGCACGCCTTTAATCCCAGAACTAGAGAGGATTATAAAACGGGAGGAGACAGCGTCATCTGAGATCCCTCATTCTGAGATTCCTGGAGGCAGGATCGCCATTTCAGACTGAGGTTGAGGTAAGAGCCAGTGGCTGGCTGTTTTGCTTTTCAGATCTTCAGGAGGAACCCCAGTTTCTCTCTCTGAGTTTTTATTAATTGTGCCTCAGATGAGTTTGCTTGGGCTTGTGGACTGAGGGGATCGAGGCCATCATGGTGGGGAGATGTGGAGGCTGCAGGGTGAGGCAGCTGCTCACATTGTGTCTGTGGTCAGAAGCATATGCCTGGTGCTTCTTCTTTTCCCTTTTTTCTCAGTCTAGGACGCCTGGCCCATGGGTGGTGCCAACTACATTCAAGGTGTGCCTTCCTCCTCATTCGGACTTCCCCAGAAATGCCCTCTGGATTCACCCAGAAGTGCATGTCCTATGTGACTCTACATCCTGTCAAGTTGACAATGGAGAGGAACCATCAGGGTGCATGAGAACTCTCTGTCCCTTTTGACGTATCTCGGTGCAGCTCGGTGTGTTTTCTGCGCTCAAATGCCATTGTCTTCACGTAACCTGAGATTAGCAAGTGCCAAATTAACATGTCACTCAAAGACTACCCGCATCCATGATCACACTGAAAGGAATTCACCATTTTCAGCTAAATGCAGAAATGGAGCTGGAATCGCTACAATGGTTGTATAGTATGAGGTGTATGAAGTTGCAGTGTGCCTGGCATGTGGTAACAGAACCGGCTTGCCTGACAGAAGGATGTTCCAAAGGGACACTTGTGTACCCCCTCTTTGGCTATCAGGCTATTGGAACAATAAACTCCAAGAAATTCTAATTTCCTCAGTAATCTCATGCTGGGAGAAGAGAAGGAGGCTGATGCCTGGAGGGATGGGGGTGGGGCGGNGGGCACCATCAGGGGGAATTTGTCTCCTAGAGAAAACTTTCCAGAGGACCTTGCAGGAGAGATTGGAGTTGAAATGATGGCATTGAGTAAAGCCACACCTTGACCTCATTGCTTATTATTCTGCTTGACCCTTTCCCCCATGCTAGGCCCCTGAAGACAGAGTAGAAGTTGCCACTGAATTTCTTTGCTCCTCTTCCCAGTGTGGTCACATTGAATAAATCTCCTTTTCCTGTCTTTTACTGTTTATCTGGTTGGCTTTAATTGGCTTATTGAGGTAGGTTGCCAAGCCCTGGCTCGGTAGGGTTGCCAAGGCGCAGGCTCTGACCCTAACTACTCAGAAGTGATACAGGGATTGCTCACTGGGATGGCAGCCGCAGTCATGGGGTGCTCTGCCTGTTCTCATACCTGCATCCAAGGAGTGAGGCCAGCCGGGAGAACAAATGACCATTTTAAAGATGGAAGAACTGAGGCTTGGAAAACCTGAGAAAATTTTCAAGATCTCACAGAACTTAAGTATAAGATGGTTTGCACACACACACACACACACACACACACACACACACACAAATACAGAAGTTGTATTTGACTCCCGGGTACCTGTGTATAATCACTTTGCCCAAAGCTATCAACAAAGGGCTCTCTTCCTTAAGGGAGTTTAAGCCCTTTTTAAAAGGCAAAGGAAATGTGTAAAACTTTTCTGTTCTCTCTGAAAAAGCAAGACTAATTTTTCTGGTGGTTCCTATTGACTTGGAAAGAGCAGATCTGCCCATCAAATGGCATTTCACCAGCTGATCAATTTGGTGTCTTTCTCATTGAATTAAATCAAATTGAAATGTAATTCCCTTCCCGGAACAAATCCCCAGGCAGGGATTCACTGCAGCAGAAGTATTTGACCTTGTGGCTGCTACCTAGAGGGCTTTCTAGAAATCCGGGGACAGGAGAGGGGTCTACAGAGCTCATGTCCTTCTGGACATGGCCCACTCAGCAGACTGGGGCTAGGGTGCCGCTCATCCTGAGGCCATCAGAAGGACCCATGTGGCTTCTGCTGATCCCTGCAAGACCTGCATATGGGCTTACACCTTGGAAGACGAGGGGGCTTAAAGGTACAAGGACAACTGTAAAGTCCCTAACATGGTGGCCAGCTTTTCAAGATCTGTTAGAAAAAGGTTCCCTGTTGGGATGGTAGAATTATAAACAGTGCTACACACATATGCGCATATACACACATGTGCATGCACACACACACACACACACACACACACATACACACAAGCACACGCATGCACGAAAAAGATGACTTCTTGCTCTAGGCCACAAAAGTACAAAACCAGGGTGCCGAGGTGGGTGACTGGAAAATTGGCAGAAGTCCAGTCTTTGGGCTCAACCTCCCCAACCGAACACCAGAGTCATGGGGCTGTTAGAGAGGACCTCAGTTTGGTTCCCAATACCCATATCAGAGAGCTCACAACTCCAGCTTCTGGAGATCAGATCCCCTCTTCTGGCCTCCAATGGCATCTGCATCCATGTGCACATGCCCACACACAGACACACATATACACACTTAATTCCTAAAGCTAAAAATAAATCTTGGTTTTTGCTTTTGTTTAAAAAAATAAAAGCAAGAAAAAGAAGCACCAGTCAATTTCCAATCAGGGTCAACTAGCCTCAGCTCCCTAGAGAAACGATTCAGCTCTGGCCTAACACGTGCAGGACTCAAATGGTTAGAAGTCTACAGCAATCTCTCCCAAGGCTTAGGGGCCCTTAAAATATGCCCAGCAAACATTCCCCGACCTGAACCCCCATTAACTGGGGCAATGTGTTTGTGGGCTCCCTGCCTTTGAGTGTTCCTTGCCTTACACACCATGAGACCGGGCACCAAGTCTTGGCACAAGTGAGCCAATGGTTGAACCTCTCTGAGCTTGAGACCTTCATCGGCAAAGCAGTGAGATGGTACTTGCCAGCAGCACTGGGCGTGATGACAGAGCCCACAAGTATGGCTGCCTGAAAGAGCTGGGTCAAGAAAACCTACAAGAAGGATACAGTGTGCCATCTGTCAGCACCAACTAAGAGCTTGCCTGAACATGCGAGCCAAGAGTTTAAGAAGACCCCGAACACCAATTGTGCTAGCCTGGCTGTAGTCGTAGGGAAGCAAGGCTGGGGGAGAAGATGATGAGAATTGAGTAGAGACCTAATTAACTAAATCAGCTGGCAAAAGCCTGCAGGAACAGAAAGAGGATGCCTGGCCTGGAGCAGAGACAAGCAGGGCCCAAGAATCCAAGGTTGGCCGTATTTATTCTGCAATAAATTTACAAACTTCGTGCCAGGCTAAGAGGCCTCTTAGCAGCCAACCACTCAGGCTCCTCTTAGACATGTCCGACTGCTCATCAACCTTTCTCAAGCTGCTACAATGCCCAGGCCCAGGGTTGTTACAAGGACTAAAAAGGAAAGTGCCTGGTGCACATGACAGGCAGCAAATGAACTAACATGTCCCTTGCCCTCACTTTCTTTCCTCCTACAACAGCAACCAATGTTAAGTCTTTGTGGCCACAAAAACAGCACACCCTAATTGATCCTGATGCCCTAGTTCCTCCCTCCCTGAGTTCAGTCTTCTCCCCTTATCCATGCACCCACCATGTTCCTCCATACCCAAGGGAACATTGCTTGATGGTTCACACACCTCTCTTCTATGCCTAGCAGGGAAAGCAAGATTAACAACGTACTCATAGAAATGTCACCCTACAAATGATGCCCAGGGCAATGACAGAAAGATGGGGGTATGGGTAAGGGTTGCTCCAATAAGTCTTCTGATCCTTCTCCTGGGTCCCAAGGAGTCAGTTGTTGACAGATCTCACCTGAGTCTCTCCAGGGATTCTCCTCTGATATCCAGCAAAGGCCAGGCCCCACCTCTGAAGGCATCTCCTCTTTAGTAATGCTGTCTGTATCCATTACTTTCTCATTGCCACAACAAAACAGCTGAGAAAAACAAGCTAAAGAAGAAAGGGTTTACTTGGGTTCATGGGTTAGGTCCATGGTGATGAGGAGGCACGGTCACGGGAGTGTGAGGCACCGGCTCACATGGCTCAATTCGCTTTCTCCTTTTTATTCCATGGATCCCAGTTTGTGGAATGGCGCCACTCACATTCAGATTAGTCTCCATGCCTCAGTTAGAGTCTCTCTGGAGATGCCCTCATAAGCAGGGTCAAAGCTGTATTTCCTAGGTGATTCTAAAATCCAGTCCAGTTGCCCATGAGGATGGAGAACAATGCTTTCCCAGTGGAGCATCTCAGCCCTGAAGCTGCCTATTTATGAGGCTGACTCTGGCCTTTGGTATGCTATTATCCAAGTTCCCATGATGTCACCTGCCCATCCCCCAACCTCATCCCCACAGGGGTTGTCCCCATGAGCACTCTCCAGCACTCCCTGCACTTAATTCTCTGTCCCAGGATCTACCACCCAGGAACCCTCCAAAGACAACATTTGCGAGGAGGATTGGTCCAGTGTGGAGGCTGGAGAAGGGGCAAGGTGCAGGAGTCACAGAAAGCCTTTCTAACAAAGAATGGTGCATTTGACCTGAAATCTGAAGAATGAGGAGGACCTAGCTAAATCAACAAAGAGAGGGAAGAATGTTCTAGGCAGAAGAATCAGAGAAAGAGAGGACAGAAGGCAAGAAGGGAGTAGAAAAGCCTTATGGAAGGAGCAGGCAGGCAAGGGTTGCCAGGATGGAAAGAGACATGGGCCAGCTCAGGAAGGGTCACAGGTTCTGAGTCACTTGGATGGCAAAACCCTTTCAATCATGATGCTGAGTCTGCTCAGGCTGCCATAGTCGAAGGCTCTATAGCCCAGGTAGCACACCTGGTTGCTTACTTCTGCACAGTTCCCAAGGGTGGGGGTGCAAGATGGTGGTGCCGTTGTGCCAGTGTGGGTGGTCTCCTCTGAGCTGGTCATCCCTCTGTACACAAACACCACTGGTGACTCTGTGTTCTGAATTTCCCCTTCTAAGGACATCAGTCAGATTGAATTAACGCCTACTATAAAAGTTCCATTTTATTTCAGTCACCTCCTTAGAGGCCATATCCTCAAAGAGCTAGATATGTAGTCCAGTGAGTGAGCACTTGCCAGCCACACACAGAGCACCAGGTTCAATCCCCAGCCCAGAAAATAAAAAAATCAAAAGACCCCACCGGCCCTTCTCCTCTCCCTCTGAGAAGGCCATCTGCCTATGCGGTGGGGAGGCGGGTGTCAAGGGCTGTGTCCAGTTACTTCCCTACCCGCTCCTCATTTTCCAAATCCACACAATCACATTTTATACACTGAGGCTTCAACACACATGTTTTGAAGGGATACACTTCAACCTACAACTGTGATATTGTCTGTAAGGAACATTCTAGAAATGGACAAAACTTAAATCTCAATTACTCACACAAAAAAATTGTGATCAAGTTTGTGTGCCAGTTATTTCTTTATCCTTCCAGTGCCTGACACTTCCTCCAAAAATGCCAGTCGGTGTCTGTCTTTATTTACATGCACGTACTGTCACTTGTTTGACCAGTGGAACTTGAGAAGATCAAACCACTACTGATCCACTTGGTTACAACACCATGGTTTGGGGGCTGGTGAGATGATGCACTTGGTAAAGCGCTTGTCTTCCAAGCATGAAGCCCTGAGTTTGAGTTCCAAAACCATCTGCACTGGGAAGGCTGAGACAGGAAAATCTCTGGAGCTCCCTGACTGGCCAGCCTCGCCTAGCTGAGCAATTCTAGATCATTGAGAGAGCTGTCTCACCAAAAAGTAGATGGATCCTGTAGATGGAGACTGCTTGTTCATTTTCCAACTGCTCAGACCCAAATAATCACACAGAAACTTTATAAATTACAGCACTGTTGGTCCAATACCTTAGGCATATTTCTACCTAACTCTTACATCTTAAATTAAACAATTTCTATTCATCTGTGTATTGCCATAAGGCTGTAGCCTACCAGTAAGGTTCTGGCTGGCAGCTGGCATCTTTCTCCTTCGGCAGCTACATGGTGTCTCCCTGATTCCACCTACTTTCTCTCTATAACTCTGTTCAGATTTCCTGCCTGGCTTTACTCTACTGTCATTGGTCAAAACAGCTTCTTTACTAACCAGTGGTAATAAAACATATGCATAGTATACAGAGGGGAATCCCACATCAGATCTGAAGAAGGGTACTTGATATTCAAACTCGTGCACATAGATACATATGCACACAATCCTCACACTCTCTTTCTGGGCCAGGGCTCTCTGATAAGTCTCAATTCTCGGGGCCACTCCCAGACTCGTGTACTTCCCATCTGCTCCCAGATGAACCATTCCTACCACTCCTCAGCCATCCCTACTGGCCTTCTTCCCCTCCTAAAGAAGCCATCTGTCCACGCCATAGTGGAAGTAGGAGTCACTAAATGTGCCCAGTTCCTTCCCTTGACCTCTCTCCTTTCTCCAAAGCCAACTAGAGGACTATGCATGATGTGAAAGGGGGAAAAAATCACAGATTTTGTTGCAAAGACATAGTTTCTTCCATGGGAGACCTTTCTTCTTCAGCAAGTCAATGTCATCTCCTTTTGATGCCACTGCTTCCAGATGGCATCTTATCATACTTAGAACAAAACCCAGACTCCTTGCCATGGCCAGCAGAGATGACCCTGTGCAGCCTGGCCCTGGCTACTCTAACCCCCATCTGGCACATACCCCTACTCTCCAGCCCATGCTTTTCCTGCTTCGTTGCCTTTTGATTATTTCCCAGGACACACCAACACCATTCCTACCTCAGGACCTTCACACGTGATGGTCCCACCACCAGCTTTCGGTATAAGTCATTCTCCCAACTGTCAATTCTCCTTCCTCAGTCCCCCTTCATTACCCCCATCCAAACCAGCACCTCTGCCATGTTTCTTCACTCCATATTATCTCTCTTTGTTTATCATTTAACATTCTCTAAAATTACACGACATTAATTGCTTCTGTTTTCCTTATAAAGCTGCAAGCCCCAAGAGGTCAGGAATAGTTTCTTCATTGCCGTAAACTGTCAGTAAAACAATGGTTGGCACACAGCAGTAAATCACCAGATTTCGTTCAATGAATAAAAGATTAATATGGCTATATAGTGCCATTTCTATTCAACCTCTTCATTGATGTCATCTAGATATGTATGAATTTTAAATCTCAATAAATTAAAAGTGTAAATGAAAGCTGAAGATGTGGGCCCGGTGGGTAGATGCTTACTTATCACACACAAGACCCTGGGTTCAAACCTCAGCACCACGTAAGTCAGATGTAGAGGCATGCACCTTTAGAAGGATTAGAAGTTCAAGGTCATCCTTGGCCACATAGAGATTTTGAGGTCAACCTGAAACATATGAGATCCTGTCTCCAAACAAAACAAGATAGCCTCCTTCATCTGAAAATTAAAAAAAAATAGCTTAAAACAATTTCTCTTCTCTACTTTCATTTCCCAGGTCTATCCTGTGATATAATGGGAGTTGCTGACCACCTGCTGACATGGCCCTCCCCTGGGCCACAGGTACTGACTCAGGGCATGGGTACCTGCTTGGTCTGAGCCAATCAGATTCTTCCCTGGGATATTTAAATGGCTACCAGGAAGAGAAAGGTAACTTCCTTGTCTGAAAGACAGAACAGTGGTGCAGCTCATGGCCCTTTCATGGTCATGAAAACAATGACCCAAATCCCCTGTCAACACAGCCCTACCTGTAATCTGGACACCTGAGACAAGGGTTCTCCCATTGTCTCAGCCTGTCAGCATTGTGGTTCGTGTTGCTGGCAACCAGAAGAATCTCATGATAAATGAATCATGGCGCGCCAGCAGCCTGGCCCAGGGCCCGGGTTGAAGCAGAAGTGAAATTGTCAGTGTCCTTTGGGACAGCCTGAAGTTTAATCCTCTTTGTGTCCTGCTTTCCAATTTCATATGAGGCTGCCCCTCTCCTGTCCAAGGCCACCTCCACCCCCACTTTCCTCCTGTGGGCTGGGACAACAAGGCTGTGCTCACCATTGCATGGGATTCTGAGCTTCTGCTCGCTGGGACCATGTGCGGCTCACATCCCTCCCCAGCCTGCCTAGCACACGGCATGTGCTCAAATGCCTGTCACAGAGGCAGAGTCAGCGCTGAATAGAATGAAGCCTCTGGCGTCTTATAAACTGAAGAGGACTCCATAAAATGTGTAAAAAGGAGAAGGCCGTCTGCATGGAAAGGATTGTGAGTGCGGTTTTTATTAGCCACATAGATAACCCTCATCATGAAAGGAGCCTTTCCAAATGATGGATGGCTCGGAGGCCCCGGAGGGACATGGGTATTTCTCAAGGCCACCAGTCAAACAAGTTAGCCGCATAATGTTTCTCTCTCCATAGCAACTGGCCTGGCCTTCTCCATCTAGCCCCAACACCTGTGCCTCTGGAAGCCCCTTAGCTCTCGTGGCTGCTGCCTTCTACAGGCCACCAAGTCCAGGCACTCTCATCCGCAGACCCCAGCTTCGATAAAGGTCCAGACTCAAGAGAGGGAGTATGTGGCAGAAATCCAGAGTCCAGGAAGAAAATAAACTACAGGCTTCTGGCTCCGAGCCCTGTGCCACACTCAGCTGATCATGCCTGGCTGCTCCTGTTCCCTGACAGCCCTGGACAGCAGATGCAGGACAAGTTCCTCATCACCATGACCCAGAGGCTAGGTGAGACATCCTCACGGCAGAGATGAGGAAGCCAAGATGGTCAGTGATGGGACAAGACCACTCCAACAACACAAGACCCCACAGTTACAAGAGTCCCCTAAAGATTTTTCTGACTCAGTCAGGCAATGGTGGCACACACCTTTAATCCCAGCACTCGGGAGGCAGAGGCAGGGTGAGCTCTGTGAGTTTGAGGCCAGTCTGGTCTACAAGAGCTAGTTTCAGGACAGCCAGGGCTGTTGCACAGAGAAACCCTGTCTCAAAAAAAAAAAATAAAAAATAAAAGATGTCTGACTCCCCATGACTCCCCAGCCTACTCCACACATCATAGGTGAGCACAGCCAGATGGAAAACAAGAATTGAGAGGGTACCCTGCAAGAAAGGAATTGTCTCAGGAGGCAGGGCTGTCAGGAGCCAGCTCCATCAGGATGGACATCATACCCTCAGCGACTGTGGTTTGAATGTGAAATGTCATCTGCGGGCTCACGCATTTAAGCACTTGGTCCCCAAGGAGTCTGCAGAAACCGTAGGAGACGGAACATCACTGGAGCAAGTAGGTCACTGAACTAGGGATTGGGGTTTCTTAGCCCAGGCCCACTTCCTACCCTTGCTCTACTCCCTGATTGTGGCTGTCATGTGACCAGTTGCTGTATCCCAGATGAGGTTTCTTCCCCAGCACCGTGAGCTGTACCTCTTTCAGTTCTAAGCCAAAATAGGTTCTTGTCAGGCATTTAGTTATAGCATCAACAAAGTAACTAATGCCTGCTCCGTGGAGAAAGAGATATAGACAGCTCCCTGGAGATGTGTAGCCACAAACAGTGAGGGAAGTCTGGAGAGTATAGGCTCCTACAAACCTGCCCCAGAAAGAAAGGAGTGTCAGAGAAGGAGCCCTGGAACTGGACAAGAAGGGCTCCCACAGCAGAGATTTGGGAATGATCAGAAAGCAATCATTATCTGGCCCTACCACAGCCACCTTCTCTTCATCATAGTGCAAAAGCAGCCACAGGCCATGCGTGAACAAGTGAGAATGGCCATGTCCCAATAAACTTTATTTACAGATGCTTACTTGCCATGTAAGCATGAGGACCTGAGTTCGAGTCTCCAGAAGTCAAGTAAAGCCAAGCGTGCTAGCGCATAGCTGTAATCCCACTTCTGTTAGAGATTTGGGGGAGGGACAGGAAGGATCTTCGGAAGCTAGCCAGCATACACAGTGGTGAACAGCAAAGAGATCCTGTCTGAAGCAAGGTAGGGAGGCCAGGAGCTATGGTCAAAGTTGTCCTCAGACCTCCACATCTTCCCTGTGGAAAAAACATACCTGCACACACACACACACAGAGACATGCATACAATACACATCACATACACACACACGAATGCATACACACAGAAAGGTGCACACAACATACATCACATATACACATACATACATATACACACACATACACACATGAATGCAAACCCAGAGACGCACGCACACACTAACTTTTTAAAAAATTACAAGAAAAAAAAAGGTGGCAAACCAAATTTTGCCCACAGGCTCAAGGGGCCACACCTGACCTAGGGCACAAGACTCAGAATGACCTCCAGCAGAGCAATACGGGATGCTCGCCTCGGCAGATGGGCAGTTTCAGCTCCTCAGCTCTATCACTGTGTCAGCACCGGACTCCAGAGCAGAAGGAATGAGGACCGTGAGAAATCAGCAGAGGGCTGTTGAGATCGGGAGCACGCGCCGATAGTCTCCACCCTAGGAAGAAAGGACAGAGGACAGATCAAGTGGTGGCCTCCCACAAGTGGGAAAGGCTTGCAAGACAGATGGAAATCGGATCCTAGCGACTCCAGCAGCGGAGTTCAGGAGTACTTCCCGCCTCCGATTCCGGAGAAGGGAGACCTTCAGCATGGAGTGGAACGGGTTAGCAGGAAGGCAGCTTTGAAATCAGCTCAGAACACACAGCCAAGTTAGTTACAAATGTGTACAATGGGCCTGAGCTCTGAGCCAAAACTGCAGACAGAAGCCAGCTGGCTTACTGTCCCGGTGCTTTCAAAGCACTGGACAGGCACAAAGCGACAATGGCCTCCACCCCCACCACCCATACTGTGCTGCAGAGGGCTGCGGTAGCTCCAGGAAGCTGGATTTTTTTCTTCCTTTGAGCTAAGATCTTGCTTGCTGTCGCTTGCCCAGCAAAGCTGTACTTGCATAATCCTGAGACCCACCGCTTCTGGTGTTTCAGAGAAGAAAGAAGAGAAAGCCATGATTGATGTGTCAGCCCATGGGGACCCTTGGCATGAAGTAGACATGGACAGGTGAGGGCACATTCACAGCAGGAAAGCTGCCTCTCTACCAGTGACATCTCCATTGTTTCTAGCAGGTGCTGACACCCCGTTTTGCCCTTGAGAGTTTCCAGAACTGTGGTACCTAGGTGTGGGGACTGGAAGATGGTTGATAGACCCACTGTTTCTATGGGGGAGGGATTTTAGCATGCATGCATGCACTTATGGGCAGGTGTGTGTCTGAACACAGGCATATAGAGGTCAGAGGTCAATGTTAGTATCTGCCTCTATCTCCCTCCACTTTACTTTCTTGAGACAGAGTCTCTCACTGAATCTTGTGCTCACCAAATAGCTTTAGGGATCTGTCTCCTCGCCAGCATCAGGATTACAAGAACATGCTGCCACATCTGACTTTTGTTTGGGTGCTAAGGATCTGGACGTTGGTCCTGTGGTGTTTTAAATGAGAATGGCCCCCCACAGGTTCATATATTTGAATTCTTAGTCTGTAGTTGGTGGAACTATTCGGGAAGGATTAGGAGGTGTGGCCTTGTTGGAGGAGGCATGTCACTAAGGGTGGGCTTTAAGATTTCAAAAGCCCATGTCATTCCCAGTTAGTTCTCTTTACTCTGACTTCTGCTTATGGATTGGATGCAAGCTCTCAGCTACTGCTCCAGTGCCATGCCTGTCTGCCTGCCTGCTGCCATGCTCTCTGTTAGTATGGATGGATCACAGACTCACCCTCTGAACTGTAAGCAAGTTCCCCCCAAGTAAATGATTTTTTTTATATGTTTCCTGCACCATGGTGTTTTGTCATGGCAACAGGAAAGTAACCAAAAGTGACTGAGGCAGGTCCTCACGCTTGTACAGCAAGTACTTAGCTGGCTGGAGCCACTCCCCAGCCCTGTAGTTGCTGTTTCTTTGCCCTCTGTAATTCCTTCAGCACCCACCAGTTTCCAAGCCTGGTCTCCCAGCTAAGTCAGCCACCCTCGGAGGTCATCAGACTACACAACTCCACAGGGCACTAATCAGGGACCACAACAGACAATTTTTGTTACCATACATTGTTACACCATTTTTAAAAGAGGGAACTTGAGACCCTAATGGAGGTCACACCTAGGCTGAGCAGTTCAGCCCCGGAGCCTGAACATGTCAACACTGTACCAGGGCGGTGAATGCCAGCACCCCCAGAACTCAGCATTTTAAGGCCAACCATCTGAACCAGGCAGGTACAGGAGCCCAGGAATGTGTTGTGTGAGCGGGTGAGTGGTGCCGACCTAGGCAAATGTAAGGAGTACAGTTCACTATGTCACTGTCATGGGCAAGAAGCTGGTAAAATGTCCCCATTGTCAAATCCTCCAGTGCTCCTAGAGAAATCAGCATTCACAGTAGCAAGTGAAATCTGTTCATTTTTGAAGACCGACCTAAATTTGTTTTGATGCTATGAGATGAAAAAAAGCACTTCTGCAGGCAGTCTGTCTCCGTGCACCCTGTATGTTACCTCCTCCATGTCTCATGAACTTCACACTCCACCCCTCGTGGGTGAATAATCTCCATCCCCACTGAGCAGATGAAGATGCTGAATCTGAGAGAAGGGAAGGGCTTGCCTTGGCTTTGTGAAGTCTGTGCTTCTTGATGGCCTCTAAGCCCCCATCAGTAGCAGGTTGCCCCTGGAAGCAAAGCCCCGGATGCATGGCTTCCTGTATCCATACTCTCTGACACACAGCATAGCATGGGGGTGCAGCATGAAGGGGTGTAAGCTCCCAAGCTGAGTTCCTTTCAGTATCAGACATCACTCCTCCTCAGACTCAGCTGGTTCTGTCAGCCATTTCCCCTGGGTTCTCAGTGACTGATGGGGGGACAGTAACCCTGGGGAGCCCTTGGCCTGGGTCACTGAGATAGCAGTGAGGAGACCAGGTGGCCAAGTGCCCCAGTTAAAACAGAAACAATGGGAGCCCAGCCCTCCATCCGTAACTCAAGCTTCTGCTTCAGAAGATGGTTCCCCTTGACTGAGCCTGGATGTTGAAACCATCTGGTCCGACTTTGCTTTATGAAGTTTATCATAAACTTACAGGGGAATGCGAGCTGAATTCTGCCTCAATTAGGAGAATCTGTAGCCTGCTGAACTCTGGAGTGTTGACAACCCTGGAAGGTCTCCAGTGACCTGCCACAGAGCGCTAGCCTCAACTTTCACCTGTGCAGCATTTTTTTTATTAATGACTTAATTGAAAGCATAAAAGGGTTTCTTTCAAATATGATGATTTGAAGGGAAAGAGTAGGGAAGGGGGAAAGGTCAAACAGATTGCAAATGCATCCACAGGATCCAGATGGCTCTGGGCAGGGTGCACTGATGGGCTGAGCCTAATCAGATAAAAGGAAACAAAGACAAATGTCAGAGTCTGAACTTGGCTTCAAAGGAACGACTGCTCAGGGACCAGGTGGGGTTGGATGGGACAGCAGTGACACTAAGCCAACACTTAGCTGGTTTTAATAAGACTGCATGCTGATGCGGCTGTGACTCCTGAAACATCCAAGACGTCCAGCTCAGCACTGTGTACAACAGTGTAAAACTGGAAGCAACCTTCGGTCCATCTGCACAACCGACAACTACAGAGCCGTCGGAAATCATAATGGCGTAGGAATATATTTGATGATATGGGAAACTGTTAAAGCTATATAGGTAAAACTTGAGGCATTTTATTTTTAGAAAGAAAAGATAGTCATGAAAGGGGTGTGTGGGGTTTGAATAAGAATGGAGAATGGTCCTAAAAGGCTCGTATATCTGAATGTTTGGTCAGCAGGGAGTAGTAACACTATTGGTGTGGCCTCCCTGGAATAGGTGTGGTATTATCTAAAGAAGTGTGTCACTGGGGTAGGCTTTTAGATTTCAAGGGCCCAAACCAGGCCTCCCTTCTCTTCCTGCTGCCTGTGGACCCAGATATAGAACTCTCAACTGCTCTAGCACCATGTCTGCCTGCGTGCCGCCATGTTCCTT
The DNA here is from genome assembly GCA_001685075.1 of Bramus lutescens. NCBI lineage: Eukaryota > Metazoa > Chordata > Mammalia > Rodentia > Cricetidae > Bramus > Bramus lutescens. The sequence goes on from LOEQ01001527.1 coordinate 166,849, forward strand.
GCCGTAATGATAATTACTAAACCCCTGAAACCATAAGCCAGCTCCAATTAAATGCTTTCTTTTATAAGAGTTCCTATGTCATGGTGTCTCTTCATAGAAAGAGAACACTGACTAAGGAAGGGTGGATTTCATGGGCTCCCACTCCTCCCTGGAGGTTTATAAATAGATAACAATTTGGGGGGAGACGTTTTCTTCAGTGGCATGGCTGTTGGTATTATACCTGTGTTCCTAAAACAAATTCCTACCCACCCATGCCCTTGGAATCAACTCTAATGAATCATTGCTTTCCCCCCCCACAAAAAAAATTATATGGAAAAGTTGATATATACCCAAGTGTGTATTTTTCCAGGTAATACCAAGGATGACCCAGAGGTACAGGAGGGCATTATCAGACACAGTATACAGTTTCTGAAGGTCCTAGAATGTTAATGCCATCATCAAACATATATGGCTAGTGTTTAAAAGCCATGGTTTGAATAGGAAATGCCCCCACAGGCTCACGTTTGAATGTGATATTACTTGGGAGAGACTGTGAAGTCTTTAAGAGTTGGGGTGTAGGTCACCATGTGATGCTCCTGATTCCAGTCTTGCCACTTCCTGGTCCACCATGGGAAGAGCAGCTGTCCTCTGCTGTACACACCTGCCACCATGACCAAGGGCATGAGACCATGCAACTACAGACAGAAAGTCTCTGACCATAAAACAGAACAAATCTTTCCTCCCTGCAGCTGTCTTTGTGAGTATTTTGGTCACAAGACACGGCAAATGAAATTCTGTCAAACTTAGGCAAATCAAGACTCTGGTCTTAGCTGGGTGGAATGACTCATACCTGCAATCCCAGCACTCTCTCTCTCTCTCTCNCACACACACAGAGAGTCTCAGATCTTAAATCCAGTTCCAGGTGGCTCGTTTTACAACCCACTTGGTGACAGGTGCTGAGAACAAAAATTTTGAGTGTTCTTAGTGTTTCTGTAGTGTACAATATCCTCAGTGTGTTTGTGCACATGTGTGTGTGAATGTACAGATGCATATGCATGTACACAAATACGCAGGTACGGGTGTGTGCACACATGTGTGCATAAGTGCATGTGAGGGCCTGAGGAAAGCCTCAGCTATCAGTGTCTCAGACCCTCTCCACCTTGTGTTTTGAGACAGATTATCCCATTGCCCTGAAACACGCCAATTCAGGCAAGCTGACTGCCAGAGCATCCCTGGAACCACCTGTCCCTTGCTCTCCTGCACTGGGACAACAAGCATGGGCCACCATGCCCAGCTTTTTGACATCAGTTCTTGGGACTGAATTCAGGCTATTGGATATCTTACCCAGTCAGAATTCTCGCAGATCTAGACTCTTATACTCTAGCTTTTCCAGCAGCTATGGATTGTCATGACATCCCAGTCTCGCAGCAAGTAGACACTGGACCATCCAAGTCAGCATACTGTGCTAAAACAGTCTGCAAGCCATATAGGATGCCAGCCCTCAGGATGGTTCCTCAACTCTTTTTTTTTAATTTATTACCTTTAATTGTGTTCATGTGTGCATCCATGCCTGGATGTATGTGTATGTGTATATGCCGTATACATGTATATGCCATGGGGAATGCAGGTATTCAAGAAGGTCCCCTGGAACCAAAATTACAGACAGCTGCAAGTAGCTGATGTGGGAGCTGGGACTCGAACTCCAGCCCTCTGCAGGAGCAGTCCTGGCTCTCAACTGCTGAGACATCTTTCTCATGCCCCCTTCAAGTCCTTTATGCCATCTTCAAGTCACAAAAGCCAAAACAAATGTGCTCCTTCATCTCCTTCCCTCCCGAAAGCCTCTCAGCTGTAACATCACAGGATGGGGAATGTCCCAAGAGGATGCTTCCTGTCACAAAATGGCTCCCCAGGTTACTTATCTCCTTTCTTCCCAGAGCTTGTCAGCAGTGTCAGGGTGTGGGAAGATAGGAAGCTAAGACACCAGGCACGGGGGCTGCAGAGACACTGCTAGTTCAGATTGTCAGGTTTACCACAGACTAGCGGAGAGGCTAGGGACATGTCTCAGTCTGGAAAGTGACAACCAAGAGCAACCAAGAAGACCTGAGTTAGATTCTCCTGCACCCATGAAAAAGCTGTGCCCTGAGACATGAGTCTATTACTTCCATACTGGAGACGGGAAAATTCAGATTCTTGGAGTTCATTGGCCAACCAGCCAGTGCACTCAGGTTCAGACCTGTCTTCAAAACATGAGGTTGAAATCAATCAAGGAATATACCTGACAATGACCTCTCTCACACAAAACCTACATATAACACACATACCACACAAACATGCACGTATGAATGCACGTGCATGAAGAAAGTTCATGTCTGTGCTTCCCAATGATTTTTGAGTGCCCAGTAGAGAGGCCTGACCAAAAATCAAAACAGTTTCCTGGCACTAACAGCCCACATGAGCCCTCTGGCAAGATAGAATTCCTCGCCAGCAGGCACCCTTCCTCCCCATCTTTTCCAACTTCACTCTTAACATGGCCACTCCTCTGTGATGGCTGAACAGCTGCATTATAGGACTCTTGGGGTGCTGGAAGGCCACGTTCGTTTGTGGTGACAGTGTGTGTATTTCCCGGAGGGTGAAGTTCTCCCGTATGGAGACTGGTGTCCCACACGGTGGTAGGTAGCTCCAGGGTGTGCTGCCTGCCTCCCTCTCCGAGTGATGACACCTTGCTTGGGTTTTCGCTTTATTACTATTTGACTCGTAGAAGGTTTTTCTCGCGATGTACTCCAGGCTAATTTTAGAAATTTGTTTTCACCTTCCGACATTGATTCCTGGGGCAGCTTGCAAGCTGCCTGAAACAAGAAATCAATGGTGACAGCTTCAGAGTGGGCTCTGTTCTTCCTTAACCCAGCACTCCAAGCAATCCCAACCCTGTCTCCTCCCTCAGGAACAGCCCTGAGCAGGGGAAAAAAATAAAAAATGGGCAGTTAGGAAGCTATCTTTGGTACCCTTGACCCTTTTGTCCTGAACCCTTTCTTCCTTCCTTCTCTCTCCTACTCTTGCCAACATCTGCTCTCTCTAGCAAGTGTGAAGATGGATTGGGGAGAGGAAGGAGGGCAAGGTTACTAAGCACCTCCCATACTCAGGCACTAGGCTGGTTAGTTCATAGCAAGGTCCCATTTAAATCTGCCTTTAACTCTCAGAGGGTGGGATCACCTCCATTTCACAGAGCTAAGGCAGACATAAACAAACGAGAGACAAACCCAGCATCAGATAGTTCATGGCTCCTACGATGATGGTTTAAGATCAGAGCTGATGTCAGGCATGGTGTAGGCAGGGTGACCAGACTAGGAGAATTCTGGGAAAAGGAAGGGAGGATTCAGGAGTTGCCAGCCAGCCGCAGAAGAAGCAAGATGAGAATGCTGCCCTGAGAAAAGGTACCAAGCCACGTAGCTAAACATAGATAAGCATTATGTGTAGGAGGAGGGGTCCACTTGTTGGTTCCCAGCTGCCCTGGCTAGCTTAGCCCCAAAATAATCACACAGAAACTGTAAAACTCTAGGATAACTCTGAAGCCATTTCTGACAACTCTGAGGCCATTTCTGAGGCCTCTCAGCAGTAGTGCTCCCCCCCACCCTGGGAACCAAGAACCTAACAACTACACATGCACATACTGAAATGTTGGGAACTTTCCATTTCCCTGAGTCCTTGTGAATGTTCTCCAAATAGAACTCAGTTATTGAAATAGGGACAAGATAACCCTTAGGTGTAGACTCAGTTCCTGATGTTTTGACTTAGTCCCTGGGAAGGGGTCAAACTAACCCACAGATGTTCTCCCTTACCCCACCTGCTCTAGCAACCAATCTCTCACCATGGCTCAGACCAATCATTGCTAGTAGCCCTTTGAATCAGCCAATCCTAATAGTTGGAAAAACAAACCCCTTGTTTCTGTGGCTTTTTGCTTTAAAAGTAGCCTGTACCAGCTATTTGGGGTCTTTTGGCTTCCCAAATGCTGAAAAACCCTGTCATGACAGAATTAATTAAATCCTCTTGCTTTTACATCAACTGTGGTGTGAGAGCATTTTCTTGGGGGCAATTGCTCCTCAGTAATTGGACTCTAGGGTCCAACAAAACTATATTAATCAAATCACTGTTTGGCCCATTAGCTCTACCTTCTTATTGGCTAACTCTTACATATTAGTTTAACCCATTTCTACTAATTTGTGCATCGCCACATGGTTGTGGCTTATCAGCAAGGTTCTGCATCTGACTCTAGCAGCATACCCATGGCATTTCTCTCTGACTCTGCTTTCTTCCTCCCAGAATTCAGTTCCATCTTCCCCACCTACCTAAGTTATGCCCTATCAACAGGCCAGGGCAGTTTCTTTATTCATTAACCAATGAAAGCTGCNAACTCTAGGATAACTCTGAAGCCATTTCTGACAACTCTGAGGCCATTTCTGAGGCCTCTCAGCAGTAGTGCTCCCCCCCACCCTGGGAACCAAGAACCTAACAACTACACATGCACATACTGAAATGTTGGGAACTTTCCATTTCCCTGAGTCCTTGTGAATGTTCTCCAAATAGAACTCAGTTATTGAAATAGGGACAAGATAACCCTTAGGTGTAGACTCAGTTCCTGATGTTTTGACTTAGTCCCTGGGAAGGGGTCAAACTAACCCACAGATGTTCTCCCTTACCCCACCTGCTCTAGCAACCAATCTCTCACCATGGCTCAGACCAATCATTGCTAGTAGCCCTTTGAATCAGCCAATCCTAATAGTTGGAAAAACAAACCCCTTGTTTCTGTGGCTTTTTGCTTTAAAAGTAGCCTGTACCAGCTATTTGGGGTCTTTTGGCTTCCCAAATGCTGAAAAACCCTGTCATGACAGAATTAATTAAATCCTCTTGCTTTTACATCAACTGTGGTGTGAGAGCATTTTCTTGGGGGCAATTGCTCCTCAGTAATTGGACTCTAGGGTCCAACAAAACTATATTAATCAAATCACTGTTTGGCCCATTAGCTCTACCTTCTTATTGGCTAACTCTTACATATTAGTTTAACCCATTTCTACTAATTTGTGCATCGCCACATGGTTGTGGCTTATCAGCAAGGTTCTGCATCTGACTCTAGCAGCATACCCATGGCATTTCTCTCTGACTCTGCTTTCTTCCTCCCAGAATTCAGTTCCATCTTCCCCACCTACCTAAGTTATGCCCTATCAACAGGCCAGGGCAGTTTCTTTATTCATTAACCAATGAAAGCTGCACATAGACAGAAGGACCTCCCATACCAATTATGGGCTAATTTAAGTTGTAAGGATTAGTCAATAATAAGCCTGAGCTAATAGGCCAAATAGTATGTAATTAATATTAAAGTTTTGAGTGGTTATTTTTAAAGCAGCTGTGGGACCAGGTGGGACAAGAAGCCTCCAGTTACACAGAGCCTACCCCCAAGCCTGCCTTCTTGTACCATTCAGAAACCTTAGTGTGAATGTTTAAAAGAGAATGTCCCCTCAAGGACATTCAGAGTGTGCTTTTCCCTCATCCAGCCACCTCTCTCAGTCAACGGATCTGCTGAGTTTTGTACTCAGAGACCGGTCCTAAGCAAGTCTTCAGGGTCAGCAGGCTGTGCTCCTGGGAGCCCACTCCCCCCACAGGAAGCAACAGTGCTGGCCAAGGAAGTCCTAGTGGAGAACTCTCAGATCTGCCATGAAGAACTGATACACTCTGGCCAAAGGTCACTCTAAAGATGTGCAAATGCAGGGAGGTGCTGGAGATTGTTGGAACACACTGGACTGAGCAAGGCAGAAAAGATGGGGCAGGTTCAAGGAGGTGATCAGGGAATCCACATCAGCCCTTCTTGATAGAAACATAACACAAGCCACACAGGTCATGGTCATGGTGCATTTTCTAGAAGACACATCAAAAGGTAAAAGGGGTAAAATCAGTATTAATAATACATACATTTAACCCAATGTGTCTTAATATTATCGCAACATGGAATCAATCCAAACATACAGGTGCTGGAGAAGTGGCTCAGTGGTTAAGAGTACTTGTTGCTGTTCTCCGGAAGGACCTGAGTTCGGTTCCCAACACCCATATACGGAGAATGACTGCCTGTAACTCCAGCTCCAGGAGACCTTACACTCTCTTCCAGCTTCCTTAGACACCTGCACACATGTGGCATACACGCATACACACACACACACACACACACACATTAAAATCAAATCTATAAACCAGGCACAATGGTACACACCTATAATTTCAGTCACTCAGTTCACTGGGCACTCCAACAGGAAATGAGAGCAATGTTTGTGTCCAGAAGTTCAAGGCCAGCCTGAGCAATGCAGCAAAAAGTAACCATTAAGGACTGGTGAAATACCTCAGCAAAGCTACAGGCTGACTACCCCCATGAACACTGTAGCATGTCTGCACTCAAGTAGAACACAAACACACACACAATAGATAAAAGATGCATGCATAGATAGATAGATAGATAGATAGATAGATAGATAGATAGATAGATNNTAGATAGATAGATAGATAGATAGATAGATAGATAGATAGATAGATATTGATAAAATTACACTTAGAAGTATCCCATCTCACATTTTAAAATTATTTTTTATTAATATACTTATTTATTTTATGTGTAAGAGTGTTTTTCCTGCATGGATGTGTGTGCCCCACATGTGTGCTTCGAACCCACAGAAATCAGAAGAAGGTGTCAGATTGCCTGAACTGGAGTTACAGATGGTTGTAAGCTTCCATGTGGGTTCTAGGAATCAAACCCAGGTTGTCTGGAAGAGCAGCCAGTACTCTAAACCTCTGAGCCATCTCTCCAGCCCACCATCCCACATTTTAACACACTGGACACCAGCTGTGGAAAACCATGTATTCATACTGGAAAGGACATAATATTTATTTCATTCTTACTGGGTTAATCCTATTATAAAATAAGAGAACTCTTCATAAACACCTCACGACATTTTAAATATAAGTCGTACTGGGTTTCAACTAATGTTTAATGATACCAACTGATGATTGTGTGCATTTAACAAGTGCTGAGTATTTTCTGAACATCCACTCATCAAACTCTGAACCTGCCACCAAGACAAATGTTAGGTAAGGTTGAAGCAATATTGTGTTCTCTGCAAAGGAAGATATCTAGGCTAAGGACATCAAACACAGGTCAGGATTCAAACCCAACTAAGACTAGGTGACTTCTCACTTACTTGACCCTCTTAGACACCAAACTACAACTAACACCAAAGCAACTCATCCAACCAGGATAATCCTGAGCCTTACAAACTTCAGGAGCCTTGTATTGACTCTCTGGGCTCACAGCCTTAATCTCTCACCCTTTTGACAGCCCTTCTAGATACATACATGCTCAGCACTGGGCATTCTATGTAGATACTGCTAGGAACCTCTTGACAAAAGTTTCTATCCTGCCCAGTCCCCAGCATTCATTCATCCCAAAGAAATACACAGAGGTCTACATTAATTATAAACTGGTTGGCCTACTAGCTCAGGCTTCTTATTAACTAATTCTTACATCTTAAATTGGCCCATTATTCTTGTTTATGTTAGCCACATGGCTTGGTACCTTTATCAGTGAAGTGTTCTCATCTTGCATCCTCTGCATCTGGGTTACAACTGTAGACTACATCTTTCCTCTTCCCAGAATTCTCCTGTTCTCATCTTCCCACCTCTACTTCCTGCCTGGTTGCCCCACTTATACTTCCTTCCTGGCTGCTGCCCAATCAGCATTTTACTAAAATACAAATGACAGGGTAAAGACCATTGTCCCACAGCATCCCCCCCTTTTTTTTCAAAACAAAAACTCTGAATCCAATACCCTTTGTTTAGCTTTTTTGTCCAAACCATTATCTATAACATCTTTTAATCAACACTCTAAACAAAAATAGATATCTATAATCAATTTTTGGAAATGTGGGCATAGTTTTCTAGACTACTTCCTGCTGATTGGGGTGCTGATAATCTTATGGGGACCTAGAGAAAATTTAGAATTATGATCAAGTCC
>LOEQ01001527.1:184016-198202 GCA_001685075.1 Bramus lutescens
CCATTTCTATTAATCTGTGTATTGCCATGTGGCTGTGGCTTACTGGCAAGGTTCGACATCTGTCTCTGGCATGGCTACATGGCGTCATCTCTTGACTCTACCTTCTTCCTCCCAGCATTCAGTTTAGTTCCCCCACACACACAGCTCTATCCTGCCTGGGGAAAGTTCTGGCATCTGTCTCTGGCATGGCTACATGGCTTCTAGCCTCATAGGATATGCCAGTCAGGACTTGATCACAATTCTAAATTTTCTTTGGGTCCCCATAAGGTTATCAGCACCCCCAATCAGCAGGAAGTAGCCTGGAAAACTATGCCCACATTCCCCCCAAAAAATGGGTTATGGATGTTTTTCTTTGTTTAGAGTGTTGGTTACAAGTTGTTATGGATAATGGTCAGGAAAAAAGCTAAACAACAAAGATTCGATTCAGAGTTCTTGTTTTAAAAAAAAAGGGGGGGTTGTGCTGTGGGACAATGGCCTTGTATCCTGTCAGTTGTATTGCTTTAATAAAATCCTGGTGGCCAATAGCCACGTAGGAAGTAGAGGCAAATTCTAGGAAAAGACTCTGTCTACAGTCATCACCCAGACACAGAGGAAGCAAGATGAGAACACCTCACTGATAAAAGGTACCAAGCCATGTGGCTAACATAGACAAGAATAATGGGCTAANCCAATCAGCAGGAAGTAGCCTGGAAAACTATGCCCACATTCCCCCCAAAAAATGGGTTATGGATGTTTTTCTTTGTTTAGAGTGTTGGTTACAAGTTGTTATGGATAATGGTCAGGAAAAAAGCTAAACAACAAAGATTCGATTCAGAGTTCTTGTTTTAAAAAAAAAGGGGGGGTTGTGCTGTGGGACAATGGCCTTGTATCCTGTCAGTTGTATTGCTTTAATAAAATCCTGGTGGCCAATAGCCACGTAGGAAGTAGAGGCAAATTCTAGGAAAAGACTCTGTCTACAGTCATCACCCAGACACAGAGGAAGCAAGATGAGAACACCTCACTGATAAAAGGTACCAAGCCATGTGGCTAACATAGACAAGAATAATGGGCTAATTTAAGATGTAAGGATTAGTTAATAAGAAGCCTGAGCTAATAAGCCAATCAGTTTATAATTAATGTAGGCCTCTGTGTGTTTCTTTGGGAATGAATGACTGTGGGACCAGGCAGGACAGAAACCTCTGGCAACAATGATGTCTGTCTTCCCCACTTGACAGGGACTGGCTTGTGGATCCCAGCTCAGTGGCACTTGTCTCTGTAGCCCCACACTATATAGGGGCTAATGGAGCATGTCCAAGAGAAGCAGCACCCACAAGACTCTGATCCCTGGTTGAGGATCACAAGTTCAAGGCCACCCTAGACAACCTAGAGAGACCCTGCTTCAAAATGGAAGAAGGAAGAAGAAGGAGAAGAGGAGGAGGAAGAAAAAGAAAAAAAGGTGAAGAGGAGGAGGAGGCAAGGGGGAGGAAGGAGGAAGTAAGTAAGGAGGAGAAGAGAGGGCTGAGACTGTATCTCAGTGGCAGAAGACTTGCTGAGCCTGGGTAAAGCCCTAGGTATAATTCCTAGGACTTCACTTTGAAAACAAAGATAGGAGAGCTCTAGGAAAAGCAAGATGAGTGTGGACCCAAGCTTTTTCTCCATGAGTCAGCTGGAATCGTTGCTTTAATCCTGAGCCTCGTTGGCTGCAATGTGAAAGGGACTGTTCATCAGAACCATGTTTCACGCTCCATCACGAGCAATGGGTGACACAGCAAAGACAGAGGGTGGCCTGTGACAGGCACAGCATGGAAGCTGATGACTCCTGTACTTCCCAGAAATCTTAGCAGCAAATGAACCATCACCATCGAGGATGATGGGGTTCTCAGTGGAACAGGGGTGATCTGGGAGTCCAAAACAGGAGCCAGTAACTTTGTCAGCTGGTGCTTCAGTACTGGCTTTGATGTTAGGAAGTACAAGTTCAAAGAGTGGCTCAAGTTCTAGCTGTGTAAACTTGAATATAAACTCTTGAGAGCATCTCAAATAGAATGGATATTTACTAACATATACGTATCAATTTTATGAAATAAACTCCATCAGAGAATGAGCAAGGAAGACTGTGCTGAGCACGGAATATCAAGCCTTGGTGAATGAACAGTTGTTTTCCAAATGGAGAGGGGAGGGAGGGCACCTTCAGAAACAGCAGCAGCATGGGTCAGAAGCTGGCAAAGTCATAGCACAATGGGGATTTGGTGATTTCAGGTCCCGTCTGTGCAAGGGGAAGGACAGAGGAGAATACAAAGCCTGGGAAAGAATTGGAAGACAGTGCTTAAGTAGTTCTGGTGCATGTATTCAATGATCTCCAAATCTGTCTTCTAGAATGTGCCAAGTACATACTTAGGGACTCAAAAGACATTTGTGACCCCTAATAAATAAAGGACCATAACTAAGACTGTGTCCCATGGCCCTTTCCTCCTGACTGGGTTTCTAGTGACCATGATCTGGTTACAGGCTTCAAAGAGACACACCACCTCTGTGTGCCTGTCTTCTGCTTGGTGGGAAGAGAGCTGGGCAATGTTAACATACTCTCTGGGGTATGGGAGGGAGCAGAGATAAATGAGAACATGAAACAGGCACTTGCTCTAGAATGAGCTCGAAAAACAAATGACTTCAACGCACCTGCATGGCATAGTTTGCTCTGGCATTCATTACCTCAGCCTTCTGTAGCACTCAATCAGGAAGACTTTGTTACACCATTCTGCACATCACAGCTCACTCTGGTTCCATGACAGATCCAGGGGGCACCTAGGTTACACAACCAGTACAAGTCGGAGCCAGACCTGATGGTTCTTGTGCAAAATATGTACCACGGGTTTGAGGGGTTTTTTTAATAAAATAAGAACCTTTGTTCTTCACCATCATCCCCTCCTCCCCACTTCTCTTCTCCCTCTTCCTCCTGTGAAATTTGGATGAAAATGTTGTATTTTGAATGGCCCAAAATTCAACTGCTAATATTTACTCACCTATGTGATGATATTGGGAGACATGGCCTTTCATAATGAATGTGATTAGTGACCTTAGAGATGCAAGGAAGATGTTGACCCGCTGCAAAGGCACCGTCTATCTACTCTGGAGGGCACAGTAACAAGCTACCATATTGGAAACAGAAAAAGCCAGCCCTGGTCAGCCTCCCTATCCCTAACTGGTGACACTGTATAGGTCAAACAAAGGTGTGTCCCTGGCCTTAGTCCACGGCCCTTTCCCCCTACGGAGTTTCCACTTGGAATGGTTGTGGAACTTTTGGGAGGGAGAGCATGGCTGGAGGAAGTGGGCCACTGAGGAAAAGCCTTAAGATCTCACAGAGGCCATCTCCACTTCCTGTCTGTGCTCCACTTCCTGACTGCAGATGCCACATGACTGTCACCCTCCTGCTTCTACCAACAGACCCTTCTGCCATGAGACCGGCCTGTCTCCCCTGAAGTATGAGCCAGAGTAAACCGTCCCTCCCTTGATCTGCTTTTGGCGTGTTTAGAAAATTAACTTAGACTTTATAAACCAATTAAGACCAAAGCTTCTCCCTCTAATGAGGAGTGGGGAGTACCATTCCCTATCCACCTTCTCCATTACCCCCTCTCACCCAACCAGACGACACCCCACATACACTGATCCCTCAGGCATAGAACACAGGCCACAACTACGCTCTCTCCCACCCAAGCCTCGTGACTAAGAAACTTTCCCAGAAGTTAGGTCTACCTATGGGCCTGACATCAGAGGATTCCTGGGCACTGCAGCTCACAGAATAAAAAATGTATTCCTTCTGATCCCTGCCCAGCCTCCTGATAAGCCCAGCCTGCCATATCTTAATATTCCCCGGCTAAGATGTCTACAGGTCCCTCAGATGTCTGCTTCCAGCCTGCTCGCTTTTGAACTTGAGACAGTCTAACCATCTAGTAGTTGACTAAATAATTTGGGGAGACTTGAAAGACAGCCCAGGCGGCAGTCGGTCAGCACACCTGCCGAGAACGTCTACATGGTCCGACTGTTCTCTCCGAGGGCTACTCTCCAGGGAAGACTGCTTGAATCAAAGTTAGGGATCACAGCAAATTCGCTGGCAACCACAACAAGATCCTTTTAGCAGACTGGACTGAGAATGGGAGGCAGGAGAGCTCGCCTAGTCTCTAGAGGAAGCCATACTCTTTGACACATAATAACCAGCTCTGCCCTCGGCTAAGCACTACCCAAACCAGGAAGGTCCCCGGTCCTTACAGCTGTGCCACAGACAGGCCTACTCCCTGACCCCTTGGCTCTGGATAAACTACTGTCATTCAGATGTTAGTCAATGCCCTATTTCCCAGTGACTCTGCTGTCCCCATGCCTCACACCTCTCTCTCTCTCTCTCTCATCTCTTTCTCTCCTATGTGTGTGTCATATGAACTTGTTCATGTGTGCACAGATATGTATGCATGTGTACATACACACAGAGGTCACAGGTTGATGTTGGGGTGACCACCTTAGTTTTTGAGACAGGGTCTCTCACTGAACCTAGAGTTTATCAATTCAGCTAGTCTATCCAATCAATAAGATCTAGGGACCTTATTGTCTCTGTCTTCAGTTCTGGGGTTATAGAGTGGAACTCTGCCACGTTCGGCTTTCACACAGGACCTGGGGATCCAAACTTGGGTCCTCATACTTGGGTGGCAGGCCCTTTCCTAACGAAGCCATCTCCTGGTACCACAATATCAATGGCCTCCTCTCAGCAGCCCCCACATCCAGCCCTGGGGGAATCGCTACCTACTTGCCCCCCTCAAGGCCCTGCACCTACAGCTTCTCTCTTGTCCCCAGAGAGGAACAGCCTCTATCTCCCTCTGACTCGGTAGCTAGCTGCATCTCTCCTTTCCTTCCATCTTCCCCCCAGAAGCCAACACCCACAAGTGAGTCCTGATGTCCTCAGCAACATCCCTAGGTCCTGTTCTATCCTTATTCCACTGAGCCCATTCTCCCCAGAGCCCTGCCTGGCCATGGCGTAGCAGCTATACAGTCTGCCTTATTTGAATGAAATTGACATTTATTTATTGTGAAGGCTGAAAAGAAAGCATAGGAGACACACAGACAAGTGCTGGAATCATGAAAGACAACCAGTGAGCACCGTGGCCAGTTCACACAGCCTTGGCTGGGTATGCCATAGCCAGAGAGAGTATTCCCACCACCCAGCACCCACAGAAACAGGGTCTCAGCTGTGACTTCAGTCTGATGCCCCGTTCCATGAAAAGAGAAGTGGCTGAGCACAGGACTGGGCAGTGACGAGGGAAGATTACTGAGCCCAGATAGAAGGGCGGGCAAACCCAGGATAGGCTTGAAGATTAAAGACCACACACAGGCAGTAACAGAAAATGCTCGAGGATGATGTAAACAAAGATGGTAGAGACCAAGGCTGTGGTCCTAAGAAGGGTCAAGCTCAGAAATCTGAAGTTTACGGGAAGCGTCGTAGGCAGGAAGAGGAGAATGGCACTCAGTGCCAAAGAGGCAAGTTTTCCTTCAGCGGTGTCCTTGCTTACAGACCTTCACCCACACTTTCTTCTTCCCACATCTCCATCCCCCAGAATTCTGCAGTGCAGGAGAGGAAAGCGTGGGTGCAGAATGCAGGAATAGAGAGGGTTTGTTGGTACATTGGCTATGAGCAGAAGGATGAAAAACAATGGCCAGCTGAAGAGCGACCTTGATGGTATCAGTGATTGACTAGTCAGCCCAGAAATAAAAATGCTTGCAAGAGGGAGCTGTTGAGGAGCCCATCTGTCACCTACTCCATGTTTCTTGAGCATCAGTGTTAAGTTCTGCATGTCCCTATGTGCCGAGCCTGCTCCTATGGCAATGTGGTAACAGGAAGGGGCCCAGGTGCTACGGAGCACCCAACAGGCCATTCAAGGAGGAGTCTGGATGGAGACGGTTTGGGAGTCATCCTTGAAACTGCCCTGGGTGCGCATTTCAGAGTTAGAAGCATCCTTGGCAGGCTTCTTCCTGCTCCACGATGAACATGGCAGAGGCAGCTTGCTTAGAGATGGACACCTGGCCCAGTGATGTGGGCCTTTGGCCTCTTCATTACCTGCAGGTGGGGAATCTCACAATGGCAATCTCGTGACACTGACTGAAGCATCCAAGCCAGGTAGAGGAGTCTGTAGCCATCCTGCAATGCCAGAGAGACTTTCATTTTTATTCTTCAGTGCCCTTGGACACTCAGGCCTGTTCCCATGTTCTCTTCCTCCCCGATCATTCCACAATACTCCAGTATACTTCTACAGCTCCCAAGGTGCCAGTGGGCCTCTGCTTTCTCTGCCTGCAGGCTTTTATCTCCCTCCCTCCCTTCCCTTTCACTCCTGCCTTCCAGCTCGTCCTCCAGCCTCTCCTTCTCCTCCTCTTCCTCTTCCCCCTCATTATGGTCATCATCATCATCTTCTTCCTCCTCTCCTCTAACACACACACACACACACACAGTGTATACATACACTCCTTACAAGCCCAATGAAGCTGACAATCCACAATTAACACTGACCCCTCACGGTAGGGGGTTTATCATCTGACGTAGCATACACACATTACTATAAGGTTACATCCTTCCTGCCCTAGCCATGGGAGCAGCACCTTTAATACTCACTGAGACTGCCCAATTGTCCGCAGACTTGCTTATACCGCTTATGCAAAGCAAAGCCTAAATCTACTTCCATCCATGGGGCTGATGATAGCTAAGGACATCTCTGTCTTGCACTGACATCAGAGTGGTCAGAACTATACTCTCTGGTGTCCCCTCTTTGGGTGGGAAGTGGTCCCCAGATGACAGCACTCCGGTGCAGAAAATCAGCAGTCTCTATCACATTGGCCCTGTGATGCTATTCCAGAAACCCGCCATGGGAGGGCGCCCCCTTCCTTTCAAAACCTATTCCTCCAGCAGTTTCAGCAGCCAGGAACAAAAGTCTTAAATATACACACCTTAAAGACAGTTTGTTTCATTCTAGAAATTATTCTAAGGAAAACACATGCATAAGGATGTCTGTGGGACAACATTTAAAACAGCCGCACGGGGCTGGCAAGATGATTCAGCACGGAAAAGCACCTGATAAACTGAGAAAAGCAACTCCTCAAACTGAACTCTGATCTCCATACACAGGCTGTGTCACATGAATATGTGTCCATACATGTGCATGTGCACACACACACAAACACACACAAATAAATGTAGTTTTATTTAAATCAAAAGAAATAAAAAATAAAATAGCCACACGTAAAAATGGAAGGAACCTAGACACAATCCCCACGGAGTATAATGGCATACAGGTTATCTACCCTGTATCTCTTGGCCTGAATCTATTCAGCCTTAGTCTGCCATGACTGAGGCCAGGACTCTACCAATGCTTCCCAGTGTGAAGAAACAGCTGGGTTCCTGTTAGGTTCCAGATGTAGGATGCACTTGAAGAAGAATGGAAAGGGAGAACTGACTCCTGAAAGTTATCCTCTGCACAAGTTACACACTTGAAGGTGCCCATGCATGCATGTACACACACACACACACACACGAATAAATGAGCACATTTTTATTTAAATGTGTCATTGCTAGTTCTATCATTTGCCTGCAAATTTCAAGATGTCATTGTTTTTCACCGTTGAATAGTACTCCATTGTTTAAATGTACCACATTTTCTCTAGCCTTTCTTTGGTTGAGGGGCATCTAGATTGTTTTCAGGTTCTGGCTATTACAAATAATGCTGCTGTGAACATAGCTGAGCAAATATCCTTGTGGTATTAGTGTGCATCCTTTGGGTATATGCCCAAGAGTGGTATTGCTGGGTCTTGAAGTAGACTGATTCCCAATTTTCTGAGAAATCACCATAAAACCATTCTGAGTGAGGTAACACAGACCCAGAAAGATATGTATGTGCTCACTCATAAGTAGATATTAGGCATAAAGCAAAGAATAACCAACCTATATTCCATGACCCCAGAGAAGGTAGGTAACAAGGAGAACCCTAAGAGAGACATATGTGGATCCCCCTGGGAAGGGGAAATAGGCAAGAACTCCTGAGAAAATGGAGGGGTGAAGAAGGGAGGGTGGAAGGGGAGGGTGAGAGAAGAAGGTAATGGGGAGGAGAACATGAGGGAATGGGATGGTCAAGAAGGAGAAAGGGCAGAGAGGGAGAGCAAGAAAAGAGATACCTTGATTAAGGGAGTCATTATGGGACTAGCAAGAAACCTGAACTAGGGAAATTCCCAGGAATCCCTAAGGATGACCCCAGCTAAGACCCTAAGCAATAGTGGAAGGGATACCTGAACTGGCCTTCCCCTGTAATTAGATTGATGACTACCTTAATTGTCATCACCGAAACTTCATCCAGCAATGATGGAAGCAGAGGCAGAGATCCACAGCTAAGCACTGGGCTGAGCTCCCAGAGTCCAGTTAAAGAGAGGAAGGAGTGATAACATGAGCAAAGGGGTCAAGACCATGATGGGGACACCCATAGAAACAGCTGACCTGAGCTAGTGGGAGCTCACTGATTCTGGGCTGACAGCAGGGGACCCTTCATAGGCCCAAATTAGGCCCTCTTAATGTGGGTGACAGTTGTGTGGCTGGGGCAGTCTATGGGGTCATTGGCAGTGGGACCAGGATTTATCCCTAGTGCTTGAACTGGCTTTTTGAAGCCCATTCTTTTTTGAAGGGATACCTTGCTCAGCCTAGATATGGGGGGAGGGCCTTAGTCTTGCCTCAAAGTGAAGGGAAGCCGTACCCTCTCTGAGGAATGGATGGGAGTGGGGTAGGTAGAAGGTGAGGAGAGCAGAAGGTGGGGAGAGAGAAGGAACTGGGATTGATATATAAAATGAGAAAAGACTGTTTTAAAAAGAAAAAGAGAGAGAGAGAGAGAGAGAGAGAGAGAAATGTTCCATTGCACACAAGAACTCGCAGCATCTGTGGCTGCTTGCACAAGACCTGCACAAGATCAAGGCAGCAAAAATCCCAGATGGATGGGGTGGAGCTTATTGAGTCCCACCCTAGCCAAGGAGCTAATGGCGATTAATGGCTGTTGGAAGAGGGAGCATCCATTTTCTTCTGGGATACAGCCCCTATGTTCCAGTGGATAGTTCTGTACCCACACACATACAGGCCGTCCTAAGCGGACTTGGTGGCTTTAAAATAGAAAAACACTTATAATTGGGAAGGAAAAGTGGTGTGGAGAATAGAGGAGGAATTGGAAGAAGAAGAGGGTGGGTTTGATCAAAGCGCATTATATGCCTGCATGAAATTCTCAAACAATGAAAGAAATTATTGAGAAAAATCTAACTTTATACATATATGTACACATGCATATACACATATACTTCTGTATATATAAACAGTGCCAGGGTTGGTTAAGATACAAAGCAACAGGAAATTTTATACATTGCTGAAGAGATTGTAAATTTATAGACATTTTAGGGAACAGTTTCACAGATAATAACTACAAAAGTCTAACTGCAGCTCCTGCAATTCCAAACCTGGGTGTGATTTGCAAAGAAACTCTTGCAGATCACGCAGTAAGAGAGCATCGTTCTTTATTTATTCTTATCAGTGGAAAGTGGGCAAGCTCTTGTGGAAAACGCGTACAATGGGTCGCTACACCATGCTTAAAAATGAACAAATGGAGCTGATGGGATGGCTCTGCTGCCGAGCCTTCCCTCCTTGTAACCTAGGAACCCACAGGGTAGAAAGGGGAACAGCTCACACCCAAAAGCCATCCTCTGACCACACGCACACAGTGGCACATGCATGAGCACACGCACAATGATAATGGTTGAATAAATGTAAACTCGTGTTCATGAATAAATGAAAGCGACAGGGCTGAGGTATGGCTCAGTTGATACGGCATCTTCCTAACACACAGAGAGCCCTGAGTTCAATACCCATCGCCTTCTAAAAGCCTGGTGTGGTTAAACACAACCTGTAATCCCAGCACTTGGAAGGTAGAGGAAAGAGGATCGGAAGTTCAACGTCATTCTTGGCTACAGAGTGAGTTCAAGATCAACTTGTGCCACATGAGACCCTATCTTTAATATATATATATATATTGATATATATATACTGATAAAACCTATAAGTATAATTTAGAGTGAAAGAGGCATATATATTGATATTGATATTGATATTGATATTGATATTGATATTGATATTGATATTGATAAAAACCTATAAGTATAATTTTGAGTGAAAGAGGCAATCTACAAAGGGTGTTTATGGTAACATATCATTCACATATGTAAAGTTTTGAAGCCTATAGAGTAACTTCGTGTTGTTGATGGATTCACTTAGTTGTCAAGAAAGGACATTGCATGTGTGGTAAATTAAACTGAATAGAACACAACTACTGGAATAATGTTTGTTGGGTGAGGGAGGAGCAGGAAAGGAGAGAAAATGGGGAAAGGGACATTTGGTTTATAACTGAGGTCTAATAGTGGGGACCATTAAAATCAGAGGCTACAGGAGGGATCTTAAGAGGAAGGGATGAGTTGGTATCTAGGAGCACGGAGGATATGTGCATCATATAGCATTTCATGAATACGTGATGTCTTAGTTACTTTTCTATTGCTGTGATGAGACACCATGACCAAGGAAACTTCTAAAAGAGCATGTTTATGGGCTTATGGTTTCAGAAGGTTAGAATCCATGATGGAGGAGCAAAGGCATGGAGTTGGGAGCTCACATCTTGATCCATAAGCAGAAGACAGAGAGAGGCACACTGGGAATGGAGTGAGTCTTTTAAAAGCCTCAGAGTGCACCCCCAGTGACACCACCAATAAGACCACACCTCCTAATCCTTCCCAAACAGTTCTACCAACTGGGCCCCAAATAGTCAAACACATCCACCAATGGGAGACATTCTCATTCATATCACCATGGGTAGCCATTAAAATGATTGTGTATAAATATAACATTGACATAAAGAGCTGTTAAAAAAATATTAAGAATTAAGGGTGCAACACAAAATGGTTTTGTGTAGTCTTTGTTGTTGTTGTTTGTTTATCTGCTTGTTTGTTTTGGATTTTTGAGATAGAACCTCAATCTATAGTTCCAACTGACCTGGAATTCACTATATAGCCCACATTGACCTTGAACTCATGGTGGCCCTCCTGCCTCAACCTTCCAAGTGCTAGGATTACAAGCATAAGCCATTTTCCCCAGCTTCACAGTATGGAGCTTATTACCCCTTCTAAAATAAGTTATATTTATGTCTAGTTGGGCAAAAGTCACTGAACAAGGCAAGGCCTAGCTAGTAATCGTGTTCATTATACTATAAACACACGACTTTTTATATTTCTTTATGTTTATCTGTATTTTCTCATGTTACTAAAGACAAATATAAACTTCTATAATAAACTCCTGAGGAATTTTTAAAATTTACTTCTGCAGAAAATCCTCCCTTCTGCACTGCTGTGGTTTCAATATCTCACCCACGATTCTCCTAAAGTGTGCATGAAAGAGGATTTTAGGTGATGCAGTACAGATTCTCTTTTATTTTCCTATGTATCTATCTTAATGTATTTTACAAAACGAAAACAGCACATTAAGCTCAAGATTAAGTTGACACTTAGAATTTTTAAACAAAATTCCTAAAGCCCAGAGGGAAGTCCTCTCAAGGCATAGAGCTGGTTCTCAGGAATATCCACACAGGGTGAGAGGTGATGAAAATGAGGATTTGGCTCCTTGGTACAGTCGAAAAGAAAGCTTTTATTGTAGATACGAGGGAGAGAACAGCCAGTGGTATTGGGAAGAGTCCAGACTGAACATAGCCAGCAGAACAGATCAGGGGAGTGAGCGAGGAAGTGGAGAGAGAGGGGGAAGAGGAGAGAGGGCAAACGGATGAAGAAAGGAGCCAAGGACAAAGAGGCCAAGCATCGAGAGAGGAGCAAAGAATGGAGCCAAAGA
Source organism: Bramus lutescens (assembly GCA_001685075.1). Lineage (NCBI taxonomy): Eukaryota > Metazoa > Chordata > Mammalia > Rodentia > Cricetidae > Bramus > Bramus lutescens. The sequence continues at coordinate 195,931 of LOEQ01001527.1, forward strand.
GAGCTCATGGCCAAAATGGCTGAGTTATATAGCAATCAGAAACTGGGGGAAGGGAAGCAAAGCTCAGGAGCTAGAGAGGTTTAGGGTAGGGGGCAGGATGAGAAGGGCTGAGCGGAGCCAGGACTCTGTAACAGGTACTGGGATGCTGGGAGAACCTGGGACCAGCATGCACTTCGAAATGTTGCTAGGCACCTCAGAAAGCCATTTGTCCTGGGTTTCTTTGCAACCTAACAAATGACATGATTTATAGCATTTCCGCTTCATGCACAAACTCTAATTCCACAAGAGCTAAATGCTAAAGATAATACAACTAAGCAAAAACCAACTGGCCATATAGGAAAAGGCTGATAAATCAGACTACCTAAAAATGTAGACAGCACAGAGAGAGTGGGATAAAGGGCACTGAGCCAGGTGTGGTGGTACAGGCCTGTCAGCCCAGGACTTTGGGGAACTGAGGCAGGGAAATCAGCAGTTCAATGTCATCCTCCTGGGGAGTCTGAGAACCAACAGCAAGCAGCCTAGGAGAGGCTGTAATGTTTGCAGCTGGCAGTAGACTCAGCCAGAATATATAAAGAAGGCCTGTCCATTAATCGTAAAAAGACAGACAATGCAGTTGAAAAATGAGCCAAAGACACAAGCAAGCAGTTTTCAGAACACACCCACACATCTAATAAACACACAGCGTGTGCCGGGCACTCATCTCGTTTAACCTGAGATGTAATTGGGTGACTCACTCTTTGTCAAAGTGGAGAGCCACACAGGAGCTCTGCTTACCTTCCAGGAGACGCTTTATACCACAATGAAAGGATTAGCATTAAAAAAGAAAGAAATTTGTGCAACAAAAAGTAAATAATGGGTTGGTCCATTTATTGATCTAAAAATAGCTCAAAAACACATCAGTGCATTACATAACTTTCAAAGTTAGCTATAGAAAGAGAAAGCAAACATAAATAAAAATAATTACCTTGGAAGGGACAGGAATGAGGACTGGATTTTTCTCCCTGGGGCAGGGTGCGTCTGTTCACATGCACACGCGTGGCTACATGTGCATACAGAAGCTCATGCATATGCACGCCTGTCGAGGTCAGGCATCTTCCTCCACCTTAGCTTTTGAGTCAGGGTCTCGCCCTGAAGCTGGGACTCACCCATTTGGCTAGTCTTTACTGGCCTTCAGATTTCAGGTATCCTCCTGCCTCTGCCTTCCCCGTGCTGAGATTGCAGGCTTCAGCCATCATGGCATTTCACATGGGCGCTGGGGATCTGAACTCAGGTCCTCACGCTTGCACGGTCAGTATCATCTCCCCAGGCCCTTCATGTCTGTTTTCTGATGTTCTTGATTCACAACCATGTAAGTCACCAATATCATTTCAAAAGAGATATTTAGGAAATACATAGAGCAAAAGAAAAGAAACCGCATGGGTACCATACAGGTAAAGCAGAAATTGAGATGGTGATTAAGCTGAGGTTCTGAGTTCCCTGATTAGCTGTTAACAGTGCAAGCCAGGGCCCACAGATGTTATCGATCTAGGCTCACTCTTTCCTGGATTACGCCTCAGAATCCAATTTAACACATTATGCCTGCAGTGACAGCCCGGAGGTCACCAGCTTGCTACTCCTACCCGTGACATCAGGACTTGAAAAGGGAGACAAAAGCCACCACAATTCCCCACCCCCTAGGTCTCCTAATCTACCATTTTACTAATGAGCAAACCCAAGGACAACAGAGGAGCCTTCTTCCCAGTGTCACACGCGGAGTACCATTGCCTCTCTCTGTTTCACTACCCAGGCTCTAGTGGCCCAGCCACAGGAGCAGGCCAACTGCACCTGGGGGGAGGAGGAAGTAGTTGGCTGTGACCATCTCTTCAAGGCCTTCCTTGAAGGACTGTCCTGTAGGGATATTTTGTTTGTGATTTAACAAATAAAGCTTGCCTGAAGATCAAGTGCAGAGCTAAGCGACTAGAGGCCGGGCAGCGGTGGTGGACACCTTTAATCCCAGCACTCAGGAGACAGAGACAGACAGATCTCTGTGAGTTCAAGACCACCCTGGGCTACAATAAATTGATCCAGTCTAAAAGAGAAACAGCTCACACAAAGGTGATCCCAGCACTTTGGGATCCCATGCCTTTAATCCTAGCACTAGGGAGGTAGAGATAGGAGTGATATGGCTGGGCAGAGAGAGGAATACAAGACCCGGAGTGTAGTGATAGGGGAGCACGGGCTGCTTTTGTCCCACCCGGCTCCTGCACGGCTAGCTTATACCCGGAAATAACAA
>LOEQ01001527.1:238456-249077 GCA_001685075.1 Bramus lutescens
CACACACACACACACACACACACACACACACCAGAACATGGAGAAGAACAGCAAAGACAGGGCCTATACCAGGGGCCTCACAGCTCTAAGGCAGGAAGACAGGGAGCAATGGAGGCACCAATCTGGTTCTCAGAAAGTGTAAGTCCCTCCATCCATTGTGTGTGGTTCAGGAGGTCTTTGCCTTCCATTTCCTGAACTCCCTAACCCTGCCCAATGCAGGTTTCATATAGGTAGCACCTTTGAGGGTAGGAGAATGGTGCTGAGAGCAAAGGCAAGATGGAGTCTCCCAAGGGTCTAGAGGATGTGCCACAGCCCATCGATCCTCAGCCTTCCCTGAGTCACCTCATCCTCCCCTGCCCTGTAACCACACATATCTTGACAGTCCCTTAAACATCTTCCTATCTTGAACCCGCCTCTGAGTCTACAAGCTGCCCTTGGGAAACGCCCAGGGAAAACCCTTCACAGTGCAGCTAGCAACTCCTCATTGCCTTTGCCTTCCTCCCTTCCAGCTGCCCTCCTCACAGAGACCCTGTCCCCTTTATGTAGGGCACTGCCATTGTCGAGCTGTCCAAACCAGGAACTGGCCTATGATCCTCACTCAGTCTCTCCCCTCCATCAGCTCCTTGCAGCCCACATCCTGGCACAGCACCACAGAGCCCTGATTCCAAGCTCTGAGGCCCTGATAAGCTACCTCCTCTGTCACCCCACAGCCTTCCATCAATCCTCCCACAGGGCCTCTCAGGTCTACCCTCCTCACCTGGATAGAATGATTGATTACTCAGTCATGACTGCAACCACGCCATTCCTTCAGGTTTAACATTTCTTCCAGCACACCCACCCCTAACCCCATTGCCCCCAAGTTGGCTCTACTGACCTCCCTCTTCCTCCATGGCTTCCTCCCTCAGTTTATGACAGATAACACCTAGGTATTTGTGATGCTATGCTTGTGCCTCCAACCCTTACCACACGGATCACTCTGCTTGGAATGCCCCACCTGCCTCCTCTGCGAATGTCCTCAACCCAAGGACAGCCTTCACCACCACTTTGTAGGCCATAAAAGCTCAGGCCTCTCTCCTGTCATATTCTCTGGGATGGACTAGCTAATACCCATGAACGATACCCGGCAGTCTGTGAGCCCACGAAGAACAGGATGCTGAGTCACCAGGTCCTCGCAGCATTCAATAAATGTTTGTTAAATGAGTAAATTGGCTGTGAGCCTCATGGAGAAAAACCATGTCTTGTTTATCTGAACCCCCGTTACACCTAACCTGGGAAATCAGCAAAGTGGTTTTACCCTTGTTGGCTTCTTGTGGTTGACTAAATCCAGTTTAAACATCCTGGTTAAAGGTAGGAAAAATCTCCAAGCCCACTGGATGGCCTCTACACTTTATCCTGATTGGGGAACAAGATCAAAGAGTCACCTGTCTTATGTCAAGCTCCCTGGAAGCAGAGCTACAGACAAGGATTTGGCACCTAAGATGGACAGAGCAGGAAAACAAGGCAGGAGGGGCTAAGCTAAGCTGTTTAAGCATCCAGGGCCCTAGAGCTTGCTAAATTTGTAAGAGGGGGGTCATAAATGCCACCACAGAGTGGTCCCACTTGGATACACAGCACTGGTCCTTTGAACTCTCCTACAAGCCATTGGTTTGACCCAACCATGGAACTAGCAGGAAGCTTTGGTTCAGTCAACATCACTTCTCCGGGAGCTGCTAACTTGGAAAATAGGGATTGGTGTTGGGACACCACCACCTCCTGGGCGTCTGACTCTAAGAGACAGGGGTGGCTCTCAACCCTCATCAGCCCAGAGCTGTAACCACCCAGCCCAGGCACCCTCAATAGAATCAGATAGCCCTACACTGTTGAGACCAAGACAGCTGCCAAGTCCAGACCAGGACACAATACCACTGAGAGGCTAGAAGCCCACTCCAGGAGTTGCTGTCAGGTTCAGCGTGTTGTGAACTCACCCTGTGACCTGACCATTCTCCTAACATCCTCACATTCCAGAGATCTCCTGTCCTGAAACATGAGCCAGGTGGAGACCAACTATTGTCTGACCAGCCAAAGACTCCAGAGGTGACGGAGATGATCCCGGAGGTACTCCCTGGCTACTAGGGTGTCTCATCCTGTGTCCCCCACATTCTCAAGCACCCCCTACCATTTTTGCCTCCACTCAAAACTCTACCTACTTGAGAAATCCCCATGTTTCCCTTCTGTCTTCTTGCCCACTCTTTCCTGTTCCCAGTGCTGCTACGTCCTTCTCATTCATTCAAGACTGAGCCCGTGGCCAGGGATCTTCTCTTCTAGCCCTTGTCAATGACCTGGGGCCTCATGGACCACTCGTCCTTCACCCTACCCTCTTCATCACATGACTTGCTTGTCCTCTGAGACACTCAGCTTCCCACTCAGAAGGTACCAGACCTTGTCATCAACCCACAGGGGCTCCACCCTTAGGACCTCCCCTTGGATTCAAGTCTATAGATATTGATGATGGCTTAGGTTTATGTCAAATCTCCACGCTGGGTTCTAGGAAGAATCGAGTCTCCTCCCTGGGTTCAGACAGCTTACATCCTAGAGGGAAAAAAATGACAACCAAATGCGTAGTTACCTGGGGAAGTGTAGGGTGCTGGGAGGCAGAAGAGGAGGACCTGGCATGCAGGCATCCAGGAAAGAGCTCCCTGAACCACACAATGGCACTTGGAGAAAGTGAGGGTTTTTGCCAAGTGTTGGAGAATTGGACTTTGGATAGAGAGAGATAGCATTTGTGAATCAACAGAGGGCAAATCCGATGGTCAAAAAAACCCCAAGATGGCTGAGTCAGCTAAAGGGATAGTGTTTGGTGTGCGGCTGAGATGGACCAGAAAAGACTGTGTAATGTGCGCTTTGTAAATCTCTGCTAGTGGTCTTGGACTTCATCCTAAAAGCAAGAACAAGTCCTGGAAAGATTTATCTCTGGGGTGACGCCTGTGGTTGCAGTGTGGAGCGACTGAGGCAGGGCTACCAATTTGGAGTGTGATGCAATGGTCTGAGAAACCACAACGAACTGAACTGGGCAGGGTGTGTTCAGCGGGCATGGAAGTAAAGAACTGGGCTTTACAAGATAGAATCAGAGAGATCTGCTGATTTGCTTGGGTGTGGGGACCAAGCACGGAGAAGAACCGAAGTGACATTCAGGTTTCTGTCTCTGAATGGCAATGTCATTAGTGAGTCCGGAGCCCTGGTAGATGTGCAGGTTCGATGGAGCAGAGATGACTTCCTTTTCAGACATGTTAAGTTTGAGACACAAATAAGAAAGCTGGGTATTCCCCGTCCTTCCTGGGCGACTGTGACCCCACCCCTAACTCCTCGTCTTTCTCTCTCCTGGAGCAGCTGTTATGGTTCTTGGTGTCTTCACAGCTAAGACATCTGACCCTTCAGTCCTTTGACCTCCTTGCTTCCAACAAGCTTTTTCCTCCCACCAAACCTTACCTATCCTTACCTCCCACACCCTGTCTGGACCAAGAGCAGCCTTATCCCATCTTCCTAGCTTGCTCAGCCTGGTCCTCACTAGAGCAATCCCTCTTCCCCACCCCTTAACCCACCCATGCACTGCCCATTGCCCCTCACGGTCTCCCTTCTCTCAATTCCAGCTTGGATTCGCCCACCCGGCTCTTGTACTCACTGCTGCCTAGGAACTCCCCACTCCTTCCTCTTGCGTATGTCTCTCTCACACTTTACCTGGTGAGATCTTATCCAAGAGACAGCTGTTGCTGGGCCCTCGGAAGATTCACGCAGCTGGACCAACAACTGATCTCAGTGTAAACACCTGACGGTGAAGCTCACATCGGGTACCCAGCATTTCTACGCAATCCTACATTTTCCTGAAACTGTAGCCCAACCCTCCAAGGCGACTAGAACATTCCTTTTCTTTTCTCACCCTCTGACCCTCATTCTCACAATCCTGGAGCTTGACTGACAGACAGACATCCCATGTCCCCAAGGAGCAAAAACAGGAAGCAAATTCCAAATCATCCTAACACGTCTACCATCTCCTTAGTATGTGTGTCCAGTCCCTCTGCCTTCTCCTCTGCAATGTGGAGGAAGCATCCCTGTGCCTGGCACGCCTTTTTCAGCTGGCTGGCAGACCCCATCACCCCATCTCTACTCCAGGCTCTCTCTCTCTCTCTCTCTTTCACAGATCCCCTTTCTGAAAATGTTATAACTCTCTCTCAGCACCGCCTCCTCCAGTTAGCTACCATTGATGCAAAGCAAAGTCTTCTAAGAGCTTTATGTGTTTGCTTCCTCTTCCCCATCTCAGGGGTCCCCGATATGCCAAGTCCAGGGGTCAGTCTTCCCATCCCATCTCACTCCCTCGCAGCATCTGGCCATTGAGAACCCCTCCCTAAACTCTATCTTCTGTTGGTGTCCGTGCATCACCCTCCCCTAGCTCCCACCTCACACAGGAGTCTTCAGTCACCTCCGGAGGTTCTTCTCTAGTCTCTAGGTCTCTAAGCATAGAATGCCCTGGGGCCTAGTTCTCTGCATTCTTTCCTCCCCTGCACACCCTTTCCCCCTCATTTATCTCACTCAGGACCACAAATAAAATCATCTAAATCCTGCTGGCTTGTGTGTTCACTGCTAACGTCCACAAAGGACACATGTGCATGTCCAACTTCCTGAAAACAGACTCACATTCTCCTCATCCTGCCCTTGGTGGAAGATGACCTCCCTGCTCAGCCACCTACTCAGTCAAAAGCTCAAGCCCGGGAAGATGGCTCAGTTGGTATGCGTGCTTTTTGTGCAGATATTAGAACTGAATTCAAACCCCAGCACCCACATAAAAATCTGGGCATGGCTTCCAGTGCCCATAACCCCAAGACTGGAGAATGAGGAGGGAGGAGGATTGTTGGTACTTGCAGGCCATCAGCCAAATGAATTACGTGGAACATGACACAAGAAGTCATCCTTTGGCCTCCACACACGCATGCATAAGTGCACACACATACACCATATACACAAGCACCACCATACATAGAACCGCACACACACATTCACAGAAGAAGGGGGAAATTACCTAGGAGCTTCTTTCTTCAAAATCACACCCACACCACTGGCAAGTCATGTTGGAAGTAATTCCAAAATATATTCAAAGCCCAAACACTTCTTTATATCTCCAAGCCTTTCAATCCCAGGCCAAGACACCCAATCTTGACATCTGGACCCTTACAGCAACTGGTCTCCCTGCCTCCACTCTTATTCCTCCGGACAGTGACCCGAAAGATCTTCTGATCTGAGTCAAGTCTAATTAACCCACTCTTCTGATTAAAATTACACCTAAGGATGTAGTGTGCTTGCCTAGATCCAATCCCCACCACCATACAAAATTGAGCATGGTTCCGAATAACTGTGATGTCATTCAGGGAGATAAAAGGATCAGAAGTTCAAGACCACCCTATCTCAAAACAACAACAACAATCAAAACTGTCATTAAAGCTGTCTTCCAGCAGCTTCCCATTGTGACCAAAACAATTAAACCACACCAAACTCTTTGCCATAGTCCACAGGACCCTATAGGTAGGGCCTGGACTGCTCTCTGGGCCTTTTCTCTCCTCCAGCCCTCACCTCTGGCCACCCCCTATCCACACCACCTCAGGATCTTTGCTCCTGCTTTGTCTGGCCACTCCCTTATTCTAGAACATCACACGTCTGTCTTCTCAGCACCGCTCACATAGCCCCATTCCAGGAGCCTCTCTCACACCCTCCCCAGAAGCACACACGACGGGTCACTCTCACAGATGGCCTTCTTCTGTCTTCCTCATGGCACTTAGCTGGCTTTGAGAAATCTTTGTTCTGACAGTGTCTCTACACCTGCGTGGGCTCTGTTGAAGCAACCCCCACAGGCAGAAGGAGGCCTTTGTAGGCTCTTGCCCTTCAGCCCACCTTGATCTCTGGTTGTCGGCCATGGTGTCAGCTTTCTCAGTTTCTCCACTCTCACATTTTCTATCCCTTTCCCTGTGTCTACATCCTATTTCTCAGAAGCAAAACCCCTTTTTGCCACCGTCCCCAAGCCTCCAGACCATCCCCACCTTCCTTCATCCCTTTCCTGAGCATGGGGAATGGGTTGGGCCTGCACCTTCTAATTGTCCAAGCTCCCCACCAGTGTGTAGGTCCATTTCTCTGGACTGTTTGACCCCTATCTCTCTGCCCATTCAAGAGTTCTCAGATCCTTCCCACCTCACAAAAAANNCCTCCCTTGACCCCATGTCCCCCCCCTGCTACCTCCCTACCCTTTCTGGCTTTCACAACCGTTCATCCTTCTGCACCTCCCACTCCCTCACCTACTATCTGTGATCTGTCTCCACTCCATCACGCCTCGCAACCTCCCTGCCCATGCCAGTCTCGCCAACTCTTTGTCGTTCAGCCCAGTGGAAGCTCTGCAGGCCCTGTCTTGCATGACAGAGCATTTAAGGATATGAGGCCTTGCTTCTGGAAATTCTTGTTCATGCCATGGGCTCTCTCTTTGTTCTATCTACCCAGGCCTGTTCCTGTCCCTTTAAACTGGGGTTCTAAAGGTCACAGCTAGCCAAGTATCCTGGCCCCTTATGTTCAGATGAAGCCAATCGGATTTCAGTCATGGTTTCAGTAGTGTCAAAGAAAAGCATGTAATGGCAAGACTTAGGGAGATGTCTGAAAAGCTACTGTGTGTTGAAAAGCCTCATGTAAAATCTCCCGGGTAACAAGAAAAGGTGAGAGCCAAGAGTCATAGAGGAGCAGAGGCCAGCAACAAGCAGAAGAGAGATCCTAGAAACTCTCCAGACTTGATTCAGATACCACTGTAACCTCAAGGTACCCTGCCCTCCCAGTGACCCCACAAACCCATAAGTTCTCCTTCATGCAAAACACATCTAAGTTGTATCTGTCATTTGTGATCGAGAGTCTTGACTTGGGGGCTAGAAGGATGGCTCAGCGACTAAGAGAACCACTTGCTGGTCTTGCAGAGAACCTGATTTAAGCCACCCAGCACCCACATCAGACAGCTCACAATCCCCTGCAGCTCCAGCTCAAGGGCAGCTGATGCCCCTTTCTGCCCTCTGCAGGCACCTACATACACATGCTCACACACACACACACACACACACACACATAAATAAGCAAATGAACAAATACTAAAATAATGTTTGTTTGTAAGTCCTGACTGGGGCTGGGAATTGTAGCTCAGTTGGTAAAGTACTTGCCCAACATGCACAGAGCCCTGAGTTCAATCCTCACCCCCCAAAAAAACCAGCTTTGTTTGAGACAAATGTAATCTCAACACTTAGGAGAAGATGGAGGAGAGAAGATTAGGGTTTAAGGTCATTCTTAGTTACATATGGTGTTGAAGGCCCACCTGGGATATATAAGACCCTATAACAAAAAGGGGGTTGGAGAGATGGCTCATTAAGACAGCTTGCTTGAGGTTGGGCCCCAGCACCCACATAAACCCAGGTATAAAGTAATGGGCCACTAAATAAAACCCTCAATGCCAAATGTGGGGTATTTCCATAGGAGTTATTGGTCAGGAAGACCCCCCAAAGCCTCCAAAACAGCACAGACTCTTCCCATTGCTCCTGGTTACCCACTAGAGCAATGGTTCATGGCTGACTTGGCAAGACACTACTTCTGAAGATATGTAAGGTGTGAGATACAGAGAGATCAAGCCGGGACTGAGCTGGAAGCTTCCAGCTGCTAGCTCGCTTGCACAGTGTCCGGTGGTGCTCTGTGGAATGTCGGGAGATAAAGGCACCAACAGTCTAATGAAGCTGTGAAACTCCATGAGATACACCAACCTGCCAAGCAAGATGTGCCCACTGGTGTGATAGTCAAATGAATGTTGTAGGGGTAACCAGCCGCATCCATGACTGGACTTGAGGCCCACTCCACAGAAAGAAATCCATGCCTACTGAAAAGGGCTCAGGTCTAGGAAGGAACCTGTCACTTCAGCTAGAAGAAATTACCATAGTATCAGACCATCTTCTTAGTATCTATGATTATGCCCACAACAAAAACTGGGCTCAGCTCTCCTCAGAGAAGCCTGTCTGTGTACTGAGCGAGGTGAATGCAGTAACCCATGGCTGCACAAGATGCTGAGAATGAAGGATGGTGGAGGGCTCCCCCCTAAACGAGCCATTTAAACTATCCCCATAAGGCTCAGAGAGCACTTCGGAAGAGAGACAAGAGAGCATAAGAGCTGGAAAACAGGAAGAAAGACCGCAAAATTCCACCTCCTAAGCATGATGTCGCTATGACAACAGTGACAAACTCACAACAGCCGTGCTGACAAGCCCTCGATCCACACAAACCAGGCCCACTCAGCAGTCAGCCGTGACCGGGGAAGGGCCCACAGATCACTACCGCTTATTGTTGATCTATTGATCTGTATGCTCCATTGATCTATTTAAGAGAGGGGGAGACATGGTATCTAATCGTGCATCCACTGCTGAGCCCTTCAGGTCTAAAGAACAGTTCCTAACTCATGGGTGCACAGTTGACCCTAATCAAAGTCTGTGGGACACACAGTAAAACAAAAAGTCGTGAATATGGAAAGAATATTTGTAGGGAGAAGGAGGGCTAGCAGGGGTAAGGGGAGACTGGAGAAGATATGAGATGAGAATGATAAGAACACATTACATACATGTATGTATGTTTATGTGTACAAGTATACTTGATATTAAGACCAAAATTACTAATACAAATTATACTTTAAAAAAGACAGGCATGGACCTGGAGAGATGGCTCAGTGGATAAGACCACAGGCTGCTCTTCCCAAAGACCTGAGTTCAGTTCCTAGCACCCATGTTGGGCCTCCCATAACCACCTGTTATTCCAGCTGCAGAGGAACCTACCACCTCTGGCCTCTACAGACTGCATTCAAATGCTCAGGCCCACCCACAGTTACACACAGAATTAAAATGAAATGGAATCTTTTTTATTATTATTATTAAAAAACAGACATGGCCAGGCATACACTTGTAACCCCAGGGTTGCAATGGCCACCAGCCTAGCTCCGGGTTGAGAAGAAGCCCTATCTCAGGGGACAGAGACAGAGAACAGCAGAACAGAGCAACTGACAGACATCCTCAGGTGGCCTTGCCATGCACACAAGAGACCACACACACAGCTGCCGCAGGTCGTGCCAGGGGAGCAGCAAGTCCCAGTTGAAGTTCCAGGCATCAGCCCAGCAGAAGGGAATCCTCTGACGGGCCAAGCTCATTCAGGCAAGGCCACGGGACTGCCAGACCCTGGAACGTCTTTTGCTTCTGCTGCATCTTTACATGTTTGCTACAGTTCTTTCTCTGGTATCCAGCATGGGGTGAGTGGANNNGCGGGTCTCCACTGCCTGTGATATAGTGTGTTTATCTCTTGGAAATATCCATTCTACTGGGAATTTTGACCTCTAGATTGTCAAGAAGATGATCTCTCCCTAAGCTGTACTGACTAATTTGATTTAAAAAAAAAAAGTTTTGATGAATAAAAATAAATACAAGGATGTGCTTCACACTCAGGGCCTGTGAGTTACTCCTAAGGAGTTGCATGGATTGCAGTTCAAGTTAATGATGAACAACTGAGTCCCAGTAGCCCAGCTAGTTTAAATTCTTTTAACCTTAATGTCGGGAGATGTGTTCACGGGTCTCAGAGTGTGTCACGGGTTAAAACAAAGCTTTGAAAATAACAAAGTTAAACTAGGATGTTTTTGTTAAATAACTTTGAGGTGGAAAAACCCAAGAAGACAATCTAAAGTTTTAGAGAGGCACATAAGCCAAGTGAGGAACTCATTAAGGTCAGGGAACAGGAAGGAACAAAGCAGCCCAATCATTACTGGCTGACGTACTCTCCTTGCTAAGTTTGGTTGGTGACCAAAGGCGATGATTAATTCCTTATACCCATTTCTGTCCTCAGTCTCCTGATATTTAAAAAAAAAACTATTAATAAATGGATATGTACCCTAAAGATTTAAAGTAGAGCTGACAGATTCTTTTTCATATATGAAAGTTTAGGTTTGTGATTCTTTTAAGATTCCTTATAAGATTCCCTTTTAAAATCAGTAATAAAGTGACTGGCCCTTTCTCTGTAACTGCAAAATGCAGCCTGCCAGTAAAAGACCTGACAAGAATGCCTTGCTTGCCCACACGGTTAATATATAACAAGTTGCTTGGGTATGAATGCACATAGCTTTTTGGGATAATGTGTTTTTTACTTGTAATACATAAAACGTTTACTCACGTGAGGAAGATGAAAAACATGTCTTTCCCTATAATCATTCACCTGAGAAATGAAATGCAACTATTTTGATTCTTGTACTGCCTGGAAGAGTCTGTTGGAGTACAAAAGCTATAAAACAGCATGAGAGGACAGAGAGAATAAAGAAAGAGAGAGAATAAAGAAGAAAACCATCAAGAGAGTTTAGTGAGTGCCTTTTTCCCTAACCCCCCCTCAGATAGAAAAGTCTAGCTTCGCTGACTGGGTGGATTCCTACCAAAGCCCTGTGCTGCTGAAGAGTGGCCCCCTAGAGAGTGGTACACAGACACACACACAGACACACACAGAGACACAAACACACACACAGGCACACACTCAGACACACACACAGACAGACACAGGCACAGAC
>LOEQ01001527.1:252378-266750 GCA_001685075.1 Bramus lutescens
TGCCCCAGTTTCTGTCTCCACAGGGTTGAGAGTTCAAATCTGCAACACCACATCTGGCCTTTGTTATGGTCGTCATATGGTCAGCATCATCATTATAATCCTTATGCTCTGTGTAGGTGTGTGCGTGTGTGTGCATGTGTGCATGCGTGCATGTGCGTGTGTGAGAGAGACAGAGAGAGAGAATGTGAGCGCAGGCACCTGTGTGATGTGGGAGTCAGGGGACAGCTTTCAGGAATCGGGTCCCATCCACCTTGCTGAGTCAAGGTCTCTTGTTCCTGCTGCACTGTGTACTCCAGGTGAACTGGCCTTAAACTTCTGGGTGTTTATGCCATCTTCACCTCCCATCTTGCTGTGCGAGTTTTAGAGTTACACCACCATGTTTTGACATAGCTTCTTGAGGCTGAGCTCGGGCTGTCAAGCTTATGCGTCAAGCGCTTTTACTACTGACCCATCCTCCTGGCCCCACACCCAGCTTTCTTCCATGAGTTCTAGAAATCAAACTCTGGTCCTCCTACTTGCAGAGCAAGCAGAGTAGCAACGGAGTCGTCTCCTCAACCCAAAGGTTCATATTTCAACCCCTGATGCTGGATGGTTTCACGAAGCAAGTGTGAGGGCAGAGAAGATTAGGAGCGTGGGGACTGACCCTAAGGCACCTCAATGCCTCAGGAACAGCTGCAGGGACCTCCACAAAGGAGGTGAAGAAAGAGTCCAGACAAGAAGGAAAAGTCAGAGGAGTGTGACATCCCAGAGGCAAGTGAGCCCAGTGATTCAAAGAGAAAGGAGCCAACTTCCCTCTGTGCTTCAGGAAGGGAGTTCCAGCCATGGGTTTTAGTGTAAGGACCTGGACAAAAACTGTTTGGATATAATGTGGGGACAATATCCTGACTGAGATACTTTTAAGAGGGAATAAGGCAATTTTCTTTATTCTTTTAGCCTTACTGCATAATATTGTATTATACCTTTTTATTTTTTGAGACAGAGTCCAACTATAGGAGGTCCTTATGTTTGTGTGTTGCTTTCATTGGTTAATGAATAAAGAAATTGCCTTGGCCTAGTTGATAGGGCAGAACTTAGGTAGGTGGGGAAGACAGAACTGAATGCTGGGAGGAAGAAAGGCGGAGTCAAGGAGAGTCATCATGGAGCCGATGCCAGAGAAAGACATGCCAAATTTTACCCGGTAAGCCACTGCCACGTGGCAGTACACAGATTAATAGAAATGGGTAAAATTAAGATGTAAGAATTAGCCAATAAGAAACTATAACTAATGGGCCAAGCAGTGATTTAATTAATATAGTTTCTGTGTGGTTATTTCAGGGCTAAGCTAGCCGGGTGGCCAGGATGAACAAGTCGCCCACTCCCCTACAACAACCAAGGCTTTGCTGGAACTGACCATGTAACCCAGCTGCTCTTCAGCCTTGGCTTCCCATATGCAAGAACACGAGCCACAACACCTGCAAGAATTTTTCCATAAAAGGGTGAAACAAAGTCAAGCAAATGCTCAAAGAATTATAATCAACAAAGATATGTTCTTTTTATCTTATTTGTCTGTGTGTGTGCATGCACGTGCACAAGAGTGTGTGTGTGTGTGTGTGTGTGTGTGTGTGTGTGTGTACACCACAGAGCACAAATAGAAGTTTGAGGACCATTTCGTGAAGTAAGTTTTCTCCTTCCACCTTTATATGGGTTTCTGGAATTAAACTCAGATTGCCAAGCTTGTGTGGCTAAGCACCTTTACCCACTGAGGAATCTCAACGACCCCTCTTATTTTGTTTTTAATCTGGAGGACCAATGAGGTAGCTTGTAGGTAAGAGTGCGTGCAACCAAGCCTGACCTTCTGAGTTCGAACCCTAGGACCTACATGATGGAAGGAGAGAACTGACTCTCCCGAGTTGGGCTCGGACCTTCTCATGCACACAGTAGCATATTCACCCATATACGTACACACATACAAATAAACAAATCTGATTTTTAAACTGGTGAAGCCCTAGAGAGATGGCTTAGTGGTTAAAGAGCTCTGGCTGTTCTTGCAAAGAACAGGAGTTTGGGTCCCAGAACCCACATCAGGTATCTCAGAACCATCTGTAACTCCAGTTCCAGGGGACCCAATGCTACCTTCTGGTCTCCACAGGTGTCTGCACCTGTGAGCACATACTACACATGCATATATACATACATATATACACATACACACACACAGCAAAAAATGTGTGTGTGGGTTTTTTTATTTGTTTTCTTGATGTTGTGCAAATACTATGTCTGTTGCAATGAGAAATATTCAGTAAATTATCAAAGGTTATAGGGTATGGTGGCAGACACCTATAATCTTAATGTCTGGGGATCAGAAAAAGAAGGGTTGTGGGTTCAAGGCCAATCTGGACTACATGGGGAGATTCTGTCACAAAACAAACAAGCAAAAAAGAATCAAAGACTGAGGCCTGGAATAAAGGCCTTTAACCCAACACACAGGAGGCAGAGGCAGGCAGCTCTCTATGAGTGTGAGGCTAGCCTGGTCTACATGGTAAGTTTCAGACCAGTCAGGGCTACATGGTGAGACCTTTTCTTTAAAATAAAATAAAAGGAGATGCGAGGCGGTGGAGCCAGATTCTGGAGAGGTGAGCAGAAATGTTTACACACAGTGACTGAAGCCTGACAGCAAATCAAGGAAGACAAGCATCCACTCTACTGGAAGGTAAAGGGATGTGTGCAGAAGGTCTAAGCAACTCTGAATGTCGCAGAAGCAGTATAGAACTCCAGCTGGAGTTGCCTCTTGCCTGGTTGCAGCCCCAAGCCAGCTGGAAAGTCTCATCCTCCAAAGAACCGGCTCCCCGGTGCCTTCTCCCAGCCCCACCTCTCTGTTCAAGGGAGGAGAAAATCTCTGAACACACATCAACACCAGAGCAGCCCCAGCCTGGGAATGAAGGCCTGACACTTCCTAAGAAGCCCTTGCTTGAGGCTTGGACACAGCTCTAGACAGAAGGAGTGGCCTGGGAGTAGGGCAGGGCCTGGGCTAGAATCAGAGCAGTGGCTTTGGGCCTGCCACCCCCAGATGCCAGGTGGAAGGCCTGAGGGGTATGGGGGTGGCAGAAGATGACTGCCAAGCCCTGGTGCAACCCAGCCTTGCCCTGAGGCAGAGGGGTGGCCTAGAAGACTTCCCACACAGTAACCAACTCAAAAAGCAGGAAATTTAGGGCAGGGTAACAAGACCTCAAAGTTCTCAAAAGTGTTTTCTCCATGGGAATGGTGAGCTCTCCCAGCTCACTCTAGATGAGGCAAAGGCCAATGGCGGGGCGGGAGGAGGGGGTCTGTCAGGTGTCAACAGGGAGAGGCAGCCTTAGTGGGGTCAGAATAATAGAACCTATGTGTCAAAAATATCTGGTCACCAGAAGAGACTAACCAGCTGCACCACAGACAGGATCCTGCACCACCACCTCATGCAGCCATGGGGGCACACAAGCTCCAGATCACACCACCATCTCCACAATCCCACACCTCTATATGCAGCAAAACCCACATACACAGCTAGGTGTGGTAGCTAGCACTCCCAGAGCCAGAGGTTGAGGCAGGAGTATTACCACAAGTTAGAGTCCAGCCTGAACTACAGAGTGAGATCCTGTCTCAAACAAAACAAAATAAACAAAAACCTACCTTCATAAACAGCCCACACTATACCCAAGACACAGTTACCCAGGGTTGTGTGTACATGCATGCACACATGCACACATGTGCACACATGCACACACACAAATACACAGACACACGGTGTGCACACATATCCCTGGGCCCCAAGCATGTCATTTACAGGCAGTAATCAAGTGTCTGGAGACGTGGCAGGGATATGGCCCAGGGGCTCCCTGCTTCTGTGGACAACCTTAGAGGACTTTAGAACAGGGACCGCTGAGGAAGGGGTAAGCAAGGACACTCTAGAGGAAGGTGACTCTCCAACAAAGGGGAAGAGCCATGAGCAGCAAACCAGAAGATAGGTGTGAATGTGGCTTGTCTGAGGAATCTCTACATCACTGGGTCCCACCAGTGTGACCAAGGAGGCATGATCAAAGGGACAGTGTGAGACAGGAGACAAAACAGCAGCTTATTTGTGGCCTTGGAGAGAGTAGGTATTAGTCTCAAGCTAATGACAGTCACTGCGAGGCTTCAATAGATCTGATTTATCTCATTAGGTCACTAACTTGAGGAAACCAGGGCAGATACTATTATGTCCATTCTCAGAGTGGCAAAAGCATTTCTAATCATGACCAAACCCAGAGACCTTAAAACTACACATCTGACTATATGAAAATGTTTAATTCTGCATGGCAAAAAAACTACATGTACAATTGGTACTCACTGGCAAAACTTCTGCAAAGGATAAGTCCCATGTCCAGGAGTAGTTTGCTAACACAAAACAAACTCAGTGGTGTGTGTGTGTGTGTGTGTGTGTGTGTGTGCGCACATGAACTTTTTGTTTCATTTTGGCATTTTTTTGTCTTATTGGCCTTTTGCTTATTTTGATTTTCATTTTTGTGTTTTTGTAGGGGCTTGTTGTTTAGGGGGTTTGTGGGTTTTTTTTGTTTTTGAAAGAGAGAAAAAAAGAAAGAACATAAAGTTGAGTGGTAGGGAGGTGGGTTGGATCTGAGAGAAGTTGGGGGCGGGGCATAACATGATCAAAATATATCGCATAAATATTTTTAATTTAAGAATGCATATGCAAAGTCAAAAGACAGTTCTCTAGTAGAAGAAACCCTATCTGTGTCACAGACAACATTATTTCCTTAATACACAAAGCATTCCCAAGAAATAAATAATAAAAAGACAATTACCTGTGGGAAATGGTCTAAGGCAAAGGAAAGTTTACAAGAAGAAAATCCAACAACAAAATGACTCTTCAAATACTTTCAGAGACTAGGATCTCTTAAGAGAAGCATAAAATACAATACAATGTAGCAGCAACAATCATAAAATTTGAGAATGCTCTCTTGTGGCAAGGACTGGGGAAAACCTGATATGTCATGGTAACACCAACCAAAGCATCCACAGAAGGGACTCGGCAATATCTACCAAAACATTAAACAGCACATCACCTTAACCCACAAACGCCATATCTGGAAACATACCCTACAGACATCATCTTAAATGAGTTAGGGTTGAGAACATGCTCAGTATGGAAGGCACTTGCAGAGCAAGCATGAGGACCCTAGTTCAGATCCTCTAGACCCACCCAGGTCAGACACAATAGTTCACATCTGGAATCCCAGCACTCCTATAGTAAGATGAGTGTGGAGGCAGGGGACTCCCTGTAAGCTAAGGGCCAGCCATCCTAGTTACAAAGCAGTGAACAAGAGACCCTACCTCAGCCAGGCAGTGGTGGTGCATGCCTTTAATTCCAGCACTCGAGAGGCAGAGGCAGGCGGATCTCTATGAGTTCGAGTCCAGCCTGGTCTAGTTCCAGGATAGCTAGTTCCAGGATAGGCTCCAAAGCTACAGAGAAACTCTGCCTCAAAAAAAACAAAAGAGAGAGAGAGAGAGAGACCCTGCCTCAAACAAGGTGGAAGCTGAGGACTCACACACAAGATTGTCTTCTGACATAGATTCAGGAGCAGACATTCACTTTCACACACTCATGCATGCGTGTGTGCGCGTACACATACGTAGAAGAAAAAGATAGGTCAAATAATATTGTTCAAGGAGATTTGTTGCAGTGGAAGGAGCAAGAGAGGGAAGGAATAGGTCAGGAGGAGAAAGAGGAGGGAGGGAGGGGCCAGTAAGTGCTCTGCCAACTGTGCCACACTTGCCTAGCCCTGAAAGAAAGGACTAAAAGCAGCCTTAATTTCCATCTGTGTGCGACTTCTAACATGATAGTGTAAACACCTCTTTAAACCAGCAAAAGAAAGCACCCTGTCTGCTGAGAGGAACAAATCAAAGCACACAGTGGCTCACATAGCACCCCGCCATGGCTTCTCTATAGTTAGACCTGCGCAGGTTGTTCTAGATGGAGAACCAGAACCTATTAGCTGGGTGGACTTGTGGGAAGCCTAGTTATGCAATCTTAGGTTTGTTAGTGCCAGCCATGAACATGTGAGCTTGTCAGTGAATGGGTAGGACTGGGTGAGCTCACCTGGGATGGGAGATGCTGGGCCTGGCCCAGAGCACCCACAAGAGAGACCTGATGAAAGGCATCCCAGGGACCAGGAAGCTGGAATGATGTCAAGGAAGCTGGGGGCGGAAGTGAGCCCACTGTGACAGCTGCTTCAGAAGGTCAAGGATTTATGTCTGTGGGATTTAGCCTGATGGAGACCCAAGTGACCTTGACAAGCCTTTTCTAGTGACACAGCAGTGACAGAAATGTTCGGAAATGGGGGCAGGGGTGTTGCTCTGAAGTGTAGGAGAAGTAATGGGTGATAAGCAGTCGGTGGCAGGGTCAGGGTCCCCCCATGTCACACAGTGACATTAGCAGAGCCATCCAGAAAACCCCAGCACTGCTCAGTCATGGCACTGATAAGGGCCGTGCCCATAGCAAGTACAAGATAGCCTCATCCAAAGCCGTCCTCACTGAGGTCTCTGGAGCCGGCTGTGTAGCTTCTTCCATGTGGACCTGAGCACATCACTCCATTTTCCTCCTTGAAGTACAGAAGCAATCGGAGATATTTCATTTGTATGCTGCCAAAATGGCATAAAGCACGTAGAGGAAGCAGCCTTGTCCCAGAAAGCACAGCTCGGGAGCACAGGAATCCCTCTGGGTAATAGGAGAACACAGTAGCGGACCCTCCTAACAATGGGTGCCTTTTGTAGATTAGAAGCTGGCACTAGTGGATACAGCAAGTGGGATGAATAGTCACCAGGGTTGGGCAACAGTCATCTCTGTCTAGACAGTGAAGCCTCGGGCAGGGTTGTGACGAAGATTTGGGGATCCCCGGGGAAAAACTGGGTTTCATTCCTGAGGTTCTAGGGGCTTTCAGGATCCCAGTCCTGACACACAAATAAAGCTAAGTGTCCCTGGTCTCCAGAGCCCAGTTTAGGAGCCCCTCAAGCACAGGCCTCCGCCCTTCACAAGCTCTGCCTCCCACGCGGCTCCACACACCCTTGGACAGACTGGGTCCTCTGAAATCGCTCCAAGCACAACCACCCTTTGCTCCTGAGATTTCTTTTCCGGGTTGTGTCCCTTCAGGCTGCCAGCCCAGAGTTGTGAGCCCCGCAGGACTGTCACAAAGACGTGACTGCCTGCCTGGAGATTGTCATCAAGGACGCAAGCAGGGCAGGAATCCCCGCCTGTCCTGCGGTATTCCAACGCAGGGTTTGAGACCTTGTAGCAGGCGGTGATCCAGAAGGGCAGGGCGCAGGCCGGGGTATCTGCGGTAACCACCACTGTGGGCTGGGCCAGTCCTTTATTGCCATCCCTCCTGCCAAGGCACTTAACAGTTTGCAAAGTGTTTCACGCCCTCATGTCATTGTAGCCTTTGCAACAGCCCTGTCAGTGGCCATCAATGCCCCCATTCCCCGCGAGCAAGCCGAGGCCCTGCGAAGCAGCTGCTTCGGGATTAGAACTCGGACCCCTGAGGCGACTCCAGGCTCCTCCCCCAGGCCGCCCCTCCTCCACGCCACCTCTATCCAGGAGCCTCACTGAGGCCACAAAGCTGGGCTTGGCTCCCACCTCGTTCCTCCTCTGCCGTGGATCTTGGGCACTAGGAGCCACCCAACGGAGGCAGCGCTGCTGACCGTAAGTACCGGGAAGGGGCGGCAACAATCCTGGGCACTGAGCACCCCTCTCTTTAGAGCTCTCCTGGTGGGCTGGACTGAAGCCTGCCCACGCGTCCAGGCTGAGGATAGAGTGCTGCAGTAGGGGCAGTGGAGAGACTGCCCTACTTCCCCCCAACACACACACACACACACACACACACCCCACAAAGCATTTTGGACCCGGTGGCGGTACTAGATGCTGGAAAGCTGCCAGAAGGAGGCCCCCTTCCCAGGTCCACAAGCTACCTGGAATAGAAGGAAACTAGGGCCTGCCCAGGGCCCAAGTGGGGAGCTCTACCTTTGGAGTCAGCCACAGTGAGGGGTAGAAAGCAAGAGATGGAGAGGTTCTGTCTTGCACCTGGATAAAAACGATTTTTTTGGCAGCTGGAGTTAGGGGCGACGGTGGACCCAGAACCGGCTCCACCAGTCCCCAGCACGGGCTAGGCGGGAAATACTTTGCAAGTGAGTCTGTCTCGGGTGTGTCTTAGGAGGAACTGGGCAGCCCGCGCGAAGAATAGGGAGTCCCAGAGGGGGTTGCTGCAGTATGAGAGGGTACCAGTAGAAGGAACCCCCCTTTCCTCCTCCTCCCTCTCCCAGAGCACGCCTTGGAAGAGCAGGCTAGAGAGGGAACAGTCGCGGATTCTTGCAGCAACCCAAGATAGGAGATAAGGAACAGGGTTAGCGACATTACAGATCTCTCGGATGTCCCCCAGCTAGTAATGGGAGATCAGAATCCAGGTGCTAATCCATGGCCCTCCCGTAGAGGCCAGAGCTTAGAAAGTATCCGGAGCAAACCCTTGAGGGTCCGAGTACTAGGGTTTCACAGTCACCCCCATCTTGTCCAGAACTGAGGTTCTCAAAAGACACCCCGTGGAAGGCAGCAATACTGAGGAAGTGTACTGCCTTCTAGCTCCTCTGCAGTTCCCTGCAGCCCTTCCACCGTCTCTCTGGAAACTCAGCTTTCCCCTGTTTACACATTCAGCGTGAATTGAGCGCCTACTGTGTGCTGAGTTTTGTGTGTCACTCTTAGAAGCAGCCAGCCAGTCAAGTAGGCTTGCTAATTGGACAGACAGATGATAAATGAGAACAAAAACAAACAAACAAAAAGACCAAGACTTAAATTTCAAACTGAGACTGAGGGCTTAGGAAAACAAAGGGAACTGGAACCTACTGGCTGGAGCAGGTTCAGACCTGAAGTAGTTTGAGAGGAGACCCTAAGGGGATGTTGTTGGGGTAGAGATACCTAAGTAGTGAGTTAGGGTCTGGCCACTTAAGGTTCTAGAGGAAGACCATTCCAGGCAGGAGCAATCAAGGCAAGGTCTGGGCAGAGAGAGACAAGGTGAGTGTGCACGTGAGTGTGTCTGCACGTGTGAGCTTGCGTGTGTGCACGTGTGTGTGTGGTGTGACAGGGCTGTAGACTCTTGGGGTTGCGAGTTAAGCACAGTGAGAGCGAGCGAAGAGATTTAAGAAAAAGAAGTGTAATCATTTGTGATTTAATGGGCTTCAGGGGGCAAGGAATAGCTCCAAGGCTCATGAGGAGACTGTGGCAGGAATATGGATAAGGATAAGGACAGCTTGGGCCAAGGTGGTGGTCCAGTAGTCGTCCCGAACAGCCTCTGAAGCACTCCCGTGCACACTCAGGTCCACGTGGGCTTGGGGAGAGGTAAACACTCTCACACCCCATCAGCATGCCAACCCCAGGTACACTCATCTGACCCACCTATCTACACCTGCTGAGGCACCCAGAACTAGGAGGAAGATGAGCCAGCCTGATCAGTCCCTACAAAGCCATGGCCAACAGCAAACCCAGGGGTGGCTAGAATCCCCCAGGCCCTGCTGTCTCTACATAGCTTCTGGGATGAGTGCTGTCCTAGGAAACAGACCCAAACCCCTGTGCATTTCCTCTGATGCCAACCTCCTGCCTTTAGTACCCACTGACTGTGCAATGTTGGCAGGTCTTGGCGATGAGGCGATAACTAAATATTTAAGAGCACTGGCTGCTCTTCCAAAGCACCTGGGTTGATTCTCAGCACCCACGTGGCAGCTCACAGCTGTCTCTAACCTACAGTTCCAGGGGATCTGATGCCCTCTTCCTGCCTCCATCTGCACCAGGCACCCATATGGTGCACAGAAATACATGCCAGCAAAATTCATACACCTCAAAGTAAAATGTAAATAAAAAGAAAAATTATTGCCAGGTCCTTTCCCCTCTTCCAGTTTCAGTGGCCTCTTTGTAGAATAGGGTTCAAAATGCCATGCTGTCGAGACATCAATGAGGGAACAGTTCTCAAAATTGTGGGCTGGGGCTCAGTCAGTACTGGCCTAGCATGCCCAAGGCCCCAGGGTTCCATCCTCAGTACCACATAAAATGGGCATGGTGATACACGCCTACAAAACCAGCACTCAGGAAGCAGAGGATGGAGGACTAGAATTTCAACGTTATCCTTGGCTACACAGAGAGTTCAAAGCCATTTCGAGATGTTGTCTGAAAAGGGAAAGAAAAAAAAAGAGGAGTTTGAGGTGGGGCATCCAGGAAGGGAAGGAAGAACATGGGCCTAAGTCCAGTCCTCTTCGTGCAAATTCCTGGCCTGCCTGCGCCCTGCAGTCATGAGTCATCAGCACTTATCAGACACTTGATGTGATTTGTAGTCACTGTCATTTGATTATCAGCTTCTCTATCCATTAGCTGGAAGGGGAGTGGGCGCCACTCTAGAGTGCCCTTCCAAAGGGTTAAATGAAGGGGGAGAGAGAGAGCACGTGCACAGGAGAGAGCTCGTGAGCACCACGGTAAAGGGTCATTGTCTGCAATACACTCTAATGCTGACTGGGTGGGTTGAATATTCCCCAGGAGCCTCCATGTCTTATCTGTGTCTTGGGAAGGGTCATCACCTCTTAGATCCTGGTGATGACTGATCAGGTCCACCCAAAGGAAAAGCTCAGGGAGTGTGGGCATGGAGGTGCACACCTTTACTCCCAGCACTCAGGAGGCAGAGTCACTAGTTCCAGGCCAGTCTAGGCTACATTGTGAAACTTGTTTTATATTTAAAAAAATAAAAATGAAAATGGAGGAGGGGTGGAGAGATGGCTGAGCCTGAGCTACATAGTGAAATTTGTCTTTCTTTCTTTCTTTCTTTCTTTCAGTACAAGTTCTTGTGATATAGTCTTAACTGTCCTGAAACTCACTGTGTAGACCAGGTTGGCCTCAAACTCATGGAGCTCCACCTGCCTGCCTCTTCCTCATGAGTGCTGGGGTTAAAGGCTTGTGCCACTGTACCTGGCTTGTTTTGTTTTGTTTAAAAAGAGAAAAAAAAAGAAAGGAAAGAAAAGAAAAAAAAGCCAGGCCTGGATTGATGACAGGGCAGTTAAGAGATCTATCAAAAGACCAGAGTTCAGTTCCCAGCACCCACATAGTTTGGTGGCTTGCAATGGCCTATCAACGCCAACTGCAGAGGATCCCACACCCTCTTCTAGACTAGGTGGCATGTGCACATATATAAACAATAACACACATATCCATACACAAAAAAATAGTTAATCATTATTTAATTATAATTAATAGTCATCAAATGAACCATTAGCATAACGGTTTTCTCCATTGTTCCCTCAGGTGGGCACAGTGCCCCTCTCCCCAGCCGTGAGCTGGCACCATGGACTGGAAGAAGCTCCAGGACTTGCTGAGCGGTGTGAACCAGTACTCCACAGCCTTCGGGCGCATCTGGCTGTCGGTCGTGTTCGTCTTCCGGGTGCTGGTGTACGTGGTGGCGGCTGAGCGCGTGTGGGGTGACGAGCAAAAAGACTTTGACTGCAACACCAGGCAGCCTGGCTGCACCAACGTGTGCTATGACCACTTCTTCCCTATCTCCAACATCCGCCTCTGGGCCCTGCAGCTCATCTTTGTTACGTGTCCCTCTATGTTGGTCATCTTGCACGTAGCCTACCGTGAGGAGCGGGAGCGCAAGCATCGCCAGAAGCACGGGGAGCAATGTGCCAAGCTGTACAGCCATCCTGGCAAGAAGCACGGTGGCCTGTGGTGGACCTACCTGCTCAGCCTCGTCTTCAAACTCATCATTGAATTGGTCTTCCTATATGCCCTACACAAGCTCTGGCACGGCTTCACCATGCCGCGTCTGGTACAGTGTGCCGGTGTGGAACCCTGTCCCAACACCGTGGACTGCTACATCGCTCGGCCCACGGAGAAGAAGGTCTTTACCTACTTCATGGTAGGCGCCTCCGCTGTCTGCATTATTCTCACCATCTGTGAGATCTGCTACCTCATCTTCCACAGGGTTATGCGAGGCCTGAGCAAGGTCAAGTCTACAAAGAGCGGCATCTCCCCAAAGTCCTCCAGCCGAGCCTCCACTTGCCGCTGTCACCACAAGCTTCTGGAGAGCGGAGACCAGGAACCAGACCCAGGCGATGCCAAGCCGCAGGCTTCAGCTCCGAATCTGACCCCCATTTGAACCGCAAGCAGGAGGAGTGAAGCAGGGAGGTGCTGCAAGTGGAGGGGTTCTTAGGGGGGCTGGGTGCCCCCACTTTGAATTCACTAAGCAAGCCAGTTTTGTTTGATACAGATATTCTGGGTTCTGTGCTGGCTACCTGGTATAGGTAACATG
The DNA here is from genome assembly GCA_001685075.1 of Bramus lutescens. Lineage (NCBI taxonomy): Eukaryota > Metazoa > Chordata > Mammalia > Rodentia > Cricetidae > Bramus > Bramus lutescens. The sequence continues at coordinate 264,720 of LOEQ01001527.1, forward strand.
GCAAACCCAGCTTCAGAGAGACATTTAGATTAGCAAATTAACTACATGCATGCAAGGGCCTATTTAGCTGAGCTGGTAAGCAGGGCTTCTACCTACCCCAGGGGACTGCCAGGCCAGGCAGCCTCTCAGAAAAGCACAGTGGAAGAGAGAAATGGAGGAGGCTCTCCAAAAGAGGTAGCAAGAGCAAAAAGAACTGGGGGTCTCAGAGGAGGGGTGCTGGCTGGGGACAGGGGCAGCCAGCCAGAGAGAGTGTTTACACCCCCCACCCTCATGAGAAGCTGCTCGGGTTCCTATGTGGAATGTTCTAGAGGCCAAAGAACGAATGTAGAAAGTGGTAGTAAGTCTTGTCATGTCAACTGCTGTTTGGGACACCCGGGGGTCCTCTGGATCACCCTCTCCAACCTCCATCTTCAGGCGGCAATACTCTTCTTCCTCCTCCAGGGTGCTCAGTCCACTGCACCCTGTGGCCAGGACCTTGGGGGCATGCATGGAACAGGTACATCCTAGTCAGTTTCCTTCAAAGCAATAAAGTTTCGTTTTATACAATTTGCTTCCCTCCTCCGTTCTCCCCAACTTTCACCCATAGCTCCCTGAAGTCAGAGGAGGCAGTCCCAGGGATAGGAAAGAGCCCTTGGGCTTGGGGATCAAGCTACTTTCGAAGTGTGACATAGGCTGACCCTGAGGTTGAGAAAGGGTGGAGTTGCTGGTGGCAACTTGTCAGGAAACCATGGGGGGGCGGGGGGAATACTCACGTTAGGATTCTACTTGTGGCCACCAGAGGGCGCCTCCAGCCTTCTTAAGTTAGACTGGTCTGAGCACACACACAATCACGGTCGCTCATAACAGACAAATCACACTCGCTCCTTGGTCACTCAGCCCACATCCCCACCCTGTGTTCACATAAGACCTGCTATTCATACACTCACTCATGCACACTCATGGTAAAGTAAGTATATAGCCACCCTAGAGACTGCTCACTTCCCAGCCTCACCCAGCAAGCGATTCATTCAGCTCTGTTCANCCCCGAACTTTTCCAAACCAGCCCTAAGGAATATGCTGGGACACCCTAAGTGGACCTAAGCCCAAAGTGCCAATCCTGAGGAGACAGAAGCATAGACTCGGCATTAAGGCTCTGCTCACAGCCTCGATCCAAGTGCAATCATGACCTGCAGATGAAGGGAAACCAATATCCCAAGCCACACCAGAATATGAAGCAGAGTCTTGTGCAAACACAGACGAGTCCTTGGGAACATTTAGTGACCATTAAAACCAATGCCAGGAGCTAGAAAGTCAGGAGTCAGTGGGCTGACAGCCAATGAGAGCAACGAGGGGTCAGGGCACCTCACAAACACAACAGGCTGTGGTTCACCTTTGCTCTCTGTGGCCGTTAAGGGGTGGGTGAGTCAGCCCAGTTTAACGGCTCTGGGTTAGGCTGATCATTTCCTGAATGAAATCACTGCCTTATCATTTTGCAATACACTTTCACTGTACACTTTGATTCAACTTTAAGAACTGCCTTATCAATACAATAGGATCTGTGTCAACCAAAGTCCCAACAGAAAAAAGCATGAATGTGTCGTGCTTTGTAAGCTAGGCAGGGCACAGAATCAGCCAGGAGACCAGCTTCTGGCCGAGTCTGTGAGGGACTGTCTGGATAGGGCTAATAAGCAGGCAGCCCCTCAGAGACCGAGGTCCTGGACTGAATGAAAAGGAGAGTGTAAACTGAGGAACCAGCTCTGAGCTTCCTAGCTGAAGTTCTCCTGTCCCTGCTGCCCGTGTCTTCCTTGCCATAACAGATTGCAGTCTCAGCCTGAGACAATATAAGCCTTTTCCTCCTCAGGTTGCTTTGCGGGTGTTTTGAAAAGCCACATGAAAAAATACCTACTACTGTACCCAAGGAATGGTACTGTCACCTAGGATGAGGAATGGGGTTAGTACCAACGTGAGAATAAGATTTAACTAGAGGATGCATTTCACCACAAACACACACACACGCACACATGCACACACACACACACACACACACACACA
>LOEQ01001527.1:270757-293550 GCA_001685075.1 Bramus lutescens
CTCTTCTGGCCTGCAGGCAGACACAATACTGTATACATAATAAATAAATAAATCATTTTTTAAAAAGATATATATAAAGAAAAAGAAAAGATTGATATTAAAACAAGAAACCATCACTGATTAAAAAAAATAGGCTCCATGATACAATTAACCTACTTCTAGCATCTCAAAATACAAATAAAAATAAACTCAGGGACAAATTGACCAACTCCAGATGTGAATAAATGTCTAAAGCTTTCTAAGTGCACCCTGGAAGGGAATCTTCTCTCCAGCAGCCCCGAGCTCAAGTTTTAGAAAATCAAGCCAAAGCCTTCAGAGTTATTGACTGAATCACAAAGAAAAGTCAAGTCCCAGCCTCTGAGGGTGCTAAAGTAGGGAATACTGGTTAGTACAGAATGGGACCCTGTAACTTGGAGTGGAGATGTGTGGGAGGACCCTACTGAAGCTGAGAACTTCGAACCCTTAGATCTCAAGGGTTTTTCTCACCTGAGGAAGGATTCTCTCTGCCCCCAGACGTACTCCCACTGCCACCCCCGGAAATACTGCTTTTTCTGCCCTTGACTGAGGAAATTAATCCTTCATTGTCTGCTAAACCAGCAGTGACTTTCTCTGAAGGAGATGCCAGGCAAGACAATACTGATGCCCCTCAGGGCCCACCAAGAGTTGCCTCTAGACCTATAACCAGACTAAAGCTTAAGCAGACTCCTAGTGGGGAGATTGAAAGCATAGTCTTTGAGGAAGTGCACTACACTACTAAAGAGCTTAATGACTTTGCTAATTCATTCAAGCAGAAGTCTGGAGGACATGTGTGATGGATTTTAAGGGTGTGGGATTCTGGTGGAAGGAACATAAAACTGGATCAGACTAAGTTTATTGATATGGACCCTCCGTGCGGCGAGTCTAGGCTTGCACAGTTTTTAAGAAGTGTCAAAAGTTTGCTTGACAGCCTACTGAAAAGGAGTTGGAGATACCTGGGATCCTGTGGCTTGCTGTTGATGAAGGGATTTTAAGGCTCAGGAAATCTGCAATGCTAGAGTGGGTAGGCCGTGCTAAACCTAGTCCTCCATGATGGAAAGGCCCAGAAGACACACCCGTCACTAATCCTGTGAGATGCAAAATGGTGAGAGGGAATCAGCCCATTTGAAGGACTTGGTTGTCACCCTTTTCCTTGTGCCAGACCTTAGGGTTGGAGACACCGCTGCTCAATTGGATGAATTAAATACAAAGAGTTTCATTGGGACCCAGGCGGCAGCACTGCATCGCCAAAGGCAACGTGATCAGAGTTATCACAATGGGAAGTATATAATAGGCAGTGTAGGTAAAGGGATTATTTTTTACAGTGGCATGACTTTTGGTACTGGCTAATCAATCATGGTGTTTCCAGGCATAAAAATAGATGAGATGCCTACTGAATTCTTGCCCAGTCCTGGACATCGAGCCTTTGACAGAGATGTTCTGAGCCATTCTGCACACTGATCTACTTGGAGCTTGTATTTAGTTCACAACTGAATCCCCAGTAACAATCACTCTTGCCACCAGGTGGCACTCATATCCCCTTGGAGGGCACCTCTCCCTACCAGGCCTCCTCCTTCATTCCAGCACTTAATAGTCCAAGCCAGCTCCAAATCCCGATCCACTATACACTGTCAGCACAGCCCACAGCCCCAGATGAGCAAGAGGGCTTCTTGTCTTCATTCATTCTAGAACAAAGCCCTGTGTTGTGTGTGGACTGAATTTGTGGTATCCTCCCCACCCCCCAATTTCACGTACTGAATTCCTACCCCCCACCCATGAGATAGTTTTAGGTAGTGGGCCTTAGGGAGATGTTTGGGTCATAAAAGTAGAGCCCTGTCAAGTGGGATTAGCATACTTATAAAAAGATGCAGGAGCCCACCAGTGGTGGTGCATGCCTTTAATCCCAGCATTTGTGAGGCAGAGGCAGGTGGATCTCTGTGAGTTCAAGGCTAAGTCTGGTCTACTGAGTGAGTTCCAGGACAGTCAAAACTGTTTCATAGAGAAATCCTGTCTCCAAAAACAGAGAGAGAGAGAGAGACCAGCATGCTGGCACCCACCTACACACCCAGCACTTGTGGGGCTGAGGCAGGAGGATTATCAGTTTGAGGACAGTCTGGTCCATGTTGTGAGACTCTCTCAAAAAAAAAAAGGTGTGGGATGAGAGGAGGTATAGCTCATTTGATTAGGAGTTTACCTAACATTCATGAAGTCCTGGGCTTCACCTCCAGCCCCCCACAAAACTGAGTACAGCAACACTCCCCCGTAATCCTAGTATTCAGTAGTAAAAGATCAGAAATTCAAGGTCATCCTCAGCTACACACAGTGTGAGACCAGCACAGCCACAGGTGACTGTTGAGAGTGAAGGAGAGGATCTTTCTGTCACATGAATATGTAGATCGGCTGTCCTTTACCAAGAACCTAGTTGTGCCGCATGGCACCCGATTTCCCCCTTCTAGCTTCCAGATCTTCATGGAAGGAACGGTTTGGTTTGAGCCACTTAGGCTCTGGTCTTCTGCTTACAGCAGCCCCAGCTAGTTAAGATGACACCCCTTGTCTCCTGCAGCCCCAGCTTATAGTTAAGACACCTCTTGTCTCCTGCAGTCCCAGCTTATAGTTAAGACACCCCTTGTCTCCTGCAGCCCCAGCTTATAGTTAAGACACCCCTTGTCTCCTGCAGTCCCAGCTAGTTAAGATGACACCCCTTGTCTCCTGTAGCCCCAGCTAGTTAAGACACCCCTTGTCTCCTGCAGCCCTGGCTAGTTAAGACACCCCTTGTCTCCTGCAGCCCCGGCTAGTTAAGACACCCCTTGTCTCCTGCAGCCCTAGATAGTTAAGATAACACCCCTTGTCTCCTGCAGTCCCAGCTAGTTAAGATGACACCACTTGTCTCCTGTAGCCCCAGCTAGTTAAGACAACCCTTGTCTCCTGCAGCCCCGGCTAGTTAAGACACCCCTTATCTCCTGCAGACCCAGCTAGTTAAGATGACACCACTTGTCTCCTGCTGCTGATCCCGGGAGACCAATTGAAGAAGAACTGAACTGAAAACATAGGAGCATTGGGGAGTCGCGTCCACAGATGGGGAGGGAGGGAGCACAGTGGAACCAGGACTCCATCACTGCTGAGAATCACCCTAGGATGATGTCACCAATGGGACAGCAGAAGCAAACCTGTGAAATTGCTGCCAACTGACCATCTACACAGTCTGCATGTGTCACCCCCCACAGTTTATTCCCAACACAGCCTGGGGTGGGGGACATGCTGCAAAACCAAAGTGAGGCCACAGCATTCCTCTTCCCCAAACTCAGATGTCTTGGAGACATCATCTCTGACAGGGCCTAGGTATCTGCCCCACCTGCAACTTACCTCTCCTCCACCTCAACTCTCTTCATCACCTGCCCCAGCCACAGACTGCCTCACTGCACCTCAGGGAGGAAACAGCAGGCACACCCCTGCCTCAGGGGCTTTACACCAGGCTCTCTTTCCATCTTCAGTCAAGGCTCTGCCTCAATGGCAGCTGAATGGTACAAAGTTCTCTTCTACCGGAACTTAAAGCTGGATGCTCTGTGCTCTGTCTCCCTGGCGTATCTGCCCCTCAGCATGAACCACTAACTCACCTTTATCTTATTGTCTTTTCTGTCTTCCCACAGCTAGAAAGTAAAATTCAGGAGGCTAGGGATCTCTGTGTCCTCCGGTTGCTCAGTGTCTGGACAGTGTTACAGCACCACAAGGCGCTCAGTATGCATATGCTGAATTGGTAAATACATCTACAGGCCTGCTGCCCTGCTTTGTGCTGGTGACCGGCCCTTAAGAAACTCTCAGTGTAACGGGGAGGGAGGAGGAAAGAAAAAGGAAGGCCTTCAATGGGTACCACTTCACACGGCAAAACGAAAAGTTCCGGAGATCTGGTGCATAGCAATGTGAATATACTTGATGCATGTTGAAGCTAACTCGGTTGAAATGGCAGGTTTTATGGTGATAGATGTTTGCGTTCATGCATGTGCATGCGTGTGTGTGTGTGTAAAACGAGGCCCTCTTACACACACACACACACACACACACACACACACACACACTGCATCTTTGGTAAAGATGTCCTACCAGGCTGACTGTCTAGAATTATGATTATGAGGAGCTGAAATGTTAGAGGTCTCAAGTCAAATTATCTTAGGTTATCTTTAGCCCCCTCCCAAAGTCATGTATTGCCCACCTCTGCATTTGGCCTAACACCCTGTGACAATTAGGTAGTATCATTGGAATATACAGACTCCTAGCTTCCACTAACCCAAAGGCTAAGAGCATTCTGATTGCATCTGGGGACTGTAATACAGAATTCCCTGCTTTGCCAAGGTTCTGCTGCCTGGTGCTTCTACCAATGCAGTCATAAAACACTTTGTTCTGTTACTATAAAAACTTCATGAAACTGTTGCCATGCTGGGACACGATATCTGGGGTAACTTAAATATGTGTTCCCAGGCCATGGTCACTCATATTTGGCTCCAGGATAAGCAAACTGTCTCTTATTCTCTTGGAAATAAGAGCTGTGTTTTGATTGAGACGAGAGCTTGTGTAGTCCAGACCTATGAATGACAATTCTCCTCATGAATACTGGGACTACTGGTCTATACCATCAAGTCATAAGTGTGTGTATTAAATCATATGTCAATAAATATCTATATATCATATATATTATTCCATATATTAACTACAACTAAAAAACTTTAAACAATGAATTGCAGGGCAGAGGCATGCCTACCCCAGCGGAGGCCAGCAAGACTTCTGGGGAAGATGGCATCTGAGCAAAGACCTGAGAGACTGGAGGGATTTGCATGTGAGGGTGCTCCAGGGAGACACGGTGCCATGGACAAAGGCAAGACCACAGAGACCACATAGCTAGAATAAGTGGACGGGGCTGACGACAGAGTCACAGAGTGCTGAGGGCACAGGCAGTGGCCTAGGGCTGGAAGTGCAGACCTTGCCCTGAAGGCAGGAAGGGCAGGGTTTAAAATGGGGCAACTTTATAGCCAAAGTCCTGTGAAAATGTGGAGACTGAGTGGAGCAAGGGCCTGGAGGCTAGGAGACCATTCCCGGATCACTGAGTTGATGGCAGCCTAAACAGGGCCAGGACAATGGGAAGGGCGGAAGAGTGAGGATCTAAGGACATTTCCCTCAGAATGGCTGACTTGGTTGGTCCCTGCTTCTTCCTCCATGAAAGCTCATCTTGGAGTTCATAAGGAACGGGTTGGAGGTGGGTAAGGCAACCTTGGCATCACTCCCATGCTCCTCAACTAGTTCCCTGCCACCCACTTCCTAGGGAACAGGATGGGAGCAAAACCTTCAAAAGAGCTGGGCCCAACCCCAAAGGCAACTCAGCAGAGCAGATACAGAGCAGAAGCTGTCTTAGGGGCGTGGTAAGAGCAGGCCAGGCCCAGTTCCCAGGCCCTCAAGGGTCAGAACTAAGTGGGCGCTGTTGTCCCCTTGGGAATCCCAGGAGGCTGGGTTCAGCTTGGCCTAGCCTAGCCCTGAGGGAGAGGAAGGGAAAGGTCCTGAGAGGCCCGGAAGAAAAAGCCAGCTCAGTCTGATCCTCAGGCAGCAATTATTCTTGTCTGCAGTCTGAGCCCACCCACTGGCTGCTCCATCCCAGGAGGCCCTGGGAGTGCAAGGGTAGAATCTTGTTTTGGAACTGGGACTTCCACCAGCTCTGGGCTGGAAACCCACCTGCCACCTTCCTTTCCCTTAGCCAACCTAGACCCGGCCAGTCCTCTGATCTGACCTCCCTTGGCTTTCCTGAAACAACACAGATCCTTTCTGCCAGGTTTTGTGATGGTTTTGTTTGTTTGGTAGGTTGGACATACTTGCAATAATACAGACTGAAACCTTAGGCCCTCACACAAGCCGAGCAATGCTCTACTACTGAACTACACTGTCAGATTTATTTCAACTTTTAGAGAAAACGGTCTTTCTAAACTGCTCAGCTGCTGCTTTCTCTCTCTCTCTCTCTCTCTCTCTCTCTCTCTCTCTCTGTCGGTCTCTTGTACCCTAAACTGGTTTCAGATTCACTTTGGAGAAGCAGATGGCCTTGAACTCCTGGCCCTCAGCCTCCACCTCCTGAGAAGTTATAGGCGTGGTTCGCCACACCTGATCTGCAGGCTAGGGCGTTGTAGGTACTGGGCATGGACTCTACCAATTGAGCTACAGCACCATAGCACTGAAATTATAAGCCCGCTGTCTCAACCTCTCAAGTAGCTAGGATTACCGGCCTGTGCCACTATGCTGGGTATTGCCTTTGTTGGTTGATTGGTTTGTTGTTGGTTTGTTTGTTTAGACAGGTTCCCACTATGTATTCCAGGTTGGTCTGGAACTCTTGCTCTGCCTGTCTTAGCATCCCAAGTTCAGTGCTTCTAGCACAGAGGTTTCAGGTACTCCCTCAGACCTTCTGGACCAATGGCACACTACATGCTTTGGCTGAATTTCCCATCTGCCTTCCAAAGCAGGCATATTTCTATCCTTGTTCTGAAGAGGAAGAATGGAGACATGCCTAAGGGCAGAGGAGGCAACAAAAGTTAACCTCTCTACTCTGACAAGGGTCACATCTGTGTCTCTAAACTTCTGGGCTTTAGCACCGGCACCAGACCTGGTAGCTCCAGGATGCGCCAGTGGTGCCGTTCTGCATTGTCTGGCTTGCCTTGTGATGCCCCAGTTCTACCACAGAGGACCCCACATTTACACTTTTACTGTTAGCCAGTGGCTTACCTGCTCTATGGCTGCACCTAGNGGTAGAGCAGGAAGCCAGGCCTGGCTAGTTTATTGTGGCTTTCCCAGCTGCCAGGTGGGTCCCATCCTTAGTCCCACGCCCTTCACTCACAGTGCAGCCTGAGTGAATAGCAGGCCTCTGCTTGCCTCCAAATTCCCTCTCCCTTTCAGAGGCATCAGCTGGGATCCAGCTATCCACCCCCAGGCTTAAAGGACCCTACGGAGTTCCTAGGTGACTTCTGATGGTATAACGCTGCCCAGGATTGGCAAAGTCGAGACCCCTAGATCCACCGGATTCTAGGAAGCGGGGAAGTCTCACCCCTCTCCTGTGGGTTCAGTATCTAAGAAGCCTGGCACATTGATGAGCCTCGTCTTCTTACCCCACCCACTCCTCACAGCCTCGGGACCAGGTGTCAGATCTACCGGCTCTCACTAGGAACCCGCTGCCAACAAAGGCCGAGGATTGAACCCTGGGAGAGAGCAGTCTGGAGGATCAGCGCGAAGAGACAAGGTTTCCATCTCCCGCAACCCAAGAAGCACAATCTGGGCGGGTCCTGGGAGTATGTCCCACCCAGTCCCCGCCCCCTGTTCCCCAGGGCCCTCCCGCTGGCGTTTCCTGCCCTAAGCCCGCAGCTGCGCTCTATTTAAGGCGTCCGGTGGGAGGCGCGGTCCTGCAGGATTCCCGCAGGCGCAGCTTCGGCCAACTGTCGTCCGCTCCACCTGGGCCAACCCCGCAAGCAGGCGGTGAGTTTGGGGAGCCGGGAATACGGATCACTCCACCGCTGGGGGCTGACGCTTGCTTGCCCCAGGGCGCCGGACACGATTGGAGCCACCAACGGCGCTCCCCTAGTCTGCCTTTAGCCAGGCTCCGTGCTCAGCGCCCTTCCCTCTTCGTTCAGTGAACCCTTAAGGGAGAGATTCCCAGCTAATGAGAGAAAGAAGCAAGATTTGAATGTAGGTCTGGTAGTAGTAACTGCTTTACTTCTAGGAAAAGCACACACACACACACAACTCACACACACTAACCCATTTTCACACACCGCCTAAAATGCGCTGGGAGACCTTGGGACCTCCACTCTTCTATGGTCATTTCTTTTAAGGGTCTAGAATGACCGCACCAGCCTTGGAGAGAAATGGGATGGAGGCAGAGGCTAGGACCAGGTGTGTTCACTAAAGTCGCAGATGGTCTTTTTGTTGGCAGGTGGATGCCCTGGGCTTCTAAGCCCCTCACCCCATCCTCCCTCACCCCCAACCCCATGCAAAGATTAAAAACGAGGCCCTCTCATTTTAAATGAGGCACGGGAGGAAGGTAGGAACAGGTGGGAACCTGAAGATGGTCTCGCGCCACCACTACTGTCTTGGTGTAACCAGCCTTGAGCGAAAGGGAGGAAGGGCAGGCACAGCTGTATGACCTTGGACAAGTTCCTCCACTGGTCTGTTTCCATAGGAACCTCTAGTTAATCCAGACCTCTTTGGGACGTGGTCGTCCTTGGGCACTGGCCTGTGCAAGAAGGCGCAAATGTACGATTAGACAGGGACCCCCCAGCACTGGCAGGCTTCCTGTGGGCTTATATCTAGGAGGAGCTGAGAAAGGCGCTGTGCTGCCCAGCTGATGGTTGTCTGACCCCTGTCTTCCCACAGAGAGAGGCTCTGGAAACATGGGTGACTGGGGCTTCCTGGAGAAGCTGCTAGATCAGGTCCAGGAGCACTCGACTGTGGTGGGCAAGATCTGGCTGACCGTGCTCTTCATCTTCCGCATCCTCATCCTGGGCCTGGCCGGCGAGTCAGTATGGGGAGACGAGCAGTCGGATTTTGAGTGTAATACAGCCCAGCCCGGCTGCACGAACGTCTGCTATGACCAGGCTTTCCCCATCTCCCACATCCGTTACTGGGTGCTGCAGTTCCTCTTCGTCAGCACGCCCACCCTGATCTACCTGGGCCATGTCATTTACCTGTCTCGGCGCGAAGAGCGATTGCGGCAGAAAGAGGGAGAGCTCCGGGCACTGCCCTCCAAGGACCCACATGTAGAGCGGGCCCTGGCTGCCATAGAGCATCAGATGGCCAAGATCTCGGTGGCAGAGGACGGTCGTCTTCGGATCCGTGGGGCGCTCATGGGTACCTATGTGGTCAGCGTGTTGTGCAAAAGCGTGCTGGAGGCAGGCTTCCTCTACGGCCAGTGGCGCCTCTACGGCTGGACCATGGAGCCCGTGTATGTGTGCCAGCGCGCACCCTGCCCCCACCTCGTGGACTGCTATGTCTCTCGACCCACAGAGAAGACTATCTTCATCATCTTCATGCTCGTGGTGGGGGTCATCTCCCTGGTGCTCAACCTGCTGGAGCTGGTGCACCTGCTGTGTCGGTGTGTCAGCCGGGAGATAAAGGCACTGAAAGACCACGACACATCCCCAGCCCAGGGCACTGCTTCAGACCCTTACCCGGAACAGGTGTTCTTCTACCTCCCCATGGGCAAGGAACCCTCGTCCCCACCATGTCCCACCTACAATGGGCTCTCATCCACTGAGCAAAACTGGGCCAACTTGACCACGGAGGAGCAGCTGACCTCCTCCAGGCCTCCCCCCTTTGAAAATCCAGCCCCTCAGGGTGGCCGGAAGCCCCCTAGTCGCCCCAGCAGTTCTGCATCTAAGAAGCAGTATGTGTAGGGAACTGGGGCTCATGTCACTCAAGAGAGAGGTCCTGAGAAGTGTGTCTACCTTGGATGCCTCTCAGGCAGCCCCTCCTCAAAGGCACTTTGGAGACAACTAGGCCAGAGAGGTGGACCCTTGCTGGCCAGAGGACCTGATTACGGGTGGTTCTGGAATACTTGGAGCCTTTGTGATGAACCAAGGGACACTGTGGCTTTCTTTCCAGAACGTGATTCTGCCCCGACGTGGTCATACAGGTGGGGGTGCTCCTGGCTAAGGGTGCTATGGGACCTCTGACCCTTTTCAACTAATCCAGAGGGACCCAGAACCAACTGGACTCGTTGGGCCTCTTATATCAAACCGCACCCTGGGTTTTCATCACTCCCTGTCCTCCTGGGGAAAAAGCTGATGCAGGCTGCTGGCTCAGCTTCATCACCTGGACAATCACGGCCTGTACTGGATCTGGCCCTTTCCAGGGGAACTGGTTGGTGTCTTATTTCTGTCACTCCCCTTCCCAATGTTTATGCCTCTAAAATAAACAGGACTCCATCATCTATCAGGTGTGTACTGATGCTGTCCTGGGTGCCTGGGGCAGGGGGAGGGAGGCAGTTATTCTGCCCAGACTTCTTTTTTTTTCTAGTCTTCTATCACCTGTCTTTCATCTCTACAGCCCAGCTCCGGTCAGCACAACTCAAATCCTTCCTCTCGACACGGAGCCCTCACCACCCCGCCTTTTGAAACACCCTGGGTCCTGGCTTCTTTTCACCCACTCCCGTGTCCTATCCAGGGTTCTGTTCATCAGCCCGTTAACTGGTGGCCAAAACAGTGTCTTTTCCCATCCTATCCCATGCCTGTCTGGTACCTCAGTCTACCGTCCCCTGCAATGTGCCTGAGCATGCCTGTCACCAAGACCTTCGTATTCTAAATCAAATTGACCCCAGATGCCCCTCCCTCCTCACTGTGGGCACCTGAGGACTTCTAAAACAAAGGCTAAGGGTACGTTGTGTGTGTTTCAAACCCTTTCTAGTCTGCCTATGAGAAGGAGCAAACCAAGGGCCTGTCTTAGCTCCTGTCCGTGTATCTGACTGGGGAGACTAGCCGGGGGCAGTGCAGAAGGTCCCCTTCCTCTTCTGCCACTTCCTGAAGTCTCTCAGTGTCTAGAGACCTGAGAAGGTCACAGCAAGGTACAGGAAGAGTAAGAGCTTTCACACCTGGCTTCTAAGTTTATTGCTCCCACCGGTGCCAGCCATGTAGCCTGGAATCCATTAAGTCTAAGTCACCATTTTTCTCACCTTTAAAACAACATAACCAGGCTGAGGATGGGGCTCAGTCAATAGAGTTCCTGCCTGGCGTGAACAGAGCCCTGGGTCGGGTCACCAACGTCACATAAATTCAGCATGGTGCTGGATGCCTATCATCTCGCTCAGCTCTTGGGAGGTGAAGGCAGGAGGATCAGAAGTTCAAGGCCATCTTTGGCTATGTAGTGAGTTTGGGGCCAGCGTTGGCTTCCTCACAAAGCACATGAAATAAAATAAGCAAACAGAGGTGGCTGCCTGGCTTGGCAGAGTCAAGCAACAAAATTCATTCCATTTCACCCTTTCCAGTGAGGCCAGGAGCATAACATCTGTCCTCCTCCAGGAAGGCTTCCCTGACTTTACCAGCAATGGCCACTACCTCTCAGGGTCTAGACCACTGAGTCGCTTAAATGTTGCCATGGAAACACTTGTACCCCCCCCCTTCTCCCCAGAGGCCCAGATCTGACAGTGAAGTAAGAGATGGAGCTAAGCTGGGCCCAAAGAAGCAGGCCTGAGCCAGGAGGCCAAGACCCTTCTCAGTTGAGAGGTGGAAGGCTGTAGGCTCTCAGAGCCACCCTTGTCTGAGTCCCCGAAGCCTGTTTCTGTATCCTTCACCTGACCTTCCTGAGAAAGGTCATGGCAGAGGTTTAACGAAGGTGAGCATCCTAGCCTTGAGCTCACTTTCTCTGAAGTTGGTGTGGGGCCTGGGGTGCGGTTGGGCCTCAGAGAAACAGGCATTGGGGCCTAAACTGGCAGCTATACAAAACCAAGGGCAAAGGAGCCCCGGGGTGAGGATGGTGCTGTGGGGAGGGGCAGTGCGCAAGAAGACTTTGCAGTGAAGAGCGTGGAAGGCTCCATCCCACCTGCCTAGAATTCTCAAAGCCACTGTAACCAAGGTAACAAAATACTGAGAAGGGGTGGCCGAGGATGATACAAATGTATCCTCTGGAGGTACAAGCCCAGAAGTTTCCAAGGCTCTGTGCGTGAGATCCCTTCACACCTTTTTCCTGGATCCTGGTAGTTTTCTGAACATCTTTCTGCATTTTTTAGGATTCTAGAAGCATTACCCCCATCTCGCAGGCCATTCTCCCTCTCCTTACATCTCTTCCTCCCCCTGTGTGTGTGCATGTGTTCATATTGGATTTGATCCAAAGACGTCATTTCAATTTGATTATTTCTAGGAAAGACCCTATTCCCAAATAAGTTTACATTTTGAGAGCCTGGGGGTTAAAGACTTCAGCATATTTTTGAAGGAGGACACAATTTGACTCGCACCGATACCCTGTTGATCCCCTCGTTTCCAAACAAGGGTCCAGAAGGCCGGGTAGAATGTTAACTGGCATATGCAAAACTCAGTGGTCTCCTGGGGGGAATGGCTGGACAGTAACTTCACATCATTTGGAGTTTTTTTTTTCTTCCTCTTCCTACCCATCCCTCCCCAGAGTCCAAGACCTAAGTAGTTCTGGGTTCCAGAACGAGCACCACCCAGGGGTAGGAGACTTGGTGTCTGCCACCCATCTCTCACACTCACTATGGTTCTGTCCATTTTCTGGGCCTCAGTTTCTCCCCTGTGAAATGGCTGGGTCGGGTGAGAAATAGGACAATTAGACACAAGGAATGTGTCACAGCCCCTGGTCTGAAGCTCATGAGTGACATGTTATTTTTCGTGAATCAGAACAGACTCAAGGTTATTTTATAAAAGGATGAATTCCAGGCACTTGGATTCACCACTGCCTTCCTGGGTAGCCAGAGAAGGGCAGGGTTATTCCGAGTACACGTAAACAAAGCAGGGAGCCGTGTCAAGCTGGGTGATATCAAAACCGCTTCCTGATTTATTTGTGCTGGCTGACTGGGCACCAGGTTGCTGATCCATGATTCTTTCTTCTTGTTTGTCTTTGATTTTTGTTGATTGGTTTGGTTTTTGTGATCCAGGCTGACCTGGATCATCCATGGTGATCCACCACTGCATTAAAACTAAGTATAAGAAACGTGTAAGAATTCCACAGTGAAACCCATGAATTTGTATGTTAACTTAAAAAATAAAAGATATGGCTGGACACGGTAGTGCGACACGGTTAATCTGCACTCTCCTGGCAGAGGTAGGCAGATGTCTGAGAGTTCTAGGGGCAGCATTGTCTACAAAGCAAGTTCCAGACCAGCCAGGTTCAGTTTCCAGCACCAACATCAGGCAGAATAGTGAGTTCAAGACCAGTCAGGTTCAGTTCCTAGCATCCACATCAGGCAGCTCACAACTTCGATTCCAGGAGATCTGACACCTCCTTCTGGGCTCCACAGGTACCCCCCCCACACACACACAAATAAATAAATAAACAAATAAAATATATATTTAAAGTCATTCCTTTTCATATTCTTTCATGCTTATGTTTGGATAAAATCAGAATAACAGTGTTTGTGTTCTGCCTTTTCCATTTCCCCTCATATCGTGAAATGCCGTTGGAAGCACAGCTTAGGTCATGCATGGGCTCTATCAGTAGCCCCTTAAGCAGGACTCCAGAATTGAACCTCCCGATGCTTCCAACTTACCCTCTTCTGTGCTAAACGACACTGTGACCGTGATGCTGCAGACACGCTTTCCCAATCCCTATTTCTGTGAAAGAAAGATGTTCCAAGAAGTGCAGGGAAGGCAAGGGCCAGAAGCTACGAAACTGTAAACTGAAAGAAATTTAGGGGCTTTCTTTCTGGTAATGAAAGTAAGTCATTGTGGATGATCCAGAAATATGGACACACGATAATTATGGGAAGTGACAACAGTGACCTCCAAGTGGGTGGACATGGTGCTGTCCCAAAGGAGAGTAAGCCAGGGGATCCAGGGATCCCCTTCCCTATGGATCCGGAGTGGCTGCTCCTCCCCCACACTAAGGAAAACTGGACATTCATTCTCTAAAGGGGATAAAGCTGGGAGAAACACCATGGCTGTGAGGATGTGAGATAATAATGTGCCCAATGGGGAGACGTCACCATCCTTGCTCTTTTGATCACAGAACATTGGTTGAGGAACAAGGCTAAAGGTAGAAGAGCTTACCCAGCCTGGAGGGTGCAGAAGCCTGCTGAGAGGTGCGGGGATTGGGGGTCTGAGATGAACTGGGGAGGGCATTTGGGGCTTGTGCCCTGAAGAAGCAGCAAGGTTGAGAGATTTCTTGTTCAGAATTGTGGTGTTTTGTTTTATTTTAATCTGTCATGTAGCCTAGACGGGAGGCAGCTTACTATTTTGTTGAGGGTGACCTTGAACTCCTGATCTTCTTACCACTGCCCCCTTTCCAGTGCTTATAAGACAGGCATGCTATACTAGTATCAAGGTTGGTGGTGATGGTGTGTGTGTGTGTGTTAATTTTAAATATTGTATATTGAAACTTTCACTATGTAGTCATTGGCTAGCCTGAAACTCACTCTGTAGACCAGGCTGCCCTCAAACTCATAGAGATCTGCCTGCCTCTGCCTCCTGAGGACTGGGATCAAAGGCATATACCACCATACCTGGTCTAGTTTTTATTTTTACTTTTTTATTTATTATTTTGCTTTGTTTTTTGAGACAAGGTGTTCCCTGTGTAGTCCTGGCTGTCCTGGAACTCACTCTGTAGAACAGGCTGGCATCAAACTCACAGCGATCCTCCTACCTCTGCCTCCCAAGTGTTGGAATTAAAGGCGTGCGCCACTATCTACCAGCTAGTTTTTATTTTTAATTTTGTGAATGCATGTGTGTCTGTGTCCATGTGCCTGTACGAGTACAATGCATGTGTGTCTGTGTGTGTCCATGTGCCTGTATGCGTACAAGTACGGCAGAGACCTGCGGGGTCAGAGCCCTTGGAGCTGGAGAACAGTTGTAAGCAATCTGCCATGGCTTGGACTTGGAGATATATAGATATAATTATTTTTATTGAGCTATATATTTTATCTGCTCCCCTCCCTTCTTCTCCCCTCCCCTTCTATCCTCTCCCATGATCCCCATGTTCCCAATTTACTCAGGAGATCTTGTCTTTTTCTACTTCCCATGTAAATTAGATCCATGTATGTCTCTCTTAGGGTCCTCTTTGTTGTCTAGGTTCTCTAGGGTTGTGAATTGTAGGTTGGTTTTCTTTACTTTATATCTAAAAGCCACTTATGAATGAGTACATATGATATTTGTGCTTCCGGGTCTGGGTTACCTCATTCAATATGATGTTTTCTAGATCCATCTATTTGCCCGCAAATTTCAAGATGTCATTATTTTTTTTTCTGTTGTGTAGTACTCTGTTGTGTAAATGAACCACATTTTCTTTATCCATGCTCTGGTAGAGGGGCATTTGGGTTGTTTCCAGGTTCTGGCTATGAAAAACAAAGCTGCTATGAACATAGTTGAGCACATTGGACTTGAATCTTCTGCAAGAGCAGTTTGCTCTCTCAACTGCTGAGCCATCTCTCCAGACCCCAAGGTTGTTTTTGATATGTTCTACCATGTGCTTTCAAAAAACTATATGTGTATGTATATGCACATGATGCACAGACATACATGCAGACAAAACACCCACATACATAAAATAAATAAATTTGAAGAGGTCTGAAGCTGGGATCCTTCATTGCTTCCATAAAGAAGCACTCGCTGAGAGGACAGAGTCCTCACTAGTCTCAGAATTTTCTGGTGTCTTGAGCTTGAACTTAAAAGCATCCAGAACTTAAAAAAAAAAAAAGTTTTGTTTACAAACCATCTCTACCTTATGGTTGCTTGGTTTGGGTTTTGATTTTGATTTTTTTGAGAAAGGGTCCACACTGCGGTCCAGGCTGTGTAGCTGTGCGTCTGTACACATGCGTCTGAGTGTGATGACCATTGAGAGCAGAGGTACTGAACTCAAGCCCATTCTCTTGCCTCAGCCTCCCCAGTGCTGGGATGTAGGCATGTGCCCCCACACCCAGCCAGTCTGTTGTGCTTTCTTCTGGTATATTCAGTATAAAATTTTTCTCACTGTGCTATTTTGTCTCAATATTTAATTCCTGTGTAGCCAGATTTACTAGTTTTTTTCCAATAATTTTATGACTTAGCAATTCACCTGATATCTATCCATGTGTAATATTAGGTGAAACGCTACTTTAGCCCCTAAACTCAGAGTCTCAGAAGTAATTACTGGGTAACTTTCTGCACTGATGTGTGATGTCAACAGTACTGTAGTGTGTGTGTGTGTGTGTGTGTGTGTGTAAGTTTTTTTTGTTACATTTACTTATTTGTGTGTGCACACACATGCACATTTATGAGTAGGGGGAGGCAGTCCTGCCGGATGTCAAAGGGTGACTTAATGAAAGTCATTCTCTCCTACCACGTGGCTTGCAAGGCTAGAACTAAAGACATCAGACGTGGCAGCAAGCACCTTTACCCTCTGCTGCATCTGTAATCTATACTTTTATACATAAACTAGAGTCTGCCTCATGGATCTACCGCTGTATTTGACACTCATTCTCTTCATTGGTGTAAGGTGGTGATGCATCTAATAAACCCCAGGCTTCATCTGAGTCATTTAAATCTCCAGAACAAATAAAATATCGATTGGCATCAGAGCCTAGGCAGCCTTATCTCATCACACCATATATCCTTGTTTTGTTCAGGTTCAGTTAAAAGCCCTAAATAAAGCTGTTCCCTGGCTTCTGTGTTGCCCAGTGGGGGAGGTTCTATAGCCAGGACCTCCCTGTTCTCAGCTGAAATCCCCGAGGCTTTCACAAGTAACCTGCAGTCCATATGGGCTGGCGCAATCTGAAATCTGGGCAACGAGTGACGACACCTGCAGCAATTCGGCATCATCACCTTCGCTTCAGCTCACAGGTCCTACTGATAAGAGCTGTCCTCTTGAATCTGGACCCTGCCAGCCAGAGCGTGTGCTAAGAGCTAAGCCGACCTTTGCTCAGTCAGGTTTACCCTGCACCTGGAGAATCCAAGGAACTTCATTCACTTACGTGGCATCCCTGGTGGCAATGGTGTTGAACTCCTAGCCTGTATGGTAGAGGTCTTTGAGGGTTGATCCTCTCATGCTCTTCTCAGAGGAAGGGGCAGGAAGGGGTGTGTGTATGACAGGCTCTCAACCAGGCTGTGGTGGCACACCCCTTTAATCCCAGCACTTGGAAGGAAGGAATTCATCTAGGACGCGAGAATGGCACAGAAAAGGGCAGGCGACAGGGGCATATACACCTTAGGAGTAATAGTGTAAAAACGACCAAGGTCCAGGAGTCTGCTCAGTCAGCAGAGTGCCTTCTTAACATGCATGAAACCCAGGGCTCGATCCACCTAAAAACCAGCCCTACTGGTACAGATCTGTCACCCCAGCACTCAAGAGGCAGAAGCAGGAGGATCAGAAGTTCAAGATCATCCTCAGATACATATTGAATTCGAAACCAGCCTGAGCTACATGAGACCCTCATGTGGATCCTCGAAAGATGAAAATCAAATGTCACATGCCCTCCCCCAACAAACACCATCAAAATGGATCATATACCTACAATAATATGTAAGACACATTGATTTGTTGTGATCTTGGATTAAGCAAAGATTTCATTTAATATTAATACAAATTTTCTGGAAAAAAGAGAAAATGTTGTGAAATATACCTTCATTAAATTTAATGTGATTTACTGGGGCCTGGCAGTGCAGGACTGTCACACCAACAGCTCAAGAGGCTGAGGGAGGAGGATAGAGGATAGTAACTTCAAGACCAGCTCGGGCTACTTAGAACGACCTTGTCTTAACCGAGTGGTAGTAGTGCACTCCTTCAATCCCAGCACTCAGGAGGCAGAGGCAAGTGGATCTCTGAGTCCAAGGCCAGCCTGGCCAACAGAGTTAAGTTCCAAGACAGCCAAGGCTACACAGAGAAAAACTAAAGAAAAAAAAAAGACAAGGTTTCATGTACTTCAGACTGGTCTCCAGCTCATCCAGGATAACCTTGAATTTCTAATCCTGCCTATGTCTCCTGAGTGCTAGGATCGGTGTGGACCACCATGCCTAGCTTATGTGGTGTTGAAAATGGAACCCAAGGCTTCGCAGCTGCTATGCAGGCTTCACAAGTTATCTCCATCTCCAGCCCTGGTTTTGTCTTTTGAGACAGGATCTCAATATGATCTTGAACTCACAATCCTCTTGTCTCAGCCTTGAAAGTGCTGGAATTATAGGTATGTAGCATCACACTGAGGTAGGTATTTTTTCTTTTTTTTAAAGACAGGGTTTCTCTGTAGCTTTGGAGTCTGTCCTGGAACTAGCTCTTGTAGACTAGGCTGGCCTCGAACTCACAGAGAGAAGTAGGTCTTTACTGAGGGGGAAATACCTATTTCAAAAAGACTATAGGAGCTGGTAATGTAGCCTTACTGGCAGAGAACCTACCTAACATGTGCAAGGCCCTGGGTTTGATCCCCAGAATTAGGGACATAGAAATAAAATAATACAACACTGGTTGGTAGTGGTGCATGCCTTTAATCCCAGAACTCGGGAGGCAGAAGCAGGTTTAAGGTCAGGTTAAAGTTCTGAGTTTAAGGTCAGCCTGGTCTACAGAGTGAGTTCCAGGACAGCTAGGGCTACTCAGAGAAACCCTGTCTCGAAAAACCAGAAAACCAAAGCAAAGCAAAACAAAAAGAGTAAACACCTTGTCCTCTGCTCTGCCTCACCTCACAGAACGGGAAGCAGATGAGCAAATGCTGGTAGAGAGCTGAGGTTGTGAGGACCTGGATGTGCTAAGCTCCAGAAACCCCATCAGTCCAGCTTGGCCATGACCCAAGAAATCTCTAAAATCAGAAACAAGAACTCTCCAGAGGCCAGAGGATGAATCCCAGGCGGGGGAATGAGAACCACAGTCAGGAAGCCAAGCCCAGTGCAGGCCTCGTAAAGCTTCCCCGGTGGGGCTGCCCAGGAACCACATTGGATCAGAGGGACAAAAGCCAGGCTCTAGCCGTGCAAAGGGCAGCTTCAGTCCATGGTGGCTGGTCTCTGCCAAGGGCAGAGCACTAAACCAGTAATACCGAAAAGCTCAGAGTCCCCCAGAAGGACAGAGAGATAGCAGGACCTGCCTAGAGTAGAGAGGGCAAATTCTCAAGACTGAGAACTCTATCACCAGCACAGCTGCAGCCTCAGTAGAACACCTGCCATCATTTCCCAGTGGTGCTGTGCATGCGGGTAGATTTCAGTATTATGAGGTGTTTGCTGAGAGATCGTCTAGCATAGCCCAGGCTAGCTTGAAGCTTGCAAGGTAGCCAAGGATGACCTTGAACTTCTGATCCTATTGCCTCTACCTCGAAAGTGCTGGGGTGATAGGTATATGCTATCACGCCTGGTTTAGCATGTATGTTTTTAGAAGCATTCAGGAGCTAGAAGGATAGCTCAGTGGTTAAGAGAGAACCCAAGTTTGGTTACTAGCATGCACATCGGACAGCTCACAACTTTTTGTAGTTTTAACTTTAGTTCCAGAGGATCTGAACCCCTCCTGGCCTCTCTGGGAACCTCACTCTTATGTGTGCGCACATGTACACACACATATTGCACGCATATGCATGTGCACATACACACAAGTGCACTGCACTCATATGCACGTGCATTTGCACACAAACATGCACACATTAACACACTGCACTTATATGCATGTGAACATGTACACATATACACACAGTGCACTTATATGCATGTGCACATGTACAAACACACACGCACATTAACATACTGCACTTATATGCATGTGCACATACACACATAAGCACATTGCACTCATATTGCACATGTGCATGTATACACACATAATTTTAAAATGAAATCAAATCTTTTTAAAAAGCATTCTGTGGGGTAAGAGATAGAGCTTAGCGATAGAGCTCTTGCCTAGCGCGTGCAAGGCCTAGGTTCATTTCCTACCTCATACATCAATCAGCATTGTAAGCATGCAAGTCGTTTTGCAACAGATTTATTACTATTTACTGTGCCACAAGCCTCAAAAACTGCAAGTAACTCTGGTTTCTCAGCAGCTAAAAGTCTTTGAAAGAAGTCTGCAAACGGGACACCAATCCTGGTGTCCTAGGTGCCCAGGCCTTGTTCTCCACTCCAGGAATTCCCTGAAGACCCCATTACGAATCTCAAATGCCTAAAATCAATCCCTACAAAAGCAACATTTTCTGGACCAAGAACCTGGGTCCATTAAAGTGAGTAGAATTTAGGTAAAATAGATCAGAGCTTCTGACAGAACCCAGGGGAACCCCTGCAAAAGAATAAAGCCTGTAGGCCTGGATTTGCAGAACATAGAGAAGGAAAAGTCGAGAGAACTATTCCATCCCCAACCAGTACGGACTAGAACTTCAAAGCATGGCAGGAGGCACAGACCAGGGACACCGAAAGGAAAATAGGATGGGTAGAGGCAGGAAGGGGTGACAGACAAGGAGCCATTCCATACAAGAGAATTCTCTCTGGGCTGGCAGAGGTCACTAAGACATCTGAGTCCCTTCCTGTTGGAGAGGTGGACCTAAAATAAAGTCGGGGGCAGAGCAGACCCCCTACGATAAAAACCAAAGATGATACCTTTTTCCTGGAACCTAGCAACTATGTGTGACCATGACGCCCATTCAACCAATCAGCACTACCACGTAGACTCTCTGGGAAGTGCAAAGGCACAGAGAGGGGAGAAAGAGGTCAGGAATATGATTGGCGCCTGTGCAGGGACTACAGAGTCCAGGAACACAGCAGGATGGGGGCAGCCATAGCCATCTCTCCAGCCCCCAAAAGAATGTTTCACAGAAGACAAAAACAGGGTTATCAGATGAAGACTGATATATAGGGGGTATTAAGGTAGGGAAAAAGAGATCCAGAAAAAAAAGGATAGTTATGGAACAGCACAGAGCTTGGTGACAGAATCCCCAAATCCTCCTTCTTTTACGTAAACCAGTGTAGATCAAGCTGACCTTGAACTCACAGATATAGTCAGCCGTGCAGGGATAAAAGGCAAATGCCTCCACACCAGGTCCCAAATTCCCCTTCTACCAGAACTGTTAGGCATACATCTACAAGCAACTTTTCACGTGCGTAGCTGAGCGTAAAAGAAAGCACACAACTAAAGAGGAAATTCAGGCTGAGGAAAGTCGCTCAGGGCTTATCGAGCTTTTGTGAAAGCCTGGATTCCATCCTCAGCACCAGTAAACCAGGCATGGTGGCGCACACCTGCAATCCCAGCCCTTGGGAGGTAGAAGCCAAGAGTAAATAAGACAAAATAAGTAAAAAGCACTGCGTATCTGAACACATAAGCCACAAGAAGGAAACAGGAGAGCAAACTGGAATGGTAAAGGGTATTTTTGCTTTTCTGTTATAGTTGTTTTTTTGACAAGGTCTCGTGTAGCCAAGACTTACTGGGAACTCTATAATGGCCTAGATTCCCTGATCCTTCTGCCTCCACCTCCAGAGGACTAGGGTTCCAACTGCGTACACCACTCTCTGCACATCTGCTTAACTGTACTGTCATAATTTTTATTTTTATTTATTTATTTATTTATTGGTGGCAAGGTCTCACTGTGTAGGCCGAGTTATCTCAGAACTCCCCATGTAGACCAGGTTTTCCTCAAATTCACTCTGCCCCTGATCAGAGTGTTGGGATTAAAGTAGTGTGCCACCACACCTGGCCTGTTACCCTCTTGAATTCCTATGCAGGAACACCAAGGCCGAAGACTTGGAGAGAGAGTGACCAAGAATCACTTCTAGACTAAGCCGTAGGAAGCCTTGAGGGCAGTGGCCCTGTAAGAAGCCTCAAGGGCGGGCGGTGGTTCCCAGCCTTCTAATGCTGAGACCTTTTACTACCGTTCTTCATGTTGTGGTGACCCTCAGCCATAAAATTATTCCATTGCTACTTTGTAACTGTAACTTTGCTACTGTTAGGAATCGTCATGTATATATCTGATTTGCAGTCTCTTGCGGGGGGTGGGGGCTGAGACCCACAGGTTGAGAACTGCTGCTCTTGGGGATCATGTAATACTCACCTGCAATCCCAGCACTGAGGAGGTTGACATGGTAATGTCATGAGGCTGTATATCAAGACACTGTTTCAAAAAAAAAAAAGGAGGAGGAGGAGGAGCCACCTCAGGTGCCTCAGTTTGTCCTTTTGTGCCCCTGCGATCCTGCAGACTCCTCCAGAAGCAGAGCTGCCACACTGACTGCAGCCCTGCAGGGAGACAGAGCCATGCTCACAGACACAGTGATAAACAGCTGCTCCAGTCAATCCTCAAAAAACCCAAAGAACAGCTGGTTCCTCTTCTAGGCCACTGGTTGTTTGGGGGGTGGGGCAGGGTGTCACACTGTTGGGGGGTGGGGGGAGCCATAGCAATGATCAAGTATGTTTCAAATGGTTAGGAGAATAACTACAAAGGAGTGAAAATGGGGCTGGGGATACAGTTCAGTGGTAGAGCACCGACCTAGCAACTCCAAGGCCCTGGGTTCAAACCCCAGAACCACCCCTACCACTCCCCCAAAAGAGGAAAAGTATACTGTTAAGGAAAAAAAATCATTCTTTTTACAGAGAGAACTAAATCTGGAATGTAAAACTGATGGAAACTTGTGCTTTAACTCACAAACAATGAACGACCGTGAAAACGTCTCTCCAGATAAGATCTATAAAGTGGCTCCTTTCAGACACTGGACCATGGGTAATGAGAGGCCTGGTCCTTGGCCTGGTCCCACCATCTTGCCATATGGAAATAGTCCCAGTCTGCAGCATGGAAGGGTCCAAATGGAGACTAATGGATCTGCTGTGGAATTGAAAGAGCTCAGAGTCAGGAGTTGACAATATCTAGGTGGGGCTGGAGAGATGGCTCAGTGGTTAAGAGCACTAACTGCTCTTCCAGAGGTCCCAGGCTAAATTCAGCACCCACGTGGCAGATCACAACTGACTATAACCCCTGTTCCAGGGGATCCAGTGCCCTATGTTGACCTTGTGGGCACCAGGCACACACAGGGTGCACAGATACACATGCAGGCAAAACACCTGTACACATGACATTTAAAAAACTAAAAAATTCTTATGACAGAAAAAAATTAGAAGAAAAGGAGAGAAAGAGAGAAAGAAAGAAAGGAAGAAAGAAAGAAAGAAAGAAAGAAAGAAAGAAAGAA
>LOEQ01001527.1:293771-304925 GCA_001685075.1 Bramus lutescens
TCTCTCTCTCTCTCTCTCTCTCTCTCTCTCTCTCTCTCTGCCTCATGGTTGTGGGCTAGGACATAAGCTCTCAGCTTCTGCTCCAGTGCCATGCCTTCTGCTGCCATGCTCCCCATCATGATGATCATAGTCTCTAACCCTCTGGAACCATGAGTTGCCTTGGTCATTGTGTCTTTATCATCAATAGAAAAGTAACTAAGATACTGTTGTAAGGCTACCTGGGATCATGTAGCTAAATAATGATTATTACATGTAGGGGATAAAACTCCATGAATAGCTGGTAAAACTCACTAGGAAGATATAAACTGAACAAAATCTGGAACCCCAAGGGGTCAGACATAGTTCACATCCTCACTGTCTAGAATGGGAATCCTAATAATACCTGGGGCTTAGATGGATTCCCCATGAGAGCATCACATGGCCCCGAGCTGTTAGCCTTACACCAAAGGATACTCTAGACTCATAAGACAAAACCAAAATCAGCCACTAGTCAGGGATGGAGTTCAGTTGGTAGAGTGGTTGCTGAGCAGGCAAGGGGTCTGAGCTCCAATCCCCAGCATGGTATAATGACCTTCGTGGCATGCCTATAACCCCAGCACTCAGGAGATGGAGGCAAGAAGAACAGAAGTTCAAGGTCATCCTTAGCTATATAGTGAGTTTGAAGTCAGCCTGTGTCCAGAGTACCTTTTGATGTGAGGCTAATAGCTCACAGTCCCAGGGGGCCTTCTAACAATATCTCAGCTCATTTTTGACCCTGTCAAAGAGGAGGAGGGGGAGAGAGGATAAGGAAAAGGAAGAGGAAGGTTTAGAAGACACTACCCAAAGTAAAAAGTGGTCCGATAACAGGAAAGAAAGAGGATGCAGGGAGGGATGGACTGTGGGGGAGGGGCCCCCAAAGTCACGGTCTGTGTGAAAAGGGTTAAGGGAAGCCGTGGAAAAGTCAAAGTATGGTACAGGCCTTAGTGATGTAACCACACAATACAGTGGCGATAAAGCCAGACAAGGAGGTAGCTGGGGTGGGACCGGAGCATTTCAGAAAGCATTTGCCTTGCCTGTACATGGGATGAATACACCATGTTTGTCAGCCCTCCATTTAAGACAAAGTTTGGATAATATATCATGGTTGAAAGATATTCTAGTTGGATTTCTTTTGCTGTGATAAACGCCATAACTAAAAGCAACTTGGGGAGGTAAGGGCTTAAGTCACACTCCACTGTTGAGGGAAGTCAGGGCTGGGACTCAAGGTAGGAATCATAGAGGAAGGACGCTTACTAGCTCACTCTGGCTCGACCAGCTATCTTTCTTAGCCCAGACCTACCTGGCTAAGGATGGTGCCACCCAGAGTGGAAAGGACACCCCCACATTAATCATCCACCAAGAGTCTCACACAGGCATGGCCACAAGCCAATCTGAGCAAGGCAATTACTCAGTTCAGATTCCCTCTCCTCGGATGGCTGTAGATTGTGTCAAGTTGACAAAATAAACTAAGCAGGAGGGGCCGGAGAGATGGTGCAAAGTTAAGAGCACTTGCTGCTCTCCCAAGGGGCCAGGTTCAGTTCCCAGCATCCATATTGAGCAGATCACACTGCCTATCGCTCCAATTTAGAGACTTTAATGCCCTCTCTGGTCTCTGAAGGCATTACACACATGTGACATGCATGCAAACAGGCATGCACACATACACACA
Organism: Bramus lutescens; assembly: GCA_001685075.1. NCBI lineage: Eukaryota > Metazoa > Chordata > Mammalia > Rodentia > Cricetidae > Bramus > Bramus lutescens. Next base: position 295,459 of record LOEQ01001527.1, read on the forward strand.
CACTGACATAAATAAAAAATAAATAAATAATTTTGTAAAAACTAATTAGGACAAAGAGAAAAAGTAAAATCATGTAAAAAAAAACTTTTTAAAAAGTCTCTAACACCCCAAGTAACTCAATTATTGGTTCAATGATTCCAATTTTTAAAAGAATACAACAAAATCCAGAACCCCAAAATTTCAACTACAATGACAGACACTTGATTTAAATAAAACATACCATACAGGGCTGGAGAGATGGCTCAGAGGTTAAGAGCACTGACTGCTCTTCCTGAGGTCCTGAGTTCAATTCCCAGCAACCACATGGTGGCTCACAACCATCTGTAATGAGATTTGGTGCCCTCTCTGGCGAGTAGGCATATATGCAGACAGAACACTGTATACATAATAAATAAAAATCTTAAAAAAAACATACCATACATAAAGCAGGAAGGAAAACAACCCCAACTAGGAGAAACTTCGCACATAAGAGCAGATCCCACAGTGATCAAAATGAGGGAACCCTCAGAAAGTTAGATTCCAACAAGTTGTTTCACAGGGTTGACCTTGTGGCTCCGTGGTAGAACACCTGTTGAGTACGGACGAGGCCATGGGCTCCCTTCCCAGCACCATAAAACAGAAAGGTTGCTTTAGCAATATAAAAATATCCTTTTGATAATATAAAAAAACATGATGATGCTGTAGGAAAAAATGGAAGAGATTGTCAGTAAAAGACCAACAAGATGGCTCAGCCAGCAAAATGCTTGCCTCAAAAGCCTGATGACCTGAGTTCAATCCCCAGAACCCACCTAAGAGATGGAAAGAGAGACCTAGCTCCCCACAATTGTCCCGTGATCTCCACACTCACTGTAGTGCTTGAACATACACATATAAATACAGTGGTAAGGGTATTAATAATAATAACAATATATAAAGTTTTTAAATGCTATCAGAAACTATCTAAAATTAACTACACAAAGGCAAGCATTCAAAGAAATTAAGCATAGTGGCAGTGAGCTATGGGAACCATGGAGCTGTGCACACTGTGAGGGAGTGAATTGTGTGGTGCCTGGATTATACCTTAGACACTGTTATTTACACAGTGAGCAAACAACACAAAGACATTTTCTTGCTTCCTTCCTTTCTTTTTAAATGGAGAATGAATCCAGGGCTTTACATAGACCGGCACTCTACCACTGAGCTATATTCCCAGCCCTATTGTATTGTTTGCTTTGTCTTATTTTAGTTTTTGTTTGTTTGAGACAGGGTCTCAATGTGTAGCCCTGGTTGTCCAGAAACTCACCATGTAGACCAGCATGGCATTGAACTCAAAAAGATCCTCTGCCTCTTCCTCTGCCTCCGGAATACTGGGATTAAAAATGTGACCACCATGCCCAGCTCCTTCTATATATTTTTTTCAAATTAAGACAGTCTCACTAACTTTCACAGGCTGGCTTTGAATACCATTCTGTATCCCAGACAGGCTCTGAACTTTTGATCCTTCTGCCTCAGCCTTCCAACAATTAAAGCTGGGTTTATAGTCCTGCCTTCCTGGGTACAGAAAAGCAAGGAAGGGTTGTTCTATTTTGTTTGCAGTACTGGGCTTCATGCATACTGGACAAACACTCTAACACTGAGTTATATTTAGTCCTAGTGCAAGATTGTAACTTACAAGGTCATTGTCCACAAATTCTTACACAGAGCATAAACAATTGCAATTTAACATTTTAAAATATAACTTGCAATAGCACTAAGGCTATTTTTTAAAAAGAAAACTAGGAATCAATTTAATAAAATATATGCTATCTCTACCTTGAACTCTAAACCATGGTAGAAAGAACATAAGTCCAGGCACTAAATATATGAGAAGTCACACAGTGCTTGGGGATAACATGATGCAACATCATATGATATCAATTCCTCTCAAGTCAGTTTATAGATTAAAAGCAACCACAAAGCATTTTCTTTGGGCTGCCAACCAGCTTCCAAATAAAGACATAAAGACTTACTAATTATGAATGCTCGGCCTTAGCTTAGGCTTGTCTCACCAGCTCTTTTAACTTAATTTAACCTGTTCCTATTCATCTACATTTTGCCTCAGGGCTTTCTACCTTTCTCTCATTGTGTGCGTCCTGCTTTCCTGCTTCCTCTGTTTCTGACTGTCTGGCCAGCTCCTGACATCTCCCTGTTTTCTCCTTTTCTTTCTTCCTCTCTTTCTCCCCTGAGCCTAAATTCCTCCTCCTACTTACAATCCCTGCCCCCAAGTTCCACCTATACCTCCTCCCTCACTATTGGTCATTCAGTTTTTTAACAGACCAATCGGGGGCCTTAGGCAGGCAAGGTAAAATAACAACACATCTTTACATAATTAAGCATATGCAACACATCTTGCATAGTTAAACAAATATTCCACAACAACCTTGGGTTCACAAAATGCAAAACCATAAAGCATTAAGTGGGACTTAACAGAAGCAAACGGAAAGACATGACAAAATAGATGTTCTGTAATGCCAGCCATTGGCGAAATGCTAACTTTACATTAGCGTGAAGAAGGTTCTCCACAAAATCTTCTAGAGGTGCCAAGAGGAGTTGTCTTAGCAGCTGCCAGCCTGCATGCACCTCAAAGGCATGCAAAGTCGAAAAAGAGCCTGGCACAAAAGACCCTGTGATTTCATTTCCGTGGGATTCTGAGAAGATAACACTTTAGTGAGAGGTGGAGGGGGTGCCACATCCTTGAGGACCAGTCTACCTCATGAGGTCATTGCAGAACTAAGTGAGGGTTGAAGGGAATCACTTCCATGGAGCATGCTGTTTGCACATCTGAGCTCAGTAAGCACGAGCTCTGGTTTTCAGTCACTGTTATCGTGCAGAGTCTAGGAGTCCTCAGAGTAGCTGATTTCATGCTGTTCCCTTCCTCCTGGGCATACAGTTGGGCCCCGCTTCTAAACGCCTTTCATCTAGTATGACTGTAGAGCAAGCTCTCATAATGGGCGGTGGGTGAGCATGATGTGTGACCTCTGGAGAGGGCAGGTAAGTGTGAGGACTAACTTCCCCAAGTTCTCTATTTGCTGGAGGATGGAGAGGCCCTAGAAGATGATGGAGGAACCAGAGTCCCTGAATATCTGTGTGGAGCATGGATGTCACCATTGCCCTGCACAGAGAAATAAGGCATGCCAAACCTACATCATGTTAGGCCATGGGCGTCTCAGATGGCTGTTTGGTCTTTTTAATAATAATTTTAAAAGTTAATACAAGTATATAATTTCCTCCCTCTAGCCCATCCCATTGTTCTCTCAAATCCATGGCCTCTTTTTCTTAAGCACTGAGCCATCTCTCCAGCCCCAGGCCTCTTTTTCTCTCATCATTGTCTCTCTCTCTTTCTCTCTCACACACACACACTTATAAATACAGCCTCAGTCCACATGACGTCACTTGTATATATATGATTCCGGAGCTGGCCAATAGGGGGCCTTCCAGGGGAAGACCATCCCTCCTTCCAGCATTTCTTGACTGCCTGTGGTTGTCTAAGGTTGAGGCCTTGTGAATTTTCTCCCTTCTATGCTAGCATGTCTGTTGGTATCGTCCTTGTTCAGGTCTTGTTTAGGCAGAGATGTCAATGAGACTTCATGGGGGTAGCTTCTCTGACTTTTCTAGGAGACACAATTTCACAGCAAACTTCTTTCTGCCCCCTCTCCACCATGATCCCTGAGCCTTAGGCACAAGAGCTGTGTGTGGATGCTTCAGCTGGGACTGGGTAGCATGCAACCACTTCTCTGTGTTTGAGCCTCTGTGCCAAGGGCTGAGGTTTGATTGCTGTTGCTGTTGTGTTGAGTAGACCCAGGAGCATGCTCATCACACACAATACTGCTCTGTCGTTCTCCCTTCTTTGAGTACTATGCCCTAAAGCTCTAGTCCATGCCAGACCCATTTTCCAGCTCTTCTCTTTCCACTGTTGCCCTTGTGATTGGGCCTCCATCTTTATTTTCTGCTACAATCCTGAGTCTAGACTTATCTATGGGACAAAGAACCAAAGTTCAGTTCCCAATACCCTTGTCTGACAACTTAGAACAGACTAGAACTCCAACTCCAGAGAATCTGACGCCTTCTTCTGGCCTCTGTGGGAATCCATACACATGTGGTATATGCACATGGAGACATGCTCACAGACATATAAGTGAAAAAGTTAAAATTAATTTTAAAATAGAATAAAAATTCCCAGTTCTTCCCCAGTGGTGGTGGCATGTGCCTTTAATCCCAGCACTCAGGAGGTAGAGGTAGGAGGATTAAAAAGTTCAAGGCCATCCTCCTCTATGCATGAAGTTTGAGGCTAGCCTGGGCTACTTGAAACCCTGTCTCAAAGACAAGCGACAACAGCAAATTTATAGAAAACTTTCTTGGAAATACTGTGGCCACATGGTCCAAAACACATACTGACAAGACACAAATATCAACAACCATGTATTGACCCTAGTTTAAAACCTGTTGCGTTTATGGCACTGTCTGCTCCCCGAGACAAAGCCAAGATGTCCAATATCGCTTGCACAAAAGGTTCTCTGAAGTGCAGTCTGTAGATGAGAAAGGTAAGGTTTAGACAGGTTAAGTGACCTGCTGACTATCACACAGTCATCAGGCAGCAGACCTGGGAGACACACTTCTTAGGTCTGACCTATCCCTGATTCAGTGAACAGGTTGTTCCAGACACCTATTCCAGGCTTCCCCATGCAAGGACTGAAGCCACAAAGACCCAAAGGGACAAAATCCTCAAGGTTTTCAAGGGGAAACAGATCACTGACTGCTGAACTACAGCCCTGTGCAGATCGGAGCCCCGTGGTACCAGGCCCTCTCTACTCCCCTCCCCCAGCTCTGTTACTGCTCAGGACCGCAGAACCCCAGACCAGACGTGCTTCCTGAGGCCACTATTTTCCTTGGCCCCTGAGATGGGAGACAGTGTGCCCAACAAGGTAGAAAACAAGACATGGGATGGGGGAGGCAAGGGGAGAGAGAGCGGTCCCTGCTCTCACCCCTACAACCTGTCTCTAGATGTGGAAACAGAGAGCAGAGGGGGCTAGCCTTCCATCCACCCACCGGTCCATCCAAGTCATTGTTCCCTTGTTGTGACAGAGGGTTTGTCTGAGGCCCCTGAACAGGACTGAGGGTTTCCTCCCCAGCTCTCCCTGCTTGGACAGCTGGAGGAAACAGGCGACCAGTGAGCCAGCTCTCCCTTCCAACAATAACAGGCCGCCTGCCCCACTGGTAGACCCACTGTGATGGGGGGAGGTGCGAGCCTGGAGCCAAAGAGACCACCCCACTCCACCCTGCTACTGACAAAACATGTTTTGTTGTTTTCGGAGGGGGAGGGGGTGGCTGGTACCCATCCTGAGCAAATATGGTGCTGATAAGTGCGAAGGACCAGGCAGGCTGGCAGGCTAGCAGCCAGGGCTGCATTCCTGGGCAGAGCCAGGTTGACCCTGGGGGTCACTCAAACCAGCCTGCCAGGTCTGGGAATCTGGGCAATGTAACGGAGAGTTCCTGATGTGAAGCCCAAGTTCTCTTTCCCTGAAAAGAGAAGACCCGAAGCTTGCCAAATGGAACCACAGACCTCAGCAACACAGGGGGTGTTGAGAACTGGGATCTCCACTGGCACTTGCTCCCCCACCCAGTTTCTGGGTCACCTCTCTGCCTCCCACTTACCAGCAACACTACTCTCAATGCTCCTAGTGAACATGAGAAATGCAGATTGCTGCCCAATGTCCCTGAAGACACGGGTCCAGAGAGACTAGGTGACTTAGCTATAGTCATGCCCAATGAGACTATAAATTCGCTGTCCAGCATCCCTGTCAGTTCTGACCCTGTCCAGAAAGCACCTGTATCCTTTTGGTCCCCTCTGCCTTCCAACCCCATGTACAATTTGTTTTGTCTCCCTCTGAGAGGTGCTTTACTTATTTTTCTGAGACATGGTCTCATGTAGCCCAGGCTGGTCTCAAATTCCCTTTTCTGAGATTACCTTGATCATTTGCAATCCTTCTGTCTCCACCTCCTCAGTGGTAGAATTATAAGCATGCACCACTATGTTCAACAATGTATACAGTGCTGGACCCAAGCCAAAGACCTCAGCGTGCGAGGCAAGCACTCTACCAACTAAACTATGTCCCTAAGCCCCAAGGGATGGTTTTAATGCAATGTCTAGAAGAGGTGTATTCAGTGTGCAGGCTGCCTTTACCTTAGCTCCCTCTAAGTGGGGGACTGTGGGGTAAACCTGAGGCTAAGTGGCTGCCAGCTCAGTGCTTACCGTGTACCTGAATGCTGAGCATGCCCAACGGAAGCCACTCCTGTGTGTCACCACACAGACTCAGAACAGCTCTAACAGCCAACTTCACAGAGCAACTGTCTGTCAACTTCAAGTCTTTGGGGACAAAGAGTGCACATCCGGTCCCTGGGGGTTTCTAGCAGAAACTAGGCAAAGGGGCTCTGGTCTGCTTGTGACCTGCTTCTCATGGGTGTGCTGGAGAATAGAATATACTACAGTGAGCACAGGAGTTATGCAGCCCAGATGTGGGCAGTGGGGGTGCGATGATGCGAAACCTTGGAAAGGATGAGAAGACCAGCTCAGTCTGCGTCTCACCGCGTGCAAGGAGAACACCGGTGATGCAATGTGTGTCCTTAGTGGGCTGTCCCACCCACCATACCCCTCACTGAAGTCCTGCACCCTCCTCCCACTCTGTAACTGCAGCAGGTATTAGGAACCCACCAAAGTGGGATTCTGCCTTCCACACGTTTCTCTAAGCACCCGCATTCTGAGCTGGCATCAGAACCAATCCCCAGGGCTGGCAAGTTGGCTCAGTGGGTAAAGCACTGGCCACGCAAACCTGACGGCCTGAGTTTGATCCTCAGAACCCTCCTAGAGAGAGAAGGAGAGGACCCCACTTCAAAAAGTTGTCCTCTGCCCCACAAACAGCCATGCTGTGACACAGCACACCTTCCCCCAACCCTTGACATCTTACACAAGAATAATAAACAAAATTAAATTGTAAAAGAAATTTGAGGGAAAAGAAAAGAAAGCAATTTGAAAAGAACCGATTCTATGGCTGGGTCTGGCAGTGTAGGCCTGTGATTTCAGCTTCCTGGGAGGCTGAGACAGGGGGATTGTAAGTTCAAGGCCTGACTAGGTTGTAGACTGAGTTCAAGGCCAGCCTAAGAAACTTATGAGACCCTATTTCAAAGCAAAAAACAAAGCAACCCTGGGCTCGATCCTCAGTACTAAATACACACACACACACACACACACACACACACACACACACACTAGTGATCCTAGAACCTAAGATACCAGGAACCACAAGCCTTGTGCCATGGCCTGTTTGAGATCTATTCCATGGACCGTTCTTTAGTTGGGCGTATCTAGCCTGAACCCCATCCTTTCAAACTGAACACACCTCCCACCCCAGCTCTCCGATGCCAGGGCCCTCACTCATCTTCCCTTACTGTCCGAAGCTCTATTTTTGTTCGATCCTTATCCAACTACACACCTGCTTCCTGAAGCCAGTCCAAAGAGGCCTGGCCTCCTACCAGTCTAGCTATGGGTTCATCTCTCCATATAGGCAGCCAATGCAGCCCCCAAGGGAGTCCTGGAAAGTGACTTCTCACCTGTGCGTCATGCCATCCATCCAGCCTTGAACTTGTGAGGAAATCCCCAGCTAGGAGACCTGGTCTTTGGTGCTATAGCAGTCTGAAGTTATCCCACGGCCTGGCTTGTAGGTTTCGTGTCTGGCCTCTTCTGCTGGAAAGTCGATTTCAGATCAGCAGAAACCTGATCCAACTGACCCCTTCCCACACTGCCATCGCCCCTCCCCCTCCCCCGGGACCCACAGTAGGATNTGGCCCATCCCCACCCTGCCATCCCCAGGACCCACAGCAGAGCTATAGCACGTGGGCCTTTGGAAGCTATCAGCTGGATAGAGAATAAATGAGCTTGGTCCCACAGGCCCAGGCCCATGTGGGGCAGCTGTACAGAGATCCCAGAGGGAAACAAACAGAACTTGGGTCTGCACAGAGCTCAGGCTGAGAAAGGCTGTTCTAGTCACCATTTACCCCACACGGCAAGGACCCTAATTCCTTCCCCGTCTCCGCACACGGCCTTTGTCAAGTGATTCTGTAGCTCTTCCCACTTACAAGGCGGCATCTCTGTGCCCTCCTCTTGCAGTCTGCTCAGCACAGCACAGCAGAGATAACTAGGCGCTAGCTCTGACTCAAGACCTTCAGGGGTTTTCATGTCTGTGTCTGCCCTGCTTCTACTCCCAACACAGCCAAGACCACAAACTCGGGTCCACCTGCAAGATGCAAGATAAATGGCCTTGCCATCATCCTGGCCAAAATAGTCTAGAGCAGTCAACCACCCAGAACCCTCCAGACCTGTAAAAGTCCCCTCCAAAATCAACAGTGCAGTCTAATCCATCTCAATTCACTCCAGGCCTGTGAGCCACACATCTTTTCTGATGTATACCACAGAGATTGTGTGCTTCTTACACAGCAGACGCTGACCCATACACTTTCCAGGCAACTCTTGGGTTAACTCGTTCTCCCTCTTTCCTCAAAGCTGCCCAGCACCTACTTATCCCACCTCCACCGGCAGGAACCTTACTACCTCCACAGGCAGGTAACTCTGCCCATATTTTGAGTTTAAAATCTCTGCCTGTGTACTTCAACACCAGGAACAAACGGGTCAGTCAACCCAATCTGCCCAGGCCTGTCTTGGTGTTCATCTAAATGCTCACTGAGCCCTTCAAGTTAAAAAGTCCAGAAGAAAGGGCTGTTTCTCTCTTAGCCTGTACAAGATGAGAACCCCTTGGTTCTCTGAAGCCTCCTCTCCCTTGACCTCTACGCTGAAAAGCTACCAAAAGGTGAAGACTGAATTTCCTCGGGGTCAGACCTCTCTCTCTCCAGGACTGGCTTCACGTCTCTGCCTTGAATCCTTCTAACACCAGACTCCCGGCCAACAGTCAACACCTCTCTATTCCTTCCTCCTCCACAGCTGCAGAACTGCATCCGTTCAAAGCGGCACCTGGCATGTCCTCTGATCCAGGAACCAGGTTGAGAAGGAGGACATAAAAGGCACGGGAGTCCCTGCTCTCCAGGAATTCAGCTAGCGAAGGGATTTTGAAGGGACTTTGATGCTCTAGCCCAGGGAGCTCCCTCAGAACAACATGTCCTTCGTGGGATGCCTTGTACACAGCAGGGAGTTTATGTATATTTACTGTTTAGCAAGCATAAAGAGGTCAAAACACAACTTGCAAAAGTCAATTGTGTCCTTCTACCTTGTGGATTCTGGGCAGGTTGGAACTTGGTAAACACCTTTACCTGCTGAGCCCCCTCACTGGCCACAATAGGTCCTTTATACCATGCAGTGCCTTAAACCCTTGAAACAAATTATTGAGTCTTCTTCTTCTTCTTCTTCTTCTTCTTCTTCTTCTTCTTCTTCTTCTTCTTCTTCT
>LOEQ01001527.1:334555-348308 GCA_001685075.1 Bramus lutescens
GGGGAGGGGCACAAAGCACAAACACCTTTGGACTGTGCTCCCCCCACCCCGTGCCCCCCCAAAATTAGCCGCCCTTGCAGGGAAACTATGACCTTGTTTAAATCTCAGTAATTTGGAGGACCCATTTGACATTTTTTGAAAGCCATGGTTTACCTCTGTATTCTACGAAAAGGATTTCAAAAACATATAAATAATGTTAGCAAATGTAATTCATAATGAATAAACTCTTTCTAGGCAGATAGGAGCCACCACTGGCACGGGATGAAAACTGATCTTCCAACAGCTAATTATTCTTCACTTCGTAGCTGATTTCCTCCAGCGACTGGTATTTAGCAAACACTTTCAAAAGAGGCTATGTGCAGCAAGGAATCAAAGACCACTTATTTACCTCACATTGTTCAGACTGGCTGCCATCCCACTCAGACAGAAGGGAGGCTTTCCTGGGTCATTGCAACTAGCACTGGCCTGGGCATGCTCTGCCCTACCAGCAGGGGTCAAGTAACAGCATCCCTGGGGATGCAGGTAGGAAAAGCTTTCTGGTGTGCAGGTGGGGAGATGGAAAGCCGGGAGACCAGAAGGCAAAACCAAGCCACCCAGTTCTCTTGTCTTCAAGTCTACGGGTGGGGCTGTCCTCCACCCATTCTCCAGATCTGGGAACTCTTGCTGGCACCTCACTTCCCGAATCTGACTTTGCACACTCTAGATCCCTGATCCCTCGGGCTAAGATGGAGTCTATAAAATAAGGTGTCCTTAGCCAAGAGGCCTGCTAGGGACCTCTGTTGTCATCCAGCCAAGGCTGTCCTATCCTCTCCCCCACTCTCCAGGATCACAGGAAAGCCAGTAGAGAAGTGACCCCTTTCACAGGGGTCGTATGTCAGCACATATCAGTGTCCTGCATATCAGATATTTACATTGATTCAAAACAGTAGCAAAATTACAGCTATGAAGCAGCAATGAAATTAATTGTATGGTTGGGGGTCACCACAGCATGAGGAACCGTATTAAAGGGTCACAGCATCCGGAAGGTTGAGAACCACTGCCTTAGATGCTGACATTTTCATGTTATTTATCAAAACCTCTTAGCCCTTTTGCAGGCAAGACATCAGAGTTCAGAAATGCTCAGTGGCTCAATCATTCGGGTAGATGCTCAGGCAGAAGATAAGACTCAAGTGTGTAGATGACCTTTGAATTTCCCTCTGTTACGCTGCCTAGAACCAATCAAGACAGAGCCACTGGGGCCAAGGAGATGGAGCAGTCAAAGTAATCCCGGGGCTTGCTGGCCTGCCAGTCCAGCTCAACAGTCCAGCTCAACTGTCCAGCTCTGGGTTCCTTATGAAACCTCGTCTTATAAAGTGGAGAGTGAATGAGGAAGGTATGTGATGTTGACCTCTGGCCTCCTCATGTGAAAGCATCCATACACACATGTATACGCATGCACACAGCAAGACTTTCCACCCTGACAGCATGGTTCCCAAACCAGATGCTGTGGCACTAATTCCTCCATATCTCGGTCCCCAAACAGTCTCACCAACCCAGGGCCCCAAGAAGCTGGCAAAAGCCAGAGGAGTCCCTGGCAGGCTTGTCCTGGCAGCTGCCCAGCCGACTTGTGCTAACGCAACCAACAGACTCAGGAAGAGTCCAGAGAGTGGAAAAGCACCAGTAAGCCACTCAGGGGACAAAAGTCAGGCCTGCTACGCTCAGACAGGATAACCCTGCTCCAAAGTCACTGCATCATAGCGCTGGGGAAAGACCCGGGGTGGGGTGGGGGGGAACAAGCAGAGTTCCAAGAACATCCATTCAGTAATGTCTCTCAGTGAACCTTGACTGTTGGGCCAATAGAAAGACACAATTCACATATCTCCAAGATGAATCAGCAGCAAGCATGATTCACCAAGAAAACCAGCCCGAGTCTTGTTCATCCCAGCAACCATGACAAAACAGCCACCTGCACAGGGGCTGGAGAGCAGCCACACACCTCAGCAGGTCCGTGGGACAGAAAGGTCTAGCTGAGAATATTAATAGACTCGCTGAAGGCAGAAATTCAACAAGGACGTGTCCCAGGAAAGGAAATTATTTAAAAGGAGGCACAACCAAAGTTAGGCTGGAAGACAGGAGCACTTGGATTTCCAAAGATAGGCCAGGCCGTCCTCAGCCAGGCGCGGGTAGGAGGGGCACCCGTGGGGGCAGGGTTATTCTAAAATATCTGAAAAATCCAGAACCATCTATGAGAAAACCTTTTTGTTGTTTCTGTGGCTTTCTTTCCACCCTTCAATGTTTAACCCAGGCTGTATTGAGCTGCACACAGTCAGGCATTGGGACAGATACTTAATTAAAAATAAAAATGGTTTTGGGCTGGAGAGATGGCCAGTGGTTAAGAGCACTGACTGCTCTTCCAGAGGACCCGGGTTCAATTCCCAGCACCCACATGGCAGCTCACAACTGTCTAAAGATCCAGTTGCAGGGGATCTGACACCTTCACAACAATGCACATAAAATAAAGTTAAATAAACCATAGAAAATATTTTTTAAAAATGGTTTTGTTGGGTTTTTTTTCTCCCTTTTTCTTTGTGCGAGGGTGTTTTGCTTTGATTTTTGACACAGATCTCCCATGTAGTCTGGCTAGACTCGAATTAGTTATGTGGCCACAGCTTTCCATCCGACCTCAGCTTCTCCACCACACCTGGCTCCAAACATGTTTTCATGGAAACCTACTTCTGGGGAATAGTAAAAATGCATGCCCCTTAGATCTTATTAGGAGAAGCAACTTTCTTGTTGTGTTAGCACTGGCATCTCTGGGACCACATGAACTACACCCTCATTTTGAGGACAGTGAAGGACATTTTGAGAGGTCATAAATTGGCAAGCTTGATTTTTAAAAATATTTTAATTACATTTCTATTCATTGTGCATGTACACGCACATACTTGCTACATTCTGCCCATGGAAACCAGAGGACATGTAAAAGCAGATTCTTTCCTTCTACCTCTTGGGTTTCAAGAATCAAACACAGGTCATCAGGCCTGGTGGGAAGTGCCTTTTCCCACAGAACCATTTTGCTGGCCCCTCGCTTTTAATTTTTGGTTGTTTCTGTTGACATAAGGTAGTATCTCATGTGTTCCAGGCCTTGAACTTGCTGTGTATACTACAGTCTTGAACTTTACCATTTGTGGGTGGGTGTGCACACGTGTGTGCACTGCATGTACGTGCCGCAGCACAACATAGGTGATAACTAAAAAACAACTCTGTAGGGCTGGTTCTTCCTGTCCACCGTTTTGGGTGTTCCGGGGATTGAATTCTGGCCACCAAACTGCACAGCAAGAGTCTTTGCCACAGCGCATCTCACTAGCCTGACCCTGAACTTCTATCTGCCTCTACTTCCCAAGTGCTGGGATCACAGGCATGACCCCCACCCCGTTTATATGGTGCTGAAGACAGAACCCAGGGCTTCATGCGTGAGTAGTCAAGCACTTTACCAACTGAACTAAATGTCCAGCCCCAGATTTTCTCTAGTGAGTTGTCTCTATTTGTAAAATAGGCTCTACAAACAGAAATAATAAGGAAAACCTCATTCAATTTCTAGCATCTTTGGGGGAGGATATATAGAAAAACCTGGTGCCCCCGCGGGAGCGAACAAATGGAAAGCTGGATCTTTACCGCCCCCTATTGACAGACCTCACATGTAGTTTCTAGTTTTCAGCCTGGCCAGCCCCCGTCGCTCATTTGTCACCTACTGCCCCCTGCAGGCATGCATCAACACTGACTCAAGTTCTGCCTAGTGGGGCAGCCACAGGCCTTGGTAATACTGAGAACAGCCACCGCACCGGGCTATTAGTGAGGCCCATCACTGGCCTAGCCAGAGCTGGCTAAAGCTCAGCTTAGCCGATGCCTTCAGAATCAATCTTTTCATCCTTTCTTGGGTGGTACACAGTTACTAATAAAACTGCCCATCAGAGGTGTCCGAGCAACAACTCGAACAACCCCCTTAGGCACAGAGGGAGAGCTGCTGACTGCATTTGCTCTGTTCCAGGCCACCACTTGCCCCTCTTCCCAGGGTGCCCATGCCATAGCTGGCTTCGCCACCTAATGCCATCCATCAGATCTCTGGGGAAAAGCAGGGGAGGCACCTTCCTCATTTAGAGGCAGATTCATGTTTAATCAGACAAATGCCCACTATACTTTCTTTGCTCACTTGGGCTAGCCATCTGCTTCTTCCAGCCCTCTGCTCTCACTCCCTTTTCAACCTCGCCAACAACACCCCAGTAGTAACACGCTACAGTCCCTTCAGAAGGATGTTTTGTATTATGCATGGAGACTCACTTCATCCAAGGTCATTTGCAGGTCAACCAATGGTCATTTCCTACCACTGACTCCAAAATGCAGGGGAAACCTTACATTAGATGGTCACTGCCGTATTTAAACTCGTGAACAAGAACAATATCTACAGCTAGCAACACGGAAACTTTACAGTCAGCTTTTGCAATAGCTTCACTTGATGGGTACATAACTGTACAGCTCCTAAAAACAGTACAGGGGGCTGGAGAGATGGCTCAGGGCTTAAGAGCCACATCGTCCAGAGAACCTGAGTTCAGTGCTCAGCGCCAGAATCAGGTGACTCACAAATCACATGTGACTCTAACTTCAAGGGGTCTTGGTACCTTCTTCTGGCCTCAGTGGGCACCAGCACTTTATATACACGTGCACACACCTGTGCAAACACACACACACAAATATTAAGACAAAGATGATGGTGAGGGCTTGAAAATGGCACAGAATATAAAGGTACCCACTTGCCAACATTAAAGACCTACATTTAGTCCCTGGAACCGAAATGGTAGGAGAGAACCAATCCCCAAAAGTTGTCTTCTGAACTCCACATGTGCGCTGTGGCATACGCACAAGCACGCACATGCACACACACAAACATAAACGATCAATAATTTCTAGAAAGTATTAGAAACACAGGCTGAAAAGAGGACTCAGTGGTTAAGAACATCAGCCGCTCTTCCAGAGGACCTGAGTTTGAGTCTCAGCACCCACACGGTAGCTCACAACCATCCACAACTCCAGTTCCAGGGGATCTGACACCCTCTTCTGGCCTCTATGGGACACTAGGCAAGCCTAGAGCAGACTTACACACAGTGAAAACACCCAAACACATAATGATAAAAGAATTTGTTTTTCAAGACAAGGTTTCTGTATAGCACTGGTTGTCCTGGAACTCAATCTGCAGACCCAGCTGGCCTTGAACTCAGAGATCCACCTGCCTCTGCTTCCCAAGTGCTAGGATTAAAGGCGTGTATCACCACTGCCTGGCAAAATAATTTTTAAAAAATATTTTAAAAAAGCAAGCAAGCACTGATGAATCCATTTTAGCAGTGCAAGTCTATAATCCTAGGTACTCATGGGGATGAGGCAAGAGAGCCAAGAACTCAAGAACTACATCCTGGCAATCTAATAGGACATCTCATAATAAATTGGAAAATAAATAAAAATAAAAGAGGGCTGGGGATGTAGCTGCTCAGTGATTGTTTAGCATGTGTGAGGCTCTGGGTTCCCATCTCAGCAACCTCCTCTCCCCAAAACAATGCAGACCACCATATGGTAAAGATGAAAAATAGCATAAAAGTATAGCCATGAACTCTTTAAGGCTTATTCTAAAGCTAGGTGGGGTGGCACACGCCTTCCATCCTAGCTCTTAAGAGGCACAGGTAGGCAGATTTCTGTGAGTCTGAGGCTAGCCTGGTCTACATAATGAGTTCTAGGCTAGCCATGCTTACACAGCGGTCCTGTTCAAAACAAAGCAAAATTTACAAACCCACACAGACGTTAGTGAAGACAACAAAATGCTGCCAGCATCTACACTGGAGCATTGGGAGCGCGGGTGACCCCTTCTCATGCCTGCCCAATTTCTTTAATGTGCAAGTATCTCTGAGTGTGTGCTGCCAATTTAGACTCTGGAGATGCTGCAGCCTTGTGCAGTCATGGTAAAAGGACTCTTGGGAACTTGTGCCTCAGGGAGTCTCAGCTAGCACTCGGTGGAACAGAGCTTCCAGCTGTGTTCACGGTCTTGGCAAGTCTGTAGACACTATTGATACCCCCAAAGGCCTACAGTAACTCCTCAAAGAACCCAGACTCCATCCAGAAGACAGAATTCCATCAATGTCTCAGGTGCCACTTTAATTGAGGTTCTCCCTTCACACTGAGGAAGGGTGGAAGACGAATTGTTTCCAGGCACATGCCCCTTCTGCCCCAAGGTAAACAGCCTGAGCTCCCCACAAAAGAAGCATGCTCTCCTTCCCCTGAGCTGGTAAAGGGACACATGTGTTGGGGCATAGGAAAAACTCAAGAGAGCCAGGGAGATTTCTGAATTCTTTCCAGTGTAAAGACTAGAACTAGACATGGAGGTATCCCTCCTTATGGCAACAACAAATCCCACCCATTCCCAGTTGAGGCCAAGCCCCTCCCCAGGAAGCCTGAGACCAGCATTCATTCCCCAGGGCTCCTCCCTGCAGTGATCCCAAGGAAGACCAGAAGCCTGCACAGTCATGGAGACAGCCATTCAACAGGCACAGCCTACTCTTCATGGGCCCCTACTGCTGCAGCTGTACAGCCATGAAGGACCAGCCAGTACGTGTGAGGCTGTGGGGTGCAGAAGGGGCCAGAGTGAGCAGCAAAGCAAATCAGATGTATGTTCTGAAGCTGGGTCGACGTGGTGGCAGGGCACGTCATAGCCCTGCAGTCCACTGGGACCTGGGCCCTCCATTAATTCTTCTCTGGACGGTTTCTGTTCAGGACTGCTTTGGGGGCAAATTCCAGTCTGTCCTTAAGGCTCACCACCTGAGTGTGGTCCTTGCCTAGCAGCTCATCCAGCTTCCGGTCCTCTCGACGCTCCAAAATGCTCTTCTCCTCCTCCACAGGCTGAGGGTCCTTTCCCCTGATGAACCATTCCAGGTGGTAGCCCACAGCCCCGACCACAAAGGCCACAGGAAAGGTGACATAGGGAGCGTAGGTACGCACCACGGTCCAAAGCACAGGCCACATGACATCTGCAGAAG
Organism: Bramus lutescens; assembly: GCA_001685075.1. Lineage (NCBI taxonomy): Eukaryota > Metazoa > Chordata > Mammalia > Rodentia > Cricetidae > Bramus > Bramus lutescens. The sequence continues at coordinate 341,611 of LOEQ01001527.1, forward strand.
AAAAGAGAGGATACAGAGAAACAGGCACCCCCTCCCCCAGCAGATGTGGACTGCCCACGGGGCACTCGACTTGCCTGGCACTAATAACTGCACAGCCACCCCACAAACAGCAAGCGGCCACTGTGCTTTATGTAGTGGCTGGGTCCCTGAAATACTCTAGGAAATTGTGCAAGATCTGATGTTTAAGGAAGGGGGTAAAATCTCCACGAACTTTGCTGTGCTCCTGTGTGCAGATGTTCCCCACAAGTGTGGGTTCACCTAACGGAATTTCAAACCTGGTGTGACCTCAGGTACACCCTCCAGTCTGTCAACATTTCTGGAAGGGAAAAAGAAGTCTTTTCTCTGCTCCGGGAAACTTCACATGCACACACACAGCCCCATTCTGAATTCTGGCTCTGATAATGGGTAAAGTACAAGGGGCTTATTTAACAGCCAAAAACCATGATCCATTACCTAACTACCCTGGACTAAAGATAGAGAAGGGTTTTAAGCTGTTCTGGACTTGGCTTTTTCAACAATGACAGCAACCTCCATTAACAAAACCTGGTCCAAATACCCTCAAAATATACTCCTGCCAACCATCCTCACATCCTCGCACGCGCACAGTGAGCTCCTGAAGATCTCACAAATGAATACAGTACTCCAGATGCCCTAGAGCCCCAGTACTTCAAAAGTCCCTATGGAAATCGCTGTAAAATAAAGCTAACAAATATTGTGGAGCTGCCCCTAGGGCTTCTGTAGTAAGATACCAAAGTAATACACAAACCCACTCACTCAAATGGCCCCTTAGTCACAAATGATCACCACTATTAAATTACTATTTATACCATTATTTAATTACTATCATACTCAAAAAAGGCCATTGGCAATGAACTCATAATGCTAGCTGCCATCTACTGAGCACTTATTCCAAGCTGGGCCCTGGGCTGAGCACTTCACAGAAAGACACACGCTGATCTCTGATCTTCCTACTCACGCCTTAGCCATTGAAATTGTTGCTGAGGATCAACACGAGTGTCAATTTCCCCAACACTGCTGTCTCTCCACCCTAGGGAGACATCCAAACCTCATGGAGGATTAGACAGCTCTCCCTTTCTCTCTCTGGTTCTCAATTCTCTTTGGAGGGACCGGAGCGCCTTGTGGGCCTGAAACTACGCGTGGACCACGGGGTGAGGAACTGCAGCAGGCTCACACTTCTCTTCGCGGTCCTTTGACTTGACCCCAGGCCCTGTGCTCCCTAGTAGCTCCCCAGTCATCACCTGACCCTCACAATACCTCTGTGATATAGGAATTACTCGCCCAGATTCCTGTCTAAGGCCACAGTGACTCAAAGACACTATGCTAGCAAAGTCACTACAAGTGGCCAGTCTACTGGTTTTGAGGCCAAGCCCGGGTTTTTCTGGCAGAACATGCTGCAATTGTGTGCACGGTGTCTGTTCAAACCGTAGACATAGGAAGTGCCTCCTGCAGCTCCTCATTAGCTTAGCTCTTCATTACACTGGAAGACTTCCTTTCTTGTGTGCACTAAGGTAGCGCCAAAAGATTTACAAAATCTTACAATGTACACATTAACAAAGAGGGACACCCCGAAGAATACCAAACCCAATACCTCTCCATCCTTTTAAGATTTTAAAATCTTTTTAAATTTTCTGTCTCTTTAAGTTTTTGTTCATTCTTAAGACCGGTTCTTATGTCACCCGGCCTGGCCTCACACCCTCAGTGTGGTTGAGGATGACTTTGAACTGCTGATCCTCCTGTTTCCACTTCTCAAGGGCTTATGATTACAGGTGCAAGTTCTCCATACTGTTGCTACACAGCGACTCTCCATTTGGTTTTCTGATGTGTCTTAAGTACCAGTCTACAACTATTATCCTCTTACATGTAAAGCACAAGTTCTGTATGGTCCTGCTCGTATTCCGGTCATCCACGTATTCGACACAGCCATTTTCTCTGTAACAAACATTGTGTAGGTTCACCCTACTTGTCTACATCTCTCAAAACACCTTGAAGCTCCGTGAGGCTAACGACCAAGAATGCGGATCGTCCTATGCGGTATGCCTCTCCCCCACTGCTAATCAACCTCCCTGTTAAAGAGCTCCAAAAAAGTTTGTTGAGTGAATGAATGACAAGCTGCATACTCAAGTGGCTAACGTGAGACTTACAGCAGTCTTTCACCCACAATCACGAAGGGGCAAGAATACGATCACAAGCAGCTAGCCTTCATGAAGTCGTTCCTAGGGGATCAAAACGTTAAGTAGCAGAAACGTCTCGCAAATACTGACGCCTATTTCCAGCCCAGCACACCGGGGAGCCTGCCAAAGAGTCTGGGCCGCCCGGAAACCTGTTCTCGCTTGCGCCAGGTCCTACCGGAAGTTAACACTCCAAATTCGAGAACAGTCAAAAGAGGTCCGAGGACGTGGAAGAAATCAGTCTTGACAGCTACCCCAGTCAAGTCTGGGGATGAGAGCGCCAGAGGTCAGGGTCATCAGCTCCCGGTCCCCTGTCCCGTTACACCAGAGGCGTGGCCTCGGCCCCCTCTGGCGGACAAGTTCTGACTGCAGCCCACACTCGGCCTCGGAGATCATCCCTCCCTCAACTAGGAAGGCACGGCCAGGAACCGTCCCGTGGGACTCACCTGCGGCCCAGNGACCCGCCCACTGGCGTCCGGGCGCTCTCGGAGAGTAGCGATTGGCTGAGCTCGGGTCAAGCGACAAAAGGAAGGAAGCCAGGCATCCGCCTCTCTGTTGGGATGCACGGAGGTGGGTATAGCGTCCCCTGGCGGCTAGGAGGCTCCCCAAGCGATGTTGCCTCGTGCTTTTCTAGTGAAGGAAAGTGAAAAGTTATGCGTTCATTGATCCGAGTGAGGTTCATTAGGCATCTTCTGAGACCTAGGTCGGGTGGTATCGAAACAGAAAACCCAATCCCTGACCTCCAGAAACTCCTATTAGCAAAGGAAAATCTAGTGCTTTCAAACCTCTTTCAGGCTGTGTGTTTTTGGGAACGTTATTAGTCTGTCTAAGCCTCATCTCTTCTGCATAGCGTTAACACCACCCGTTTTCGCTGGGATGCTGTGAAGGTTAGACAATATCACGCATGTCAAGTACTGTGCCAGACACACCGCAATCCGGGAACTAGATGGTAGCTATGGCAAGTCTACAAAGAGCTGAAAGATAGTGGAGCATTTGTACAAGACCCTCTGATACAAGCATCCACTCTCCTCCAGGCTTCCACTCTCCCTGAACAGACATACATTTATCCCATACAGGAAAAAGTCTCATTCACAATGCCCCAACATGGTCCTGCCCTCAGGCACTGAACTCAACCTGACAAGCCTCCCTATCATTAGTAACACATACTAAAAATCGACTTTCTGAGCCTGTGCCTTCTCATGTTCTCTCAGCCACCATTCCTTAACAAATTAGCGGTGAGTCATTTGTTTCAAGGTCATGGGTGCTTTCCTAGGAAGCTTCTAGACTGCACTGACAAGTTAAACATTCTTCCCATTTTATATCAAAGAACCCAAAGCTAATGCCGAGAGTGAAGATGGGGAGAAAGAAGCTGACAGAAATTAGCAACCATACTTAGCAGAACTTGATTACTTGTACACTAAAAATGTAGAGAAGAAACGAGGTCAGAATTGTCTAGAAGACAGGCTGGTGTTTAGTCAGCCATTCTACACGCTAGACACTGGAAATACAAAATAGACTGCCCTCAGGAGTTTTCTGGCTGACGATGAAACAGATAGGCTCACAAGATGTTAGCAATCTAAGAAATGTCATAAGAGAGGACACCATCAGAAGAGTCGGTGGATGCTCCCTGGAAGGACAGACGCTCAAGCTGTCTGTATCTCAGCAACGACTAGATGCTCCCTCCAGCAGAACTGGAGTGAGGGCATAAGTCCCAACATATGATGAAATCACAGCACCCAGGACCCTCAAGATCAAGCTTGACTACATACCAAGAGTCTATATCAAGGTGGGGGGGGGCAAGAGGAGCTGGACATTGTGGTGCACGCCTTTAATCCTAGTACTCTAGAGGCAGAAGCAGGTGGATCTCTGTGAGTTTAAAGCCAGCCTGGTCTACTTAGTACTTCCAGATCCACCAGAACTTCATGCTGAGATCCTGTCTAAAAAAAATTAAAATTAGAAAAAAACCATACCAAACTTTGAACTTAGTCGTAGATTCAAATCCCGACTCTGTGGCCTGCTAATCTGAAGAAAGATATGTATAACCTTTACAAAAGGATTTTAATTAAGTATATGTGTACATGGGGGTGGGGAGAGTTGTGCACGTGAACACGGACGGCTGTGGAGGTCAGAAGGAGGTGTCAGATGCCCCTGGAGCTGAAGTTACCGCAGGTGGTTAGCTGTCAGATATAGGTACCAGGAATCAAACTCGGATCAACTGCAAGAGCGGTATGTACTCTAACCACTGAACCATCTCTACAGACCTATGTGTATTTTTAAAAAGACCATAAGAACATACCCTTGGGCTGGCCAGGTGGCTCAGCAGGTAAAGGTATTTGCCACCAAGCTGATGGCCTGAGCTTAATCCTCAGGATCCATGTGGTAGAAGGAGAAGATCAACTCCTGAAAGCCATCCTCTGACCTCCCCCACAGGGGTTGTGGCATGTGACCCCTCCACACACACATACACATGTTAAAACATCCGCTAGGGTTGCTGTTTCAAACCATCTCCATGTGCAGGAAGGGCCATAGTTCTTGCCGTCTCCTCGACAAGTGTTGGCAGAGCCTCTTGACATGTTAAGTATTCCCCCAATACACGCTTCTTTCTGAGATGTTCATTCCGAGCAATCCTCGTTCATTAACACAAAATCCTGTGTAATATCTTCAGGTTTGCTCTTTTCATCACTGTGCGGATCCAGCCTGCGCCATTATGCTTCTTAGCAAGCCCTCAGAATCAACACCATTATCTCTTACCTGGACCATATTAGTGGCTCCTCACCCTCCCACTGCTCCTCCGCTCTGTGTCTATTCCTTTGGCTAAAGGACCATTTAAAGACTTGAATCAATGGAATCTCTGGGTTAGCCCACGGATCTCTTTCAGCCAAGTCATCCAACCCTGTGCTGGTTTGTTATCTTTCTGTAGTTCGCTTTTCCAATCATTCCCAACACAGCCCTCCTTCTGAGCATCTGCCCACACCGGTCCCTTGGAAGTGACCTCCTGTTCCATTTCTCCTATGCAAAATTCCAGTGCATCCCGAGAGACAGTTCCCAAGACTTCCCCAAACTCCCTGTGCTTCCAAAGGATATTTGTTCCTGCTGAAATCACATTGAAATCTAATTATCATTGTTTGTGCCTGCTGAAAAAAAAATACATTGCAATCTAATTACCATTGTACCAGGCAAAGAGGCTGGAGAATCTTTAAAAACCAATTAGGCCCACAAGGACTTCAAATCTATGGGGGAGATTGCAAAAGGGTGTTTGTCTCCCTCACCCCTTTTCTTCCCCTTGCTTTCCAGCATGGGGAGGGGTTCAGCAGGAAGGCCTTTGCCACGATATGCAAGCAGGTTTGTTGTCTGCTCTGTGACTAGATGGGTCTCCTACAATCCAGACTGGTCCTCTGCTCTCCAGCTGGGATGACAGGTGTGTGCTGGTATCTGTTTGTGTTTGCTGGTTCTTTTGAGGCAGTCAACTTATTTTGTTTTTTTAATTTGATTTTATTGAAAATTATGAGCGTTTTGCCTACATGTACCTCAGTGTGCCACATGCATGCATGCCTGGTGCCCAGGGAGGTCAGAAGAGAGTGTTGGATTCCATGAACCTGGAGTTACAGTTATGAGCTGTCATGTGGGTGCTGGGAACCGAATCTGGCTCCTCTAGAAGAGAAGCTGGTGTCTTAACAGCTGAACCATCTCTTCAGCCCTCTTTTGAGTCAGTCTTGCTATGTGGCCTAAACTGTCCTTGAACTCACTGCAATCTTCTCTCCCCAGCCTGCAAAGTGCTGGAATCACAACTGTGCTGTGCCTCACCACATTCAGTTACCATCATCATCATCATATTACCTACCACATCTTATTGTATTTGTGGTGGTAATTTTTTATATTATTTTATGTGTATGAGTCTTTTGCCTGCATGGCTGAATGTGCACATGTGCATGCCTAGTGCCTAAGGAGGCCAGAAGAGGGAATCAGACCTTCTTGGAACAGGAGTTAAAGACAGCTGTGAGCTGCCATGTGGATGCTAGGAATCGAACCCCAGTTCTCTGCAAGAACAAGTGCCCTGAACCACTGAACCAACTCTTCAGCCCAACCAGTTATTTATTGTTGAATTAGGATGGTGGCTAGGCTGGCCATGAACAAGGCTCAAACGATCCACCTGTCCAGACTCTCAAGTAGGCGGGGTTATAGGTACACAGTATTGCGCCCTGCTTTAGGAGTTTTTGTTGTTGTTCGTTTTGCTTTAAGACAGACTCACTGGGCAAGGTGGCGGGCACACCTTTAATCCCACCACTTGGGGAGGCAGAGGCAGGTGGGACCACTGTGAGTTCAAGGCCAGAATGATCTACATAGTCTATACCCTGTCTTTAAAAATGAATTTCATATATAACTTCAAACTCACTGTGTGGTCACAGATGATCTCAAACTTCTGCTCCTCCTACCTCCACTTCCCGAACGCTGCATTATAGGTATGCAATATCACACCTGGCTTTTCTGCCATCCTGAAATAAGACCCCC
>LOEQ01001527.1:396066-413911 GCA_001685075.1 Bramus lutescens
TGGGAAGTGGGAAGAGAGAGAGCCTGGGCAGGTGCTGTGTGCGACAGGTTCTTCTTTCTGTGACAGACCTCAAATCTATCTGGGAATGGAAGAAGTGGCACAGATGCCGTCACCAAGAAATTACCCAATTTAGCACCGATTCCACAATCCAGCAATTAGTTTCTTAAACCGGAACTTGCTGTGGGCTGCCAGGCTGGCGAGGTTGTTGTTACAAATCTCACTGGGAAGCCAGCTGTGTAATTCGCCAGGAGGCTGTCACTGCCCTAAGCAATTACCTTCCAGAAAAAGAATGGAAATGCTGAAGAAGTCAGGGTACTTCCTCCTTTGCCCCAGGGCCCGGCCTGCTCGAGACCTTGGTGACTCCCAGAGCCAACACCACTCCCATCCCAAGATCAAAACAGTCCTCGGTGCAGGCCTGCATCTTACTCTCTAGGTTCAAAGCCCTTTATTTTTACACACTAGCTGTGTATACAGAGACCAGGGATGGATGGCTCTTGCACCATTTTCTCATCTATAAAATGGGCACATCAGAGTCATCATGAATGTGCTAATGACGTGGTTAATAGTAAATCGCATCAACTCCTTAGCACTGGAGCTAGAACAGTAAATATTCCAGATGAGTGGCAATCTCTATGTGCAGTTTTATTCTTCTTCCTTGCTTCACCGGTTTACAGCGTGACCTTGAGCAGGTCATTTAGCAGGTTGTCTCGGAGAAAACCATCTAAGGCCAATGGTACTCTGCTGGGGAAAAGAGGAGTTGTTCTTGATGGTCCATATCTGGGACCAGAGATCCAGATGTGCGCAAGAAAATCCACTGTCTAGGAGACCGACAAAAAGGATGCCTTAGGTGAAGATGAAGATCTCACAAATTAAATATTAGCTGATTCATTGCTTCCTCGGGAAGCTGCTGGGAGAACTACCGCTAGACAGAATGGTCCAGATAGCAGGGAAAGGATGTTGGAGCTCTTTAACAGGGGCCCAGCATTATCCATTGCCATGGAGGCCCATGAGGTCATCTCCCTGCAGGTTTCAATATAACAGATTTCCCAGCAGGTGAAGCCTAGAGTTTGTTTTGCGGCTGGGAGCCTGGGTTCGTCCATGCCTGTGACTGAACTATGTGTGCTGTTGAGAGCTCTACCTTCAGGTTTTGCTTAACTGTCCCCTTTCCCTGTTTAGCCCTCCATCACCCCTGGACCTGACAGCAGCTCAGATGGCTGGGGCTGCATGCCTACTAGGAATGGAGAAGCCACCAAACCACACAGAACCCTCAGTCCACAAACTCAAATTCCACAATATTTATCTTTGTCCATGGACTCCTCCCACCCCTTCACCTTCTCTTGCATCCACTTTCATCTGAGCCCCGTTGACCAATCTGACTTTAGTTGGGCTCTGAAGCCTTTGTCAACAACTCTGCTGCTAGGTTGGCACCCTGGTCCCTGGCTTCCCTCAATTCAGCCCCATGGTCCAACCTCAGTCCTCAAGACTCCAAGGAAAATGCCTCTCCTACCTTCCCTGCCACAGGGGATGGAGGAGGATTCCCAGACTGGAAAGAGGGATGCTTACGGATAAACTCCCTTCCCTTCATCTGTTTATTTAATCAACTCTTCCTTGGGAGCTCGGGGCAAGAAGGCTGCAGAAAATGGGCTTACTCTTCCACAACACTCAAGGCATTTCAGCAGGGCCAAGTCTAAATGCATCTCCTGACCCATCAGACAGGGCCCATGCAAGCCTGTGAATAACCCATACCACCTATAATCTCTTTGAAAATCCCACCTCAGGGGGCTCTGCACTTGATGTTCTTGCTGCCAGAACACTCTGCCCCAGATATTCCCATTGCTTCCTCTGTCTCATATTCTGGGGCTCAGTTCAGAAGGGCCTTCCCTGACCACTCACTCTAACTGAAGCCGAGCCTTATCCTCCTGGGTTAGTTCTACTCCAACCTGTCCTGGTGCCCCATAGCATTTACGGGCATCTGAAATGACTTTCTTCATCCATTACATTTTTACGGTATGTCATCCGGTGGTAGAGCATCCCCTCCAGAGGGGCCGTGACTAGGCCTCTCTCGTTGCTGCAGTAGTCTGTGGTCTAGAATGCCTGGTATTAGCAGACATGAACGAATGGTTTCCCTGCTGCCTTTGCCCACTCTCCTGTGCACAGAAGTCTGCAAAAAGGACCTCCACACCTTTCCTGACAGAGGCTTTGGAGAACTCAGAAAGACTGGTATTCAACATCCTGTCCCTAAACACCTCTCCGCTCTTCCCGTCTGCCTGTAGCACCCAGATGTGCTCTTTTGCACAGGGAAGGGAGTGGTGGAGGAGAAAGAAGGAGAAGGGTGGCCTTCGCAGTGCTACGGAGACAAACAAGACAGTGAGGAGGTTCAGGGTCTACTACCAGTCCTGAGTAGGTCTTGTCACTCAGACTTACTGGATCCCAGCTCCCTCACCAGCTGGGGCCATGGAGCCAAGAAACCCCGCAAATGAAGTGTGTTTCCTCTTCCTTCTCCAGGACTTCCAAAAGCCCTCTGTGGTTACACTGACCAGCCTTACCCCCCATAGCCAACTACTTCCAGCCCGTCCACTCAGTCATTGTCCATCCCACCCCACCCCCACTCCTCCAGGACAGTGCCAAGGGCTGGCTAGAAATGAAGGGAAAGTCATTTAAATGCATGAGAAGTAAACACGGGGCCTCTCAGAGAGGATTTCTCAGACCGTCTTGAACAGAGACTGCAGCCATGCCTGGTGGATTGAAAATGGGCCCTGTGGAAACTCTTTCATATTGAGTGTCCAGGAATTTTCTTGCCTAGGAAGCTTTCAAAGACCTCCCGTATCTCGAGCAAGCAGAACACAGCAGCGCAGCCCTGGTGCCCCAAACTGGAGCCTTCTGGCTTACAGACCTCCAGAATCCTCTGTAGCCAGAAATGGCAGCATCTCTTCCCACTCCAGAGATTGAGAAGAACAAGCTCAGTCAGCAACCTCAAACTGGGAACTGGAAAGATAACTACCTACCTGCACCTGCGCTACCTTTGCCGAACTATAAACAGCCTGTTTCCTCTGCCTGGGTCTCAACGTTCTCATCTGTAAAATGGAGACAATGGCATCTGCCCCCTTATGTTGTACAACAAGTAACTAATTGTCCAATCCAAGACAAGGCACACCGGTCTCCGTTCTCACATCTATCCTAACATGAACACGGTAGCACCTTCTTTCATTCATGTGTGACTTGCTCTGGCCTCTGAGGTGTTGCCAGACTTGAGTAAGCCACGGCCATCAGAGAATGAGAGGCAGGAGCCAAGGCCCAACAGGGGTCCTATGGATATGTGATTCTATTCCAGGCCAAGTCCATCGCCATTCTTGCTTTCAACCTAGCCAACCGGTCATGTGTCCCTGCCATGGAATCTACAGCTTGGGGTTAGCATACCGTTCCCCAAGGCCCTCTATATAACCAGCACAGGGATGTCTAGCACAAAGGCCATCTTCTCTTTCCAGGTCAGTGTCATAGGAAAATCAAGCACAAGGCTGGACCCTCTGAATGTCCTTTTGTTGGCTGACTTCTGGGTGGACTCGCCTACCCTTAAGCTCCACCTGAAGTCTGTGAACCCCATCCCAGCTGCAGGAATGCCTAAGCCCAATTCTCCTCTGAGCCTCTGGACTTAGAGGATCTGAGGACAGAATGGGAAACCGAGAGGCGAGAGGCACGGCAGGCAAGAGTACACACAGGTCAAGAAGCAGAACAACAGTAACAGCCATTCACCTGTCCTGTCCATTACATTGCTGATGCATTTATTTTGTTGCTGTTGGTTTTGAGACAGGCTCATGAGTAGCCCAGGCTAGCCTCAGACTCACTATGTAACTGAGGATGACTATGAATACCTGACCATCCTGCTCTACCATCCGAGAACTGGGATTCTGGGTCTGAGTCATCACACCCAGTTTGTGCAGTGCTGAGGCTCCAGCTCAGGGCTCTGTACAGGCGAGGCAAGCACTCCATCAGTTACCCAATATGAAGTATTTACTAAGAGCGATCACTCCCAAGACAGCCTTCGCCACCTCCTTTTCTGTCCCTCTACCCCTTATTCTGCACAGCAGGATAAATGTGTGGTGCAAGCTTGGAATTCCTTAGAGGCTAGGAGCAGAGATCTATTTCAACATGGCCAAGCAAAGCATACAGTAGATTCTCAATGAGTTAAGCTTCAGTGACCGAGTCATCAAGAAGTAGCAACCAACAGCTGGTGCACTGGGAGCCGGGAGAAATGACCCTGCAACCGGGCCAGATTGCCATAGCAGGCAGAATTTGCATCCTGCCCAGGGAGGCTTGCAGGCAGAGTCCGGAGCTGAGCAGAAAATCTCAGGTGCCTATCATCTCAGAAGTCCATGGTTTGTGGCCCAAGCTAGCCTTGAACTTGCTTTGTAGCTGAGAATGGTTTTATAATTATTAGTCGTCATCATCACCATAGCAACAGTAGTGGTAGCAATCTTCTTTTTGTTTTTCTTTTTGTCTCACTTGGTAGCTCTGGTTAGTCTGGAACTAGCTGTGTAGAACAGACTGAGCTGGTCTTGAACTCAAAGAGATCCACCTGCCTCTGTCTCTTGAGTTCTGGGGTTAAAGGTATGCGCCACCATGCCAAGCTCTGGCTAAGGATGATTTTAACACTTCTAATTCTCCTGCCTCTGCCTCCTGACTGCTGGGATTACAGGTGTATTTTACGTGGCGGTGGAAATGGAACCCAGGGTCATGCATGCCAGGTAAGCACTCAGCAAACTGAGTACATACCAATTTTTTTTTCTTAAGATGGGTTCCCTCTATGTATCCTTGGCTGTCCTGAAATTCTCTATATAGACCAGGCTAGCCTTGAACTGACAGAGGTACATGGGCCTGTATCACCTGAGTGTTGGGATTAAAGGTGTTTGCCACCACGCCCAGGTTTTGCTGTTGTTTTTAATTTTAAAATACAAGAGTCTCACTATGCATCCCTGGTTAGCCTGAAACTCAGGGAGACCAGGCTGAACTCAAAAATCAAAAATCACAACAAGCTAGGCTGGGTGGTAGGTAGGGCAGTGGTAAAACACTCATCTAGGATCCATATGGCTCAGGTTCGATCCCCAGCACCATCACACACACATCCCAACAATCTGCCTACCTCTGCTTCTCCAAAGCTGTGCACCTCTGTGCCCAGCTACTTTAAAAACTACTCATTCATTCATTCATTCATTCATTCATTCATTCATTCATTATCTATACCTATGTGTATGTATGTAAAACTATTTGTTAGCATGTGCACCACATATGTGCAATGCTCACAGAGGACAAAAGAGGACATTGGAGTTACAAGCAGTTATGAGCCATCTGGTGTGGGTGTTGGGAATCCAATCTCACTCTTCTACAGGAGCAGCAAGTGCTCTTAACCATGGGGCCATCTCTCCAGGCTCCAGTTTTGTTTTCTGAGACATCTAACTACATATAGCTTAGGGTGGTCTGAAACTCAATGTATAGCCCAGGCGGGGCTCAAACTCATCAATTTATAATCCCTCTGCCTCAGCATCCCAAGTACTGGGAATACAGAAGTGCACTACCACCCATGTTCAGTTCAACTCTCTAAATGCTGTAACCACATATGCACTGTGGTAAATAGTGTAGAAGAAAAGCATCATCTCACACTCATCATAGCCGCCCACGGCAGACACCAATATCTCCCATCTCACATGGTCATCACAGCCACCCATGGTAGACACCAACATCTCTCCCATCTCACACGGTCATCACAGCTGCCCATGGTAGACACCAACATCTCCCATCTCACACTCATCACAGCTGCCCACGGTAGACACCAACATCTCCCATCTCACACTCATCACAGCAGCCCATGGTAGACACCAACATCTCCCATCTCACGGTCATCACAGCAGCCCATGGTAGGTACCAACATCTCCCATCTCACAGTCATCACAGCAGCCCGTGGTAGACACCAACATCTCCCATCTCACGGTCATCACAGCAGCCCGTGGTAGACACCAACATCTCCCATCTCACGGTCATCACAGCAGCCCGTGGTAGACACCAACATCTCCCATCTCACGGTCATCACAGCCGCCCATGGTAGACACCAACATCTCCCATCTCACACGGTCATCACAGCCGCCCATGGTAGGCACCATCATCTCCCATCTCACATGGTCATCACAGCCGCCCATGGTAGGCACCATCATCTCCCATCTCACATGGTCATCACAGCCGCCCATGGTAGGCGCCATCATCTCTCCCATCTTACAGATGAGGAAACTGAGGCTTAGGATGTAAAGAAAACTCTGCTTGAGGTGACACAATGGTAAACTATAGGGCCGACCCTCTCAACCTCTAGGAGACCAAACGCAAACTGAAAAGGCATGTATCAAAAATATCTTTCTGAGTCAAGTCCTCTGATGACGTCAGCAGATAGGACCCCCCCATCCCGTAAGTCTGGCTCAGCTCTCACGTAGAAAAGCTCCACCCCTTCCATTTTTCCCTCACACATGGTCATACAAGTACTTCAAACTGTCCACTCACCTTTAACCTCATGTTCATCCAGACGTTAAGGGCCACAGTCATGGAGTCATCCACATACCTCTTACACAGCACTTGCGCTCACACAGAATCCTGGACACTGACTAAAGACATTGTTCCCAACACAGGTACATCCATGGCTGCATTATCCCCCAAAAGACACGGATGTCTGGGTGCCTACAAGCTGCAGAGATGCAAGCATGACACATATGTCCACACGCTTATCTCCCTAGGACAGCTCTATGTGTTCATATCTCATAGGCACCCACATCTGATCAATGTCATACATCAAATCCTCCCCCAACAAGAACTTTATCCATTGTTCCCAGATCCAATACTAGGCCCAGGTGAGCAATGATGTTCCCTTCCTCTGGGGTTGGCCAGGCAGTCCAAAGAGGGAGAGAAGGCTCAGCCTGCCTGTGATGGATGGAATTAATCTACTGAGCTGGAGAAACTAAATAATTAAATCCCTAATCACCCCCCAAGCCAGCCCAGGCCAATATAGTTGAGGGAGGGAGGGGGCTCTGAGGCCCAGACCAATATCCTTGAGGGGGCGGGGCTTAGAAGCAAGGCCCCGGCAGAAACCTTCTTGAGGGGCCTCTTGGAAGAAGTGCGGCAGGCACATGAGTAGACAGTCGGAAAGGCTTTCCCTTCCCGCTTGGAAATGAGCAGCTAAGGGAGCCAGGCTACCACCAACCACTAAGAACAAACTGGGTGAGGGCACAGCCCCGCCACCATCTGCGGAATACTTCCTGCCACTCTGTGAAATGGGAGGTGCATCCTGGCACTGCCAGGGGCTAGGAGCAGGAACGCTCAGAATGCCAAGGGCTGTGGCAGTCAAGAGCGTCTGCCCAAAGTGGCTGATTCCTCTCGGACCAGCTTTGGCCCACCCTCTACCCCTAATCGGAACAAGATCTTCCCTAAGCCTAGTGCAGATGGTAATGAAGAACCCCTCCACATAGGTGCACCTGCTTTCCCTAGAAGCGGGTACAGAACGTGGCAAAGAGGCTGAGGAATGGGGCAGAGGCCTGGGCAGGGGGGCTCCGGGAATCAGCCTGGGAACAGGCCCCAGTCCGATTGGTTGAAAAGTGGGTCATTTTCCTTTTGAAAAATAGTGAGAAAATGGAGAAGTAGGTCGGGCTCTCTCATCCCCTCAGCCCCAGGCACCACCCCCCGACTTGGACGGGGAGACATGGAGAAGCGTGCATGTGCAAAACCCCCAGGTCCCCCCAGAACCCCAGCCAAGGTCCACACAGAAGAGGCCAAGGTCATCATTACTCAGGTCACTCAAGGACAAGCACATTTTGTAGCCAGGACTGAAACACAGCCACACCCTCCCCTGGGGTCTCAAGGGAGGAAGGAGTTAGGGTTGGTCCAAGCTGAGGAATGGGGATCCTAGCCTAAGGGACCCTGAGAAGCCCCCTCCCATCTTCACGTTGTCGGTCGCGACTCCTCTCCTCTCTTCTCTTCCCTTTCCTCTTCGTCCACGTGGGCAGAGTCGTTGCCATGACACCACGGGCAGGTGGGCGGCTCTGGCGGCTGTTTCGGCCCAACCCCCAAGCTCACAGCCCAGGTGGGAAGGGAGAGGCTGCAGCAACCGGGCCCCAACCCCAAAAACGGAGGGGAGCAGTAAAGAGGTCCCCTCCACCCCACAATCTAGTATGGGTTCTGGTCCCAACATCTCTATTCCAAAGCAACTCCACCCTAGGTGTAGAGGTTTGGGGGAGGTACACTCAAAAAATATCTTTAGCCTTGAATGGTCCCTTTCCCCAGAGGTCAGGGGGAGGGTGACCCACCACCCCCTTTTCTTTCTCTAGTTCTCATCAGCATGGATCACAGACTGTGCCTTGGTTCCGTCTTGCTAACAGCCCGTTGGTCCTGCCTGAGGTCTGACCTTAGATCTCCATTCTACATTACAAGCTCAAAGCCCGACTCTCTTGCGAGAAGGGGACTGGTCTGTCAAGACACAAAGAAATTCCTCCCATACTGCCAAGCCCCAGACCGTCCTATAGAACTGCGCCTGACTTCAGATCACAGCCCCAGGGGTCAACAGCTCCCAAGCATCTTTGGTAAAGGTACCCACCCTACCATGAGATGAGGGTGGACTGGACAGGGAGGATATCACATCTGACTGCAGGAAGCCCGAGATCTGCCTAAGCTCTCTGACCCGCAGCTCCTACCACCCTTCTCTCTCTAGCTCCAAAGCTGTGTCTGTGGCTCTGACTTGCTAAGGTCCTTCCTGTTGTTCAGGGTCCCACTTACAATCTATCCTGCTCCCTAAGGCAGGAGCTTTGCATCACCAGGGCAATGGGACCACAGAGACCCCGCTTAGCAGCCCTCTGCAGCCTGGCTGGCAGAAGTAGGCGTGTGTGGGTTGGTAGTGCCAAGATCCAAAAGGAAGGGAGAATGGCAGTCAGGGTTAACTGGAGGATGTCCAGCTTCTCATGGGGTATTATTAGTCATGACATACACACAGCACACAGCACACACAACACACACTCACGTCTACTTCCCTCCTTAGTCTTCCCCAAAGGGAGCAGGTATGACTGACTAAAATACATGCATGCACATGGATGTGTATGTGGGTATGTACATATGTGTGTATAGTATGTCTCTTTTCCTCCTCCTCCTCTTCCATGGTTAGTGCTCTACATCAGTCCGCCCTCATTCTAATGTCTCACCAAGGCTGTCACAACAGCATCCCCACTGGTCCCCCTGCCTCACACCTTGATCTATGGGCATCCTGTGGGCTTCTAATGTGATCCCTTTATAATTCGTAACAAATAAACTGCGAGTGCCCACCTTGGAACCAGAGACTCTTACCCACACAGTCAATAACACAGTGAGCCACGCAGATGACGCTCCCATCCGCAGGAAAGTTATGGTCTGGTGAAGAGAGTGAGATCGGAAGCCAACATGTGAGGTAGCTGGCGGTGGCGAGTGAAAATTTAAGATATAGATGAACTGGGGTGAGGGGGTAGAGTGGCAAGGGCTATTTAAGTTAGACTGCTGGGGAGGGAGACCTCCCAGAAAAGACACTTCTGAGCCGAGATTTGAAGACAGTGAGGGAGGAAGTGGTATGAATGTCTAAAAAGAGCATCTCAGGCTGACAGGAAGGAGAGCATCAAGCCTCAAGGTGGGATTTTCCAGCTTCTTTGTGGGATGCAAAGGAAGCCCTTTGGGACCAGGGAGGCGATGGGCGATGATCTGACACACAACACTCAGGCCCTGACCACTAGGCACTCCGGATGTCACTCCCACTGAGAGAGAAAGCACGGCCATGGCTGGAGAAGCCACTCAGCTAGTGGAGTGCTTGCCTCACATGCACAAAGCCCTGCACTGAACCCCCGGCACTACAGAAAATCTATCATGGTGCTGAGTCCCTGTAATCCCAGCATTAAAGACGTAGAGGCCAGCTGGAGGGTTGCAAGTTCAAGGTCATCCTCTGCTACTTAGCAAGTCTGAGGCCAGCTAGATTGAAACCTGTCTCAAAAGGGGGTGGGAGAAGCAGGAAGAAAGAGAGAGAGGGAGGGAGGGAGGGAGGNGGAGGGAGGGAAGGAGCAAAGAAAGTATGGCCTTACCTTATTCCAGCTCCTGAATCCATGGAGCAAGGGTAGAGGTAGGAGACCAGTTGGAGCATTTCTTTTTGATGACGTTTATGCTTATTTCTTATGTACTTATTTGCTTGTGTGCACAGTGCGCATGTGGAGGGCAGAGGACCTAAGGGAGGCAGTTCTTTCCTTCCGCCATGTAGGTCCTGGAGATTGGACTCCACAGGCATGGTGGCAAGTGCCTCTACCCACTGAGCCATCTGGCCGGCCAGCTTCCTGCTCTGTAATGACTTTTTCCTCAGCTGCTCACATGCCAAATGCTTTTGCCCCTTTTAAGCTTTAGCTTCTTTGGGTCCTTGCCAAACTCTTCCCTCCCACTCCAGAGCTGACCTAACCTCCTCCTCGTGCTCGCGGTGCCCATTGTGCTCACGGGCCTCCACGCCTCCTCCTTAGATTGTAAGTCACTTGAAGTTGAGGATCTTCTTGAGTGTCAAGTACAGCCTGTGGAAAATTGTCGGCGTAAAGCAGACACTGGCTGAATGAATGTGTGCCCTGAGTGAGGCACATGTGACGGAACAAGGGCTGCTCACACTTGTAATCTCGACACTCGGGAGACTGAGACAGGAAGACTGTCACAGCTCTGTGGCCATCGTGGGCTATATACCAAGTTCTGTGTCATCCTGAACTACAGAGTGAAATTCTCTCTCAAAACAAAACGAACACAACCAAACAAAAAAAAACACGAGTGAGTGAGACACAGAGGCTTATGGGTGCAAGTTGCCATCAGGACACTGTTACCGTCTACTGGGATGTTTCATACACACTGCTCACATATGTGTGTATGCTGACATTTATGGGCTTGTCTGTCTGTGTACTCCTACAGATTTGTTGGCATATGCATATTAGAAATCACACTTACGTTAAATGTGCATATAGTACCATAGATAAGTAATACATACATTGCCACAGGACCCATATGGGCACCTGAATGTATACACATATACACACATAGACTGGGTCTCCTAAATATCCCCTGCCCTCTTCCTCTGTCACACTCAACTTGTTCCTAATTCATGAAACCTCTGGAGTAGTGTTGATGTTTCTCCTCTCACACTTCCCCACATACACCCTAAACATCACAGCATCTGGACAACATCAGGACCAGACCTCTTTCACAGCTGTCTTCATGATTTCCCTCTGCAAATTGCCTTCATATGAATGGTGATAGGAACTAGATGGCATGAAATTTGAAAGACCTGCTTTCTGGAGAAGAGCCATAGACATCAGAGTGGACCAAGTTCAAGCTAGGGGGAAATAACTTTTGAACGGAACCAATGTTGAGACAAATTCAATATCTATCTTCTCTTTGAATCAACTTTATGCACATTTATTCATATGTTCCTAAATTTTTGTTTTGTTTTGTTTTTGTTTTTTGAGACAGGGTTTCTCTGTAGCTTTGGAGCCTGTACTGGAACTAGCTCTTGTAGACCAGGCTGGCCTCGAACTCATCTGTCTCTGCCTCCCGAGTGCTGGTGGATTAAAGGCACCACCATGCCACCACCCAGCATGTTTCTAAATAATTAAGTATACACACACACATTTATATTTAAGTATATATACAGCCTTCCACCCATGTTCACAGACACGTGGCCACACATCTGTATCCCTGGGTGAGCATATCACACACCCACCTGCTAGTTTAGCTGCCTTCACAGCCACATACATAAATGGATGCATATACTTAATAACACTCAGGTATTAAGTGCCCACATGTATATACACAAATGTGTATCCACGCCATCACAGACCCACTCACAGGATAGGCGGATCCTCCACAGGCTTCTACCTTAGCCACAGAGAAACCCACCATCCTATATCCCAGTAACTTCACAAACTTACACTTGCAACTTGCAAGCCCAGCACCTCTCCATTTGCAAAGCTGTTCCTGTTAGCTACAGGGTACTTATACCCAACTCCTGGTCACATCCCATTCCCTCTTCACTCAGGGAAAGGCATTTTAGAGAAAGGCCCTGAAATTCCCTTGTTCTATGCCTAGGGAAAATAAAAGAGTATCTGCTTAGACAACTTGGGTGAGGATAACAATAAAGTTGCCATAACTCTGCCGATCCAAGAGGCAGCCCACCACCACACATACAGCCCCTTAACTGTAGAAGCGAGGTGATGATCCCTCTTAGCACTTCTGGAGATGTTTCTCCACTCCCAAACATAATGAAGATATTGAAAGCAGGGAACAAACAATAAATGAGCTAATTTGTGTCCTGAAGCCTCCTGGGACAGCCCTCTTCTTCCCTACAGGACAGTTCCATGGTGTTGAGTTTTCCAAGGCAGTCGGAGGGCCTTGACCAGGAAACAAGCTCAGAACTGTAAAGGGGATGACCCAGGCTCAAAATAATAAAAGCAAGTATTTCACAACAGGAGCCACTCAGGGACAGGAAGGCAAACTGTGGACACCTCCTGGCAGAGAAGCAACTGTTAGAACACTGGATCATGAATAGCAGGGACTCTCTAAGGGGCCAGGGAAAAGGGGGTGGACACCGAGCAGTCCGTGAGGGGGTGGAGGGGTGACTGCTTCAGGCAGCAGCAGCAGCTCCAAAGTAAAGTCTTATCAAAGCTGTTATGTAACCAAGGGAGCCGAGTGGAGCACAAACACCTCCCCTCCCCAAACAGGCACCCACATCCACACCCACCACCTCCCAGAACCCACAAGCATACGAAAACTCAGCTTCTCTGAAGTAACTCAAGAAGGAGGAATCATCCTGATGGGTTACATCAAAAACATGACGGGTGACGGGGCCCCTAGTTAACCAGAAGTCCTGTCCGGGAGAAGAGAAACTGGTTCTGTGCGAGACCTCAGGAAATCTCTCCCTTGTCCTGAACTTCCTGCCACACCCAATGTCTGCCCAGAGGCATCTGGAAACCTTTTCCCTGCCCTCCCCCTCAGAAGGATTCCATTTGAATATTTGATTGTGCTCTCGGGGATGGGAGGTGAGCTGCCATCAACCCCTCCTGCCGGTAGTTCCCCCACAGCCTCATCTGCATGTCCTGACATTTGGCTCTCATCCCCCAGGGATGACAAGGGAGAGGGACCTGGAGAAATAACACCTTGCTCTATTCCCTTGAACCCAGATACAGCACATGACCCTGACCGCAGGTCAGTAGGGGAAAAGCTATTGAGAGAAGAAGAGTACTGAAACCTAGACCTCGTCCTTCCATTTGAACATTCTTTATTCCCCCAGATCTTCCCTTTTCCCTGCTGCCCTGTCTCCAGTAGCCTCCTCCTTCTCTTCTCCATGGCACTGAACAACCCCACCCACTCCTTGAATCCTTTGCTGAGAAATCTTCCTCCCCAACAAAAGTCTCTCCCAAATGATGCTTCGAGCTAGGTGGGGATGGGTAGCGCACAAGCAGGCTTGCAGAATATTTTAGGGTTCCTGTTCTCAAGTCTAAAGTTATGGTTAGCAGGTTGGCACCAAGTGGCCTATCCATTATCCTGACTATATCCTGAGGTCTACCTGGCCAGACTCAAACTCTGAATGTCTTGAGTCTGAACTTCTGGGGCTCAAAAGGAAAAAGGCTTGGGCAGAGTCAATAAGCTTGTTGTACTATGATGATCTCAGAGAAAGCTTGCAGCCACACAATTGCATTGTCCAATGGCTTTGGAAAGAGGAAGGTGAACTCAAATACGGAAAAGAAAGTCCTTCTACAAAATGCCACTAAAAACTATGAGACCTAAATTCCTAAAAATGACCTCAGAATATATATATTTCTATCCAGGACTCTGCCCTTGGAAAATGGGTCACCTGGGAGACTTTTTCTAGTGAACCCTCAGCACTGCCCAGGCACCTCTCCATCAGCCGACCCAAGCTTTTTCAGCACCCCGGACAGCTCCAGAGGAGCAAGTCTCCGGGGTCTCATTCAGCACTGAGGACAGCTCTTACAGTCACTCTGGCTGGGTTTTCGGAAACCCAGAAATCAAAAGAGAAGCTTCACTTACTGAAACCCCTCTAGCACCCTTGTTCCGGTGCACTGACACACCTGAACACCCTCCCTCCCCTGATGGTCTCAAGAGAGAAAAGAAATCCAGACCTGGAGCTTCCCTCAAGAAGCCTAGAGAGAGGACCCCACCCACCTCCTTTCTGGCAGGCCTGAGCCACTCAGCACCACTCACAGCTGGCTCCAGAAGGCGCTTTCCTTCTTAACCACCACCCCCAAACAAAATAAATACTCACGTGGGGCTCTCAGCCCTGTAGGCAGATGTGCTGGGAGGAGGCCTTGAGAGGTAGC
Organism: Bramus lutescens; assembly: GCA_001685075.1. Classification (NCBI taxonomy): domain Eukaryota; kingdom Metazoa; phylum Chordata; class Mammalia; order Rodentia; family Cricetidae; genus Bramus; species Bramus lutescens. The sequence goes on from LOEQ01001527.1 coordinate 410,460, forward strand.
TCCCCACACCCTGTTCTGAACCCCCTTTCTGTAGGAGCCAGCTCCCATCTGGACTGGGGGGAGGAGAGGCATGTGGAACCACTGAGTGAGGGGAAGAGAGAGGGGAAGAAACTGGAGCGGGGGACTGTGGGGCGGGGGTGTTGGGATGGGGGTGAGGGAATCCTTTTTAATTTCATCCTCTCCCCATGTCTACATCAGCCCTGCGGGCTCAGCTCTTTAATATTTACACACAGGAAGAGGAAAGGATGAGAAAGAACAGAGTGGGGAGGGGTGGGAGCAGCAGGGGCTACCTGAGCTCAAAGGGCACAGAGGCAGAAGCCTTCTAAATCTGAGGGCTTGGGTCCCCTCTACCATCCCCAGCCCACTCCCGTTCTGAGCTCTGGACTGGAAGGAAGAAGAAGAACCCTGGGACCATCCTGTCCCTTTGTTAACGAGATACTTTGAAGCTGCATCAGGAAAAGATCAGATCCCCACCCACATACCTGGACACCCCCACAAACCCAGATTTCTTGGGTGCCTTATGTGCAGATGGGAGAAGGCAGTATTCATACACTAGTGTGCACTGATGCTTGGAACATGCTTGCCTGTGGGCTGTCATCTAATATGCACAGGAACATGTCAGCTAGCATGTACAAGTTTATGCAAGCACGGGTCTATTCACACATTAACACCCCGAGAAATCAAACCTGAGCAATCACCTTTGGAATTCAGCTCCCAAGCAACCTCACCTCTTTGCCCATGGCTCTCCAGATAGGAACCGAAGGAAAAGGCCACCCAGCGGTCTCAGACTCTCCTCTTCCCAGGGACCTCCTGCATAAGCCTCACTTTTTCTGTCTGTAACATGGGAAGAAGCGCTAGGTGCAAAAGGATGATGCGCTGAGCCCAGGGGCCCGACAAGTTATTAGCAACGATGAGCTGGCAGCTTGTTACCATAACGATGGTGCCACTGCCTCACCCCAGCTCAAACCCAGACTCCCTAGACGGCAGGAGGCCCCGCTGAGCCAGCAGCCTTCAGACTGAAGGGGGGTGGAAAAAGAGGGAATTCAGACAGGATGCTTGCAGAGTGGAGGGTACACAGCTGTTCTTCCAACCCCCCCACAGAGAAGCAAAGTTTGGACTCCCCCAAGGGGGATGGAAATAAGAATCTGGGAAGGCCTCTTGACCACTGGGATGGGAAGACACTGGGAAAGTCTTCGGAAGCGTGTCTTAATAAAAGCTTCGTGATTACAGCCTCCCCACCTTCATTTCAGACACCTCAAACAGAAAGCCCCTCAGCAGTGACAACGAGGACAATTGTGCTTAACATTTGCTCCACACTCCTGGAAGCCTCGGTCAGAAAGGGTTCAGGTAGCTGTGCGTCCTTTCTAAATCAGACAAAACTCAGAAGTTTCTCTACCCATCAGAAGCCCAGTAAGGTTTAAAAAAAAAACAGTCCAGCTAGAGGCAAAATGCATCAGAAACTGTGTGGGGTGAAGAAAAATGAGCCCGGCCCCCTGAAGCGCCAACATCAGCTGGAAGAGATGCTACATGCCAGGCAGATGCTGAAGCAGGCACTGAAAGAAAGAAGTCTGAAGTTGGGCCTAGAACAGCGGCAGCCTCTAGCCAGCTGGAACTAAGACAAGGCCATGGCCCTCCTCTATGGTGGGTCTGCCAGGCATCCCCATCCCCAGGAATACCTGTAGGCTCCTCTGTTCTGAGAAGAGTCCCAGGTTGACAGATGGACAGCCTTAGACATTCTGAGTCTTCATCCTCTACCCACATCCACACTCAGCTCTTAAGGGGGTGAGGAGTTCCAGGGGAGAACGTGATGGTTAGGAAATTACCTAGGGGAACACTAGCCTAGGAATCCACAGGTTCATTGTGTGACCTTGAATAGGTCTCCTCTCTTTCAGATTCCCCAACTTGTAATTAAGAGATTGGACCAACTCAACTGCAAGGCTCTTCCTCTGGCTATCATTCTACAGTTTCATGCAAGCTCATTCCTTGGATGTGAGCCCCCTGGCACAAAATGCAGTGGACACTGCCTGCCAGATCAGTGGGGCAGTGGGGGAGTGTGGGGGCTGCATCAGAGGCTGTTCATCCTATGTTCACGTTCCTTTTAGAAACACCTGCCACCCTAGCCCTCCCAGCTCTCTTTTTAGACCCTGATTCACTGCCAACTCACGAAGCTCTCCCTCCCCTCCCTCCTCGCTTCTCCCGCATCTCTCTCTTTTAGGCACTGACAGCTGGGTACAGAAGTAGACCCCACACTCAGGGGATAGTGTACAGAAGTGGAGGGTAGTGATCCAGTGTCCGAGAAAACACACTAGAAAGTACTAGTCTCTAAACCTGGGCCTAGCTGGGTTCCTCAGGTCAATAGAAGATCTCAGCGAGGATTTTTCTCTACCGCTGCCTAGCAATGTGTGATCAGGAGAAATGTAACCCATCCCCCTAACCTCAACATCTCTTCTGTAAATTGGCATCATATTAGTTTGAACCATGTAGAATGGTTGTTTTTGCAGGTTAAAAAAAAAAGAAAGAAAGAAACAGCTGAATACTGTCAATTTCATATGGCTAACCTGACAGCCCAACCTGCTTCCAAGGCAGCTGGACAAACAAGAGATGAAAGAGGAGCATTTTCAAAAGTCCTAGACTGATACTCGTATTACTACTTCAAGAAGGTAAGTACAGACCCACCTGGAACCGTGAGCTAAGCCAATGACCCAGAACTCGGAAATTTGGGGCTTGGAACTCTAGGAGAAAGCCAACTGCTCCAGTGTTAACAAGGTAGATGATCTTCCTCCTGGCTTCCTCAGTGTCTGACTCTAAGGGGTCTTTACTGAAATGACACCAGCTTCTAGAACACCCCCCCCCAAAAAAAAACCATTCCCACACACCGGTACCACAGCCTTAAGCTCACCACCAGCAGGGACCCAGCATGAGGAAAAGACACTAGCGGCATCGCAGAAAGGTGCCCCAGGAGCTCTGGTCTATGTCTAAGGAGACCCTGGAGGGAGGGGGCGATCTGACCTCGGAAAAGTATGATCTTCCCATGCTAGTCCCACCAGGAATGGGGGCGAGGCAAAGCCCAGGTGTGGGTGAACCCTGCTTGGATATATTCCCACAGTCACACAGTACAACATACCCAGACCCATTCACAGAGGTAGTCGCACATGCACGTCCATTCATACACACTCAGACACCTACATCCACAGCCACACTGTGACAGCACACACTCATCCACACATATGTCGACAGATTCATGGACGGTAACACCCTGCACGCGCACTGCATTACACTCACCCACAGACCCACACGGCGACACCCTCATCACAGACACACGCACGCTCACACACCTGCAGAGGAAACTTCTATCTGGATCTCCCCAACACCACGACTTCCCCCACAGCCAATCTCCCTCCCAGATCCAAGCTTCCATTCCAGCCGGGCAAGGGCTGGGCGGGCACTGGCTG
>LOEQ01001527.1:415059-430858 GCA_001685075.1 Bramus lutescens
AGGGGCTGAGGAGATGGGGGGGAAGGGCGGGCTCTGGATTCTGACTTTCCCGGAGGGTGAGAGGGCACGCTGCCTCAGGAGCTCTAAGTTGGGGTAAAGGGCAATCTACATCCTCGCCTTGCCTGGTTCTGAAAACTTAAGGTGTGGGCTTCGAGGCTTGAGAGACAGTTCACCACCTTAGAGACAGACCTTGGGAGTGGTTCTGAGTTAACGTCCCTCAGCAACTGCGTGTCTCTTTGGGGTCACTGGCTTTCCTCTGTGTATCTCTCTGTGTGTCTCTTTGGGGACACTGGCTTTCCTCCCTGAGTAACCAGGCAAACTGAGGCACAAAAGGTAGAAATCGCCCGCCCTCACAAGCAAGAATCTGGTGCCAAGCCCACGCCCATTCCCCAGGGAGATGTTTTAAGGTGACACACTACATAAATGACATAAAGGGGCCTGGAGAGCCCTTCTCCCATGGGAAACCGAGTAGTCTACTGGAAGATGAACAAACTGGCCAGCTATCTTGCCACTTATGAGACCACTTCATTGTCCTTCAATCATGAGCTGAGGCTGCAGACAATTCATGCCCAGCGTTCATTCAGCCAAGAGCAGATGTCAGAGAAAGTAAGATAGAAAGTTGGTCCAGGAACACTTAGCAGAACCAAGAGAAATGTCTCATTTCCCATGGAGCGTAAGCACAGCCATCATGTAGAATGCTAAAAGGTACCTCCATGCCATGTCAGTTCTAAGATGAATTTTGTAAACCGGAAGGCATCTTAGAATGAGCAGGGATATTTAGTATATAGTTCTTCTTTTCTGTCAAAGCGGTTGCCAAAGAGCTGTGTTTTAAAATTGAGAGTCTAGGGGTGAGACTGCTCAGCAGGTAAAGGTGCCTGCGGCCAAGCCTGATGACTGAGTTGGATCTCCAAGACCTACATGGTAGAAGAGGCTGACTTTCCCAAGCTGCCCCCTGACCTCCACACAAGCACTGTGGCACCTGTGTGCACTATCCCCCATCCTCACACACACTAAATACATTTTTAAAGTTTAAATTCTTCAAAGCAGAAATTAAATAGATGAAGAGTGTGGTGGAGTTTTCATTTGTTCATCCAACAGGTATTTACTGACTATCCCTGGCACATTGCCGCTGCCCAGGTTTGCTTCCGCCAGAGAACACCCATCTCCAGGGATCAGTAAGGACAATGGCTGTCTAAGCTAACACTAATGGCTCTCCAAACCAGCTTCCTGGGAGTTTGACCTGTGCAGTCATTCAGAGCTCACCCTTGCTCTGCTGTCATTGTCTTTGAGGTAGATGTGTGAGAACATGTGTTTGGGCGTGCTCCTCACATGTGTGCACACACATGTGGAGGCCAGGGGACAATCTCTGGTATTCTCCTCCAGGCACTATCCACTATTTTTGAGGGAGAAGTGTCTGTCACTGGCCTGGAGTAGTTTTGGCTACTCCAAACAAGTAGGTTTGGCTGGCTGGCCAGTGAACCCCAGCGACCCATCTGTTTCTGCCACCTCAGCACCAGGGTTTCAAGCACTCGTCACCATGACTAGTTTTGTTATTAGATTTTTATTTTACTTTGTTTTGTTTTTAAGCATGGGTTCTGGGGACCAAACTCAGGTTTGTAAAGCAAGCGTTTTACCAACTGTGCTGTCTTTCCAGACCATCTTCAACATCTTAGAACTCTGTAAGTTATGACTTCTATATCAGAAATTCCATGCCTAAGAGAGGTGGACACAAAAGTATTTTTAAAGTCTAGAAGCAGGGCCTGAAGAGATGGCTTTGCAGTGACGAGTGTTGGGTACTCTTCCAGATGACCCAGATTCAATTCCCAGCACCCACATAGTGGCACACAGCCATTGGAAAATACAATACCAAAGGATCTGATACCCTCTTCTGGCTTCTGAGGGTACTGCACATATATTGTACGCAGACATGCATATGGACAAAACACCCACACGTAAAATAATGAAATTTTAAAGCCTATATGCAATATCCAGCTCTGTCGAGGTGAAGAAAGGCAGATGAGAATGCATAAAGAAAGCATTTGAGTAGAACCATTGGAGGGTTTCAGGTAGACCCGTGTGTACAGATGTCAGTCAAGCAAGACATGTTGCGTGTCACACGTCTGTTCGCTCAGCCCTCCAAACTGTAGGAGGAAATTCATTGCTTCTTTTTGATTTCATTTTGTTTGGTTGTTTTTTTTTTTTGAAACAGGGTTTCTCTGTGTAGCTCTGACTGTCCTAGAACTCACTCTGTAGACCAGGTTGGCCTCAAACTCACAGAGATCCACCTATACCTTTACCTCCTGAGTTCTAGGATTTAAGGCTTGTACCTCCACCACCTAGTTTAGGTTCATTATTCCAAAGCCACCCTGGTACACTATACTGTGTCAAAGCATCTAAAGAAAAAAGGTCTATGAAGCAGGAGAGCAGATGAGGTACCTTAATTCCCTGGTTGATCCTTTCATTGAAAATATGATAAGGGAGCCAGGCAGTGGTAGCACACACCTTTAATCCCAGCAGCACTTGAAAGGCAGAGGCAGGTGGATCTCTATGAGTTCAAGGCCAGCCCAGTATATGAAGTGAATTCCAGAATGACCAAGGCTACATAGAGAATCCCTGTCCTGAAAACTTAAAAAAAATATGATAAATGATTTAAAATTATAGCTATCTGACTAGAAAGATTACAGACTGAAGTTCTGTTCCAAGAATCCACATTGGGTGGCTCAGCTCCAGGATTCACACTGTCTTCTGTCTTCCCGGGACACCCACGTGCACATATGTATACACACATTGACACTCAAGCATACACATAAATAAATAAATAAAAATGAAATAGATTTTGGGGGCTGGAGATATGGCTACTAAGAGCACTTGCTGCTCTTGCAGAGGACCAGGATTCAGTTCCCAGCATCCACATGGTGGCTCTCAACCACCTATAACACCAGTTTCAAGGGATCTGATGCTGTCTTCTGGCCTCTGGGGGCTCTACACATATATACACGCAGGTAAATACTCATATATGTAAAATAAAAGCAAATAAATTCTTGAGTGTCTTCGGCAAAGGCTGTGTGAGGCTGGCTTAGCATGCAGAAGGCCCTGAGTTTGATCTTTAAAGGCAACACATAAAACTCGGCGTGGTGGTGCACACTTGCAATCACCAAACCTGGAGGTCATCCTTAGCTATATAGTGAGTTTGGGGCCATCCTGGGGTACATGAGATTATCTTATAAGAAAAAGAATATATATAAACAAGTCAATTTATAAGTAAGTTGTTTTTTAAAAAACATTTATTTATTATGTATACAATATTCTGTCTGCGTGTATGCCTGTAGGTCAGAAGAGGGCACGAGACCTCATTACAGATGGTTGTGAGCCACCCTGTGGTTACTGGGAATTGAACTCAGGACCTTTGGAAGAGCAGGCAATGCTCTTAACCGCTGAGCCATCTCTCCAGCCCAAGTAAGTTGTTTTTAACATTCTTTTTTCCCTTTAGTTTTTTGAGACAGGATTTCTCTGTGTATCAGCCCTGACTGTCCTGGAACTTGCTCTGTAGATCAGGCTGGCCACAAACTCACAGAGATCTTCCTGCCACTGCTTCTTGAATGTTGAGATTAAAGGTGTGTGCCACCCATGCCTGGCTTTGAAAAATATTCTTAAATATATCAATGTGCTAGCAAGAAAACTAAGCCCCAGATATAAATGAAGGCAGCACCAAAAAAAGAATAGAGCATGAAGCCAACTTTAGCACTAAGGTCTAAGTAGGTCTGTTGCAAAAAGGACATCATTTGAATCTGGCCAAGCTGGGTACCAAAGAGTTTGCTTTCTGTGGAGCAGCCACTTCTTGACACACAGTAGCTGACCTGGTCATGGTCTTCTTCGGTGACTCTGACGCCAACCCTTCCTGTGCAATTGAGCACTGCACAACATTCTGAAATATTTGGGGCATTGCGATGCTCTTGATTGGGAGATAAGGAAACACTTGAATAATGAATCAATGGACAGAGATGAGGTACAAGCAGCACAGCAGGGAGACACAAAGGACATGCCCATCTTCCAGAGGGATCTGAGAAATAGGGCATACTTTCTGCTGGATATCTTGGTTGACAGGAAACCTTGAGGACTGTGGATTGGTGGACTTTTGGCCTCCAGATCTTTTCAATGGAAAGTAGCCCATGGAGGACAGAAAAATAGGAAAACCTGGATTCTGGGTATTTGTTGAACCTAGCACTGCAAACTCTGCCAACAAACCTTTCTTCCTTCTTATATCTCCCTCAGTGAAATAATTCAAGTTGATAAAAAGAGCATGACCAATTCTTCAACTGTCTCTGAATGGCATTTTTTTCCCATGTGACTTTACAACTCTCTGACCAAGACACAGACTTCTGCTTTCTCATTCCTTCAATTCGGGTGAAGCTGGGACTTTTAATTAGCCTCGGCAGTCTGCAATGTGGAAGTCTACTCTTTCTCTCGGTCTTCAGCCTCCACAAGCCCAAGCTAGCACACTGGAGAATGAATGGCAAGAGGACAGCCATGCCGTCCCAACTCTATCGGCCATGCTTCTGTCGCCATGATCTAAAGCACCTTACAGAGGAAAGGGTTTATCTTGGATTACAGCTCGAGGTGGGGAGTCCATGGAAGAGGCGTGGCAACAGGTGGCTGGAGCAAGAAGCTGAGAGCTTAGATCTTCAGCTGCCAACATGAAGGAGAGAGGCAACCGGAAATGGGACAAAGCTGCAAACTCTCTGAGCTCTCCCACAGCGCTGCACCTAGCAAGCACAAGGTCCTGGGTTTGCTCCTCAGCTGGAGGCGGGAGGAGAACAACATGACACAGAATTAAAAAAAAAAAAAGTCTGCCCAAAGTAGCCAAATACTCATACAAACAAACATAAGCATTCAGAGGGCTATGGTCTGAATGGACAGAAATTGAAGAAACTCATTTCATCATCACATGAAGGACTACATGTTTGTCTTAAGCTTGGCAGTGAGAGTGAGAGAAATAATCACTTTCTAAGAATCGTAACATCACCCAGATATCTAGCTCACTCTTAGCTAGAGGAACTAGAAAAACTCAACGTGAACATTGACATAAAATGGTTCCAGGTCACTGGTGGTGTGCTCCAGGTGCCCAACAGAAGCAAATATCCATTTTTGTTAAATAACTCAACTTAGGAGGCTAGGGGATCTCAGTCCCTCAGTGAAGCTCTGTCACTACAGCGCTTGCCTTGCAAGCATGAAGGTCTGAGTGCGGAGCCCCAGCACCCACACACAGCTCTGGGCAGGGTGGTATTCATCTGTAAATCTAGTGTTGAGGACATGGAGACAGATTGGTAGGGCTTGATAGCCAACTAGTGTTACTGGATTCGCAAGCCCAGTTTCCGTGAAATATCCCTCAAAAGTAAACTCAGTTTTTTTTCTAAGACTACAAATCATTTCCACTAATTAAGTTCCAAAGAAAATGGACAGCTCAACCAAATATCACCTAAATACATAGGGAAATATGACATCATGCATAAGAACTCTAGTGAAGGTTAATTTCATGTGTCAACTTAACCAAATTAAAGGATACACAGCTAACTAACTGGCAAACAACAACAATAAAACACCTAAATATTATTTCTGCGATCTATAAGATTAATTCCAAAAGAGATTAGCGGTCTGGTAAAGATCTACTCTTACCTATGTTGGCAGGCATGATCAATTCATTGAGAGTTCAGTAGGAGCAAAAAGATGGGAGAAACGCTATCTTTCTTTTTCTTGACCTGAGACATCCATCTTCTATTGCCTTTGGACACTGGAGCTCAGATTGAGGTTTGCTCCAAAAGCTCTGATTTACACTGCCAGTTTTCCTTGCTTTCCAGCCTCAGAGAGCGTGTCGGGAAATCCCAACGTGTCCACAGCTGTGAAAGCACATCCTTCTGATATACCTAGCCCTGCATATCTGTCTACACAGTTCTGTTTATGGGGAGAGCTCTAACTAGTACAACCAGGAAAATCAGCAAGTCAGCCTGGGGATGTAGCTAGGTGGGAGAGTGTTTGCCTAGCATGCATGACATCTTAGGTTCAGTCCCCAGCACCAAATAAACTGGTTCAGTGGCTCACATCTGTAAAGTCAGTACTTGGAGGAGGAGGACTGGAAGTTGAAGGTCATCTGTGAGGTTTCCTAGTGAATTCAAGGCCAGCATGAGACACCTGAGACCTTGTCTTCTCCAGACTGCACAGGTGAGAGACTGACCTAACAGGGAGGGGATGAAGAAACGAAGAAACAACAGACACAAACACAGAAAAGCTGGGACTGGGAGGGCTAACGTCTGTGATGGGTTAATTATATGCAGCCCCAACCAGGAGGCAGGTTAGCTGATCTGATAGTTCTCTATCGGGGAGAAGTCTCAGGTTGCAGTCCACTAGGAGAAAGAAGTGGTGGTGCGTGTCTTTAATCCCAGCACCTGGGAGAGAGGCAGGTGGACCTCTGTGACTTTAAGGCCAGCCTGGTCCTCCTCATAATGACTTACAGGACAACCACGGGTATACAGAGAGATAAAAAAAATTCCACAGCAACTTATTTCACAATGGGCCCTGTATTAGTAACATATACATATATTAAAATTAGAAATATATACATATGTTAAAGGGGGATTTATTACATGGGCTTTAGCGGTGAAGCATGGGCAGTCCGATAGTGCGACCTCACACTGGAGAGGCTGAGAATACGGTAGTCACTCAGTCTATGAGGCCTGACGTCTCAGCATACTCAGCCTGGCACTGAAGGCATGGAGGATCCCCCTGCAGAGCTGTTGGTCTTTCCTAAGCGGTCAGTTCTAACAGTGGTGGAGAAATGCTGCAGCAATGGAGTAGATGGATTTGCCAGTGAGAATAAAAGCAAGCAGGCAAAGAAATCAAAACTTCCCTCTTCCATGGCCCCTTATTTAGACTGCCATGAGGTGTGGCCCAGTTTAGCATGGGTCTTTCCAGCATCAAAGAACTAAATAAAGAAAATCCTTCACTGGTGGAGAGGCAGGAAAGATGGAGGAGTCGGAGGAGTCAAGAGGGTTTTTTTTTTATTGCTGCTGTTGTTTTGTTTTTGTTTGTTTACTTTTGTTTTGATTTAGCTTTTTAAATTTTTCTTTTGAAGGGGCGCTGCAGGGGTGAGGGGAGGATGTGGAGGGAAGAACTGGCGTGCATGATGTGGAGTTCCCAGGGATTCAGTAAAGAAATTATGCTAAATGTTTAAAAAATCATTCTAAAACGAAAAAGAAAATCCCTCACAGGTGTGTCCAGCATCTTATGTTTCTGTTGATTACAGATGCAGTCAAATTGACAAGGAGATGGGCATCGGAGCAACTGGAAACAACAAAAATGGCCTTCAACAGAAAAAAGAGTATTAAATTATAAGATGGTGTTAAATTAAAAAAATCATGCAGCAATAAAAACTTTAAAAAGAGAGAACAATTGTGAACATGCTACCACAGACCAGGCACGGTGCCTCATTACTGTCTTCCCAGCACCTGGAAGGCTGAGGCAGGAAGAGTAACAGGACTCTGAGGTCAACCTAGACCACATAGCCAGTCGCAGGGCAGCGTGGGCTGGAAAGTGAGACTATCTAACAAGAAAAAGCACACAAACAAACAAAGATCCAAAAAATATGCGATAGCTGGGCAGTGATGGCTTTCATACCTTAAATCTCAGCGCTCAGGAGGCAGAGGCAGGCAGATCTCTGAATTTGAAGCCAGCCTTGTCTACAGAATGAGTTCCAGGACAGCCAGGACTGTTACACAGAGAAACCATGTCTTGGGGGAAAACGCATGCTACTATATAGATTTTGATAGCCTAGTTTTACAAAAGTAGTCCACTGGGAGCTGGAGAGATAGCTCAGTGGTTTAGAACACTTACTGCTCTCGCAGAGGACCTTGGTTCCCAGTACATACACACACGGTGGCTCACAACCATCTATAACTCCAGTCACCCTTTTCTGACCTCCCTGGGCAGCAGGCATGCATGTGATGTACATGCATACAAAAAATAAAATACAAAAAAATAAATAAATCTTTTTTCAAAAGTTTTTTAAACAGTGTGGTCCATAAACCAACATCATCTCCATCAATGTTCCCTGGGAGCTCATTAAAAAATCAGACTCTGGGCTATAGAGATAGCCAAATATGGCTCAGTTGGTGGAGTGCTTGACCAGCATGCACACACACACATGCATATAAAAATGATATTTAAACTGGCCAGTGGTTGTGCATACCTTTAGTCCCAGCATTTAGGAGACAGTCAGGCGGATCTCCAAGTTTGAAGCCAGCCTGGTCTACAAAGCGAGTTGCAGGACAACCAGGGATACACAGGGAAGCTCTGTCTTGAAAAACCAAATTGGTAATAATAATGATGATGATGATGATGATGATGTTTAAAAAGCAATCCAGGCCAGGCGGTGGTGGCGCACGCCTTTAATCCCAGCACTTGGGAGGCAGAGGCAGGCGGATCTCTGTGAGTTTGAGGCCAGCCCGGTCTACAAAAGCTAGTTACAGGAAAGGCTCCAAAGCTACAGAGAAACCCTGTCTCAAAAAACAAAAAAGAAAAAAAAAGAAAAAGAAAAACAATCCAGGCAGATAAAAGGGAAGCTAAAGTCCCAGCTACTTAGAAGGCTACGACAGGAGGATCCATTGAGTCCAGAAGATGTTAGCTAGCCTGAGCAATATAAGTAAACCTAATTTCCAAAACGTAACAACACAAGCAAGATGAAGCATTTAACATATATTTTGTTACCTGTCCCTTTTTATCTTAAAAAATAAAATACCAGCTGGGGTGGTGGCGCACATCTTTAATCCTGGCACTCAGAAGGAAGAGGCAGGTGGATCTCTGAGTTTAAGGCCAGCTTGGTCTACAGAACAAGTTTTAGAATAGCCAGAGCTACACAGAGAAACCCTGTTTCGAAAGATGAAAAAAAAAAGTACCTTGGTTCTCTAGAGTCTACCAAAGGTGACTGATAAAGGTTACTTAGTATTATAATAAATATATTTGGTGTGTTTTATTTTATCTTATTGTTTCTAAAGGCTTGCTTTTATTTTTATTAATATGTTTTTGGTTAGTCTCTGTGGATGTATGCTTGAAGCCAGAAGAGGGCATGGGATCTCCTAGAGCTGGAGTGTGCTGGTCTGAATGAGGATGGCTCATAAATCAGAATGCTTGGTCCCCAGTTGGTAGAACTTTCTGGAAGGAATTAGGAGGTATGACCTTGTTGGAGGAAGTATATCACTTGAGATAGACACCCTGTCTGCCTGTCAGCTGCCATGTTCTCTGCCATGATGGTCATGAACTCCAATCTTCTGGAATACTCTTTCTCCCATAAATTGCCTTGGTTGTGGTCTAAGAGAGACCACAATACTAGGAAAGTAACCAAGACATGGACTTGCAGACAACTGTGAGTCACCTAACATAGGTGCTGGGACACAATCTCCAGTCCCCTGCAAAGGCAGTACGTGGCACGGAGCCACTGCTCAAGTGCCCTCCATCTTAAAAAAAAAGATGTATTTTATTTTTCTTTATATTCATTTTATTTTTATTATGTGTGGGTGTGTGACTGTGGGTCCCTGTTCAGGCCAGAAGGGGGCATTGCATCCCCTTGAACTGGAGTTACAGGCAATTGTAAACTGCCTAATGTGGATGCTAGGAACCAAACTCTACAACAGCAAGGCTCTTAGCCACCGAGTCATCTCTCCAACCCCCTGTTTGGTCTCTTTCAGTCTACTGAAGCTCTCATCAGACACTGGGTGGAAATCCAGCTGCTGTGATTATTTAGTCTTCAATTCCATCAAAACCCCCAGAAGGATGAAATATTACCCATGGGCCTCATATATCTCACAGATGTTTCTGAGCAGGGAAGTTTGAAGGATGGTCCTACCTCATCTTGGTAAAGTTTAGCAGTTGCCTTTTTGCATCTTTCTGGTCCAGTTTGGACAGCATTCTGTCAGCAATTGAGACAAAGGCAGTTTCTTTGCCAAAATGACTAGCTTTTGCCGTAAAGAAAGAAAACTCTATATTTAGTTTCTTTGATGCCTATCATCTTCTTTAAAGTAAATTAGTATTGTTAGGAGTAGGCATGTCTCATTGTCAGGAAATGCCTTAGTCATTAAACATATTAAATATTATATTCTGTTGGTCTCTAAAGTATTTGAAGATAATCTATCTAAATATATCTGTGTATGACCCTGAAAACATACCTAACATGACTATAAGTTTGGTTATTATAGATAACTAAATACTAACCTATATTTCTTAATTATATATTATATTTTTAAATGAGCTGCATAAGCACAATGTCCTAAATAAGAGTAGAAACATACATAAAGTATAACAAAATTAACTTTAAATTTGTATCAAAAAACAAAATCCATACCAATGTAACATTTTTAAAACTAGTAGTTGTTTCTTTAATAACTACCCTTTTACCCTATCATTTTTATATTCCCCCCTTTCTTTCCAGAACAAGATCCCTGGTTCTAATCTCTTTTGTTCAGCTTTTTTCCTAACCAATCCCCCTAAACTATGGCAAATATTCACAATTCATTAAACAACCAAAAGTTGCCCACCTCTTGGGAATATGGACATCTGTTTTTAAAATTACTTCCTGTTGTTTCATGACAATGACATCTTTAGGGGACCCTGAAAAAATTGGGATAATTGCCAAATCCTGGGATCACTAGATGTATCATTTGTTGTCCAGTCTCTGTGTAGTAGGAAAGTGCAGGGCTTATCTTGAGTCCTGCCTAGAGTAGTTTGTGAGGCTGGACCATCTCAGTTAGCCACCTTGAAATTGTCCTAAGCAGTTTGTAATCCAAAACCAATCTTTTGGTGGTGTTTGTCAGCTCAGTGGTGTTACCACAATCCAGGTGGAATCATCATGTGGGACCCCATCCTCCTTGTGGAGACTTCAAAGATCACTGTTGGGCATGATCATAATTCACTGCAGAAAATTTAAACATTTTAAATGTCATATGCAGCAGATCTCAAAAATGTCAAAGGACCATAATTTGTTATGCACATCCAGAGTACAAAAACTTAATTCCTAGTTACCTGATAGAGACTCAAACCTGAAATCATGTACAGGAAGCTAAATGATGCCTTTTTCTAGAATAAGTTAGTACTCTATATGACCATTAATATCATGATAAAAAGTTTTAAAATATACATTAATTTTATAAATTTTGAGATAATATTTATAACTTAGGAAAAGTGTTAGAGAGTCAAGTTAAACCACATAATTATGAGATTTGTGGCAATAGATAGTCCCTTAACTTTGGCTTTTCTTCTGTTCCATATCAGGTGGCTCTTCTGACATGAGAAAAAGATTTTGGATTTGCCTTTAACAAGCATGCTTGATTTCAGAGAAGGAAGACAATCACACTCCAACTCCAAAGCCAGCTCTAATTTTCAATTGAACTGGGATTATAAAAGACCACTTGCATTATATGTCTGTAGAGAACAGCAGAAATAAACATTTGGGAAGATTTAGGAAATTTTATTTTGCTGGAAATGTGATATACCAATAGAATAATTTATGCTTTTTCTTGGGACAGTTTCTTTAGATGATTTGTCCTTTTTCTTCAGATGTCTCATTAGTCTGTTGGTCTTCAGATTCCTTAGTTGGTGCCCTCATTCTCCTGGAAAGACAAAAACAAAGCCTTTCCCCAACCCTTACTTTGGGGGGATTCCCTTTGGGCAAGTTATATCTAATCAGTAAAAATCATTTATTTGTCTTATAAGTTAGTTTATATTGAATGGTCATGCTGTTTGATGAACTATTTACTTCTTTTAATCAAGAGCTCTCTTTTTTAATCTAATATTTATCATTTTAGATGGTATCTATAGTTTTCCTTCTCCTGTGGAAACAAAAACAAAACATATTTTGCCATGAAGAAAGCAAATTCCATATGGAGTTTCTTCAATGCCTATTATCTTCTTTAGAAGTAGATCAGTACCACCAGGAACAAGCCTGTCTC
Source organism: Bramus lutescens (assembly GCA_001685075.1). Classification (NCBI taxonomy): domain Eukaryota; kingdom Metazoa; phylum Chordata; class Mammalia; order Rodentia; family Cricetidae; genus Bramus; species Bramus lutescens. Next base: position 427,050 of record LOEQ01001527.1, read on the forward strand.
ATGTTGAGAAAAGTCTAACTTATCAAAACATTTTAAATGCCATATTCTATAGGTCTTTGAAGTAGTTGAAGGCTACCTGCCTGTTTGAAATATATTACTGTTTAACTCTGAAAATATACCTAACATTATTATAAGTTTGATTGTCATAGGTGGCTAACTACCAACCTGCACATCTTGCTCCCTCTGTGTCTCCTGTCAACTCCACTGACTCCACCCTTCTTCCTCCTAGCATTCTCAGTTTGGTTGTCCCACCTATGCTTCCTGCCTGGCTACTATCCAGTCAGTTCTTTATTAACCAATGAGAGTAATATATATTCACAATGTACAGAAGGATTATTCCACGGCAGGATATGGCTGCCTTAAGAGACTCTGCCATAGTGGTACACAAAGTAGAAACAAAAAGCTAAGAAAAAATGACCATGCTGTCACCACACAGGACACCAACTTCCTAGAACTGGGGTGGTTGAATATATTCCCCAGTCAAACACACGTCTGGACCTGCCTGTGAGCCTAAGTTTAGGCTCTTACAGACCCGAGGAGAGGGTGGAATCAGTCACCAAAGCTGAGGCAGAGGACCCAGAAGTATCTTAGCAGTTTAAGGTTTTGCTCATGCATACAGAGAAGCCTAGAGATACATAATAAAGCAGGTTCAAAAAAAAACCCTCTAAACAAGTTACAGTGTGCTTAAAATGTGTGTAGACTTAACAAAGAAAAGAAGATGGGTATAGACAGCCATAGAAAAAGTAAATAATAAGAAAAGAATAAGCCATGTAGAGACGGACATACACAGGAAGTTTGGACCCTGTGTGTTGCTGTTCAGACTTTGAATTTTTTGCATGCTGATGAGCAAATGACAGCTGCTGAGAGACATGGAATTGCAAGAGGGGGTACTGAATTAGACCATCCTAGATATTTTAGGAATGCCTTAACTTTAAAGTGGAAGTCAGAAAAAAATGTATTGTGTTGGGGAAGTGGTATGCTTTTGTTTCCACAGGAAATGAAAGGCTGTGGATTCATTCAAGGTTGATAGAGATCAAGTTTGCTTGGGGAATACCCCTGAAAATCCTGGCTGCAGACATAAAGAAATAAACCTAGAAACATTACAGAACAGATGACGTGTATTCACCTGCTCAAACATAAAACAAAAAAATCATCTTTGGCTGGCTTGTGTATAATGTACCAGCCACACTTGTGTTAATGCAGATATGTATGTTACCTTTGAAAGTTTGTGTGGTTTCAGAGCAAGAGGACTAGACAACAATGAAAATGGGTGGCCCAGTGATCCAGTCTCTCAGAGTGCCTCTGTTGCAGGTTCCTCAGAGTTCTGCATCCAGAACAGCTTCAAGGCTGCTGGATGAGATGGTCCAGACTCAGACTATTCTAGTTAGGATTGCAGATGAATCTTGCACTTTTCCATTGCACAGAGACTGGACAAATATGTTATCATTATTTTTCCCAAGATTTGACCATTATCTCAATTTTCTCAGCTTCCCTAAAGATGCCTTTGTCCTCAGACAATGGGAAGCAATCTAGGAACACAGCACCCACATTCCCAAGAGGTAGGGAGGACAGTTTTTGGTCATTTGGTGGGTTATGGATGTTTGTCATCATTTAGTTGAAATGTAGGAATATAAGGCAAAAAGAACCATTAACCTCAAATATTTTGCATTGCTATGGATTTTGTTATATTGATACAAATTTAAAGTTATTTTTGTTATACCATGTTATGTTTCTTCTCTTGTTTGGGGGTATTGTGCTTATGCAGTTCGTTTAAAATGTAATATATAATTAAGAAATGCAGGTTAGTAGTTAGTCATGTATAATAATCAAACTTGTAGTCAGATATATTTTCAAGGTTAAATGAATGTATTTCGATAGATAGACTACAAACACTTCAAAGACCTACAGAATATGGCATTTAAGATGTTCAACAACCTAAGTCTTTTCAGGACAGTGAGACATGTCTGCTCCTGGCAGTACCAATTTACTTCAGAAAAGATGATGGGCATTGAAGAAACTCCATACAAAGTTTGCTTTCATTGTAGCAATACTAGCCCCTTGAGCAAGAAACTGCTTTTGCCTTGACTGCTGGCAGTATGCTGTACAAACTGGACAAGCAGAACACAAAGGGAAAAGACTGCTGAACTTTTTCCAAACAAAGCAGGATAGTCCTTTAAAATTCTTGCTTCATAGAAGAATCTCCAAATATTCTTAGCCTGTAGACTGAAGATGGATGCCTCAACATTGCAGAGGAAGTTTGGGGGACTATCCAGGCAGCTAGATGTCTCTGTCATTTTGGAAATGGCTTGCACTGCACTTCATGTTTACTCAGGTAATATTATATCCTTCTGGGATCTTTGATGAAGTTGAAGACTAGATAGTTATAGTTACATTTTTCTTTAGTTATGACAGAAGGTAAATTAGGTATAAAACTTTGGACTCATCAAGATAGAATATATAATAGAGTATTTTATCTGAATTTGCCAAATACAAGTGGACTAGATACTATAAATGTAACCCTTTGTAATTGTTCTTGTACATAGCTTTACTGTGTTAACGTTCAAACCCTCTTTATTTAGAGAAAAGAAGGAAATGCTGTAGAATATTACTTTAACTGTATAAAGGTGTGTTACATTTGCTAATGCTGCATTTGTTTAATAATGTAAAGATGTGTTGCATTTGTTTCATCTTGCTTGCCTATAAGGCACCTGACTGGTCTAATAAGGAGATGAATGGCCAATAGCTAGGCGGAGAAAGAATAGGTTGGGATGGAAGGCAGAGAGAATAAGTAGAAAGAGAAATCAAGGAGAAGAAGAAAGAAGAGAATGAGGAGAAAGAGAGGGCCACACCCTAGGCCAGTCAGGCAGCCACCAGCCAGACAGACATGAGAAGCAGTGAAAGTAAGATATGCAGAAGAAAGGAAGGTAAAAACCCCTGAGGTAAAAGGTAGATAAACAGAAACAGGTTAGCTTAAGTTAAAAGAGCTAGCCAGAAGTGAGCATAAGCTAGGCCAAGCATTCATAACTAATATTAAGTCTCCAGGTCATGATTTGGGAGCTGGTTCATGGCACAAAAGAAAAGCCTAGTATATTTTTTTAACTCTTTTTTGTTTGTTTGTAAAGGTGGCCTCTTTAAGTTGGTTTCTGGTCCTCCACAAACATCACAGTATTTGAAGCTTTCCTCACCTTATAATATAAGAAAGAATTTCAATTCATTTTGTACTAGATCTAAAAGAAACTTTTATTTCAATGATCCAGAGTGCCATTAATTTGAAATGGTCTTAAAAGCATCAAAGGGGAGATTGGGAGATCTTACTAATTACTCTAAACACTTTTGAGAAAAACCAAAGAGATATGCTGGTCCCTATCACATATCAGAACTTATGAAGAATATACAGCATCAAGACCCTGCATATGGTGTATGGGGCTCGAGAGAAGATGGACCAGAGGACCAAACCTCAGTTCCCAGCATCTGTGTTCAGGGGCTCACAACCACCTATAATGGTAGCTCTGATGTAGGAGGTCTTCTGTCTATGTGTTGCTTTTATTGGTTAATGAATAAAGAACTGCTTTGAGCCTATGGCAGGGAAGAACAGACCTAGGTGGGGAAAGCTAGGTTGTATGCTGGGAGAAAGGAGGGTGGAGTCAGAGAGATGCCATGGAGCCACCACCAGAGTCAGACATCTGAAACTTTGCTGGTAAGCCACAACCATATGGCGATACACAGATTACTAGAAACAGGCTAAATTAATATGTAAGAGTTAGCCAATAAGAAGCTAGAGCTAATGGGTCAAGCAGTGATTTAATTAA
>LOEQ01001528.1:13711-26796 GCA_001685075.1 Bramus lutescens
CTCTGGAAGAGCAGCCAGTGCTCTTAACCTCTGAGCCATCTCTCCAGCCCTGATAAGCTAAATTTTACATCCTTGTAGATCAGGGTTTCTCAGCCTGTGGGTCTTGACTCCCTTGGGGGGGTCACATCAGATTTCCTGCATATCAGATATTTACAATTCATAACAGTAGTGAAATTATAGTTACGAGGTAGCAACAAAATAATTTTATGATTGGAGTCAGCACAACATAAATTGTATTAAAGGGTTGCAGCATTAGGAAGGTTAAGAACCACTGTTGCAAATAGTAATAAAATTAGAAGTAGTGGCCTATTTGAGGAATTATCAATCTAGAACAATAGTTCAACTATGCAAATTGTTAAGAGACTGAATACAGGGAACAAGGTACTAGGGACAGAATGTCAGTGAGCTGAGGAAGACAGAGGAAGGAAAAGGTTCCCTACAGGATTGGGAAAGGTTCACGAGAAGAGTCGGGAGGTTGGGACCAGTGGGGACTGAGGGAAAGCTGTTCTTACGGCTCACAGACCACTGGGTAGATGACAACTTAGACATCTGGTGTGGTGGGAATCCAAAGCTTGTTCAAGACTATTCTTTTCTGAGTAAAGGCATTGACAGAAGCATCAAGCTAGAAGTAGCTACAGGAAACACTGGTGGATTGAGGGGGAAAACATCTCCAATTAGTAGGTGGTCCAGACTGTAATTCAATGGCATGCATGCATGTATGTAAACCAAAGGGGCACTTTCCCAAAGGAAGGGGCAGAGAGAGGAACATGGATGCATGCCTCTGTGTCTTTAATTATAAGTCTGGCATGTTGTCCTAGAGCTACTTTCCTTATTCTTGCCCTCAGTGCCCAAGTACAGCACTGAGGTTGGGTAGCAGAGGAGACTAGGAACGCAGCTGCTCCAGAGAGTTTGCCTAAAATCCATGACTGCAGCTTCCTCATTCCCTGGCATTTCATGTTGTTACCGATAAGTCAGATGGCACTGGTTTAACTTTTACATGTGATGTATCTGGAAATTTTTCACCTTTATAATTAAACTTAGAATCACGTTTTTAGTCTTTGGTGTCATAGAATTTATAATGAAGTGTCTAGTGGCTATCCTTTGTTTTATTCAAGATGTTGAGCGCTTGCTGGGCACCTTAAATATGAAATCCAATGTCACCCCTCTACTCTAGGAAGTCTTTGGTAGTCCCCAACCTGGTACTCATAATTTAGGTGTTGGAATGGCTGGTTATCAGACCTCTCTCTGTTCTAGCTGTTGGCGTACTCTTTCACTGGCTGGGTAATTTTGTTATCTCTCAGCCCTTCCTGGGATTTTATTCCAGTCTTCACCATTCTCTGAGGCTTCTTTAAGGTGCCCCATTCTTATTCATGAGAGAATTGATCGCACAGTCCCTTCCACTCTTAGCAATTGCTCCTTTGCTGACCCGTCTTGAGGACATTTTACTGTTTACCTTGGTCTCCATTCTCTGGTTCTCATTTGCCGAGCTAAGCATGGTTCTCTGGTGACATCTAAAAAAGATGCTTAAGGTATTGCAGAAGGTGGATTTCTTCTACCATGTCTCCTGAACGGTGCTCTTAGTAGAGGCTTTCCATGGGCTGCAGCTGAGAACTGTTGTCAGGTGTTCATTAAGGAAGAGGCTGTGAGTCTGAGAGAGTGTACACTGTGTGTGTTCAGTTCAGTTTCTTTAGAGAAGGCCTAGCCAGAGTTCTGCCAGGCAGCTGTCAGAATGGCCAGCACAGAGCTTACAGACTCACACAGCACTTCTGCAGATAAACTTTGAGTGGTTCCCTGGCCTTCTGCCCTAGTTCTCACCCCACTTGTTCCTGATTTTTCTGAGTCCAGCTTTGGGGTCNCTGTGGCTTGTAGCTGCTGAGGTCAGCTATAATCTTCTCCATAACCCACTGAGAACTTTGTTTAATTTTTTTTTTTTTGCTGAGGCTGGAAAGATGGTTCAGTGGTTAGCGCCCTCGCTGCTCTTCTAGGGGCTGTCAGGTAGCCTACACCTGCCCATATCTCCCTTTCTGGTCCCTGTGGGTACCTGTAAATAGCAGGTACACACACAGAAATCTCACAACAACAACAACAAAAACCTTGCCTGTTGAATATGTTAAAAAAAACCCATTCAATTATTTTATTGAAATAGGGTCATTCATTTTTTTTTTTAAATGCCTTTTCAGGTTCCATCCGAGAAAGAACCAGAAAATACTGCCCTGTGTTGTTACCCTGCCCCCATCAAGTACTCACCACTGAGCTATAGCCTCAACTCCCTTTTGACTTTTTAAGACAGGTTTTGTTTGTTCTGTTCTGCTTTTGCTTTTTTAGTCCTTGTTTTAAAAGTTAATTTCATTGTACATATTAATGAAAAACAATCTTTTTAGAGTTTTCACAAGCTTGCCTTACTTAAAAATAAATATGCCTCATTTTTCAAGTTCTCTGTTGTACTATATGGTCGTGTATTTCTCTTTTATTGTGGGGTTCATCACAATTTACGACCCATCAAAGCTTACTCATTTTTGTGTGGCTAAAATCATGGTTTAAAAGAAGATTGTTGTATCTAAACCTACACCATGAGTAAACACTTTAGCCAATAAACAATAAATTTGCTTGTTTATGATTAAAAATCAGAAGGTTTAACCTTGGATACATTTTTGTCATGGGGGACCTCATATCGTGATTAGTTACCTGAACAGCCAAGCACCTCTGTGGACTCTGATAACCAGCCTCCCACTATGTGTGTATAATTATTTTTGGTATATGCGCATACTCTGCTGTAAAAGCTTATTTGCCCTTATGCTCCCTGCCATTCTAAATTCTCTGTTTCATTACCACTACCCACCCACAGAGTTTCAGAAAACCATTTCCAAACAGGATAGCCACAACTTGGAGTTGGCTTTCTCCAGCTCTCCTAAACACTTGGTACCTTTAGTAGAGCCCATCATTGATGCAACCCCAAATATGGAATGACTGTTTTCTCTTGCTCTGATTGAGAAAAGGTTACCGTGTTCTTTCTGGGCACAGGGGGAGAATGTGAAGTTAGGTCCAGTGTAACCTCACTTGAGAAGTTGTTAAAATGTGGCACCTAGATTATTACTTATAGGCTTTAGTATTTTCCCTGACACTAATGAGTAGAAGACCAAATTTTGGGTAGAAGAAGCTAAGTGATAGGTTAGAATAGGAACTAAATGAAACTCAATGCTAAATTGGAAACAAAAATAGTTTAAAAACAAATTAGCTATTTAATTTTAGCATCCACTCAGTCATGCATTCAGGCTGATTTTCTCTAAATAGCAAAATAAAAATGTTCAAATATTCTCCCTTTCATTAAACCTGTAGCACACATCCCCTAGATGCCAGTTTCTCATGACCATCATGAGGAACTTGCCTTTACAGAAGTCAACTCCTTGCTTTCATTATTGCTGTGTTGAGCACCAGGGTAGCCAGCAGTGTAGCTGATACTGTACCTCACCTGGAAGCTTGCTGTAAGTCAAATAGGTGAAACAACTGAAGATTTAAAAAGGCCTCCAAAGAAGGATAAATGTGTCTGTGACTTTAAAAAAATAACTTATGAGACCTGAGTAGTGTCTTATTTATCTTTATCCATTTCCCGATCCCACTTCTATAGTCACTGTTTCTATATAAAAGATGGGTTGTCAGTCTTCTTGACCAACAAACAAGCAGACAAAAACAAAAACACCAGCTTAGGCTCACACCTGGGCAAGTCATTGGTGCTTTGGAGACCAAGATACTGGAGTTTAATCTTTTGAAGACATGTGATTCTGTCTATACTCTCTAGTCCTCTTCAGATATTATTCAGCAATAGGAGGAAGTTGCTATAGTTATCAGAGTTACCTAGTATCTCAAAATAGAAAACTCGAGACCCTTCCGTAGAAACCTCTAGACTTAATGAGATGGGAGCATAGAAGATTTACTCCACATTTTTAGGAAGCTTAACCCTTGAATTTGTGTTTTGAGAAACTAAATGCAAACAATGTTATCTGCCCTACTTAATTACATGAAAATAAGTGTGGCTGTATCCATGAAGATATAAAGCTTACTGTTTTGGTAGTGCTGAAGAAGACAGCAGAGCAGAGAGATTCCAGGCTATGCTTCTCAGGAATCCAGGTCTGGATTTTCATCCTCCTCACTGATTTGTAGTCAAGGAATAGTTAGAAGGCATGTGGCTGACATGTGATTTTTTTTTTCTCTTGGCGTTTCCTTCCTTTTTCCTTTCCCTTTCTTCCCTTCCCTTTTGCCCTCCACTTCCTGAATGCTGCGATTCTAAACTTGGGCTACCATGCACAACTCTCTTGAGTTTATCCTTTATTTTTCAAGAAAAAATTATTTTCTGTATATTGATGTTTTGGCTGCATGTAGGTCTGTGTACCTGGTACCCAAAGAGACTGGAAAATGTTGGATCCCCAGGTACTGTAGTTACGGTTATGAGGCACTGTTAGCTACTGGGAATGGTTTTCTGGAAAAGCAGCCAGTGCTCATGTCTCCATCCCCGCCCTGACTCCCCCCACACCTTTTGTCCTTCTCCTCTCCTCTTTCCTTCCTCCCTCCTTCCCTTTCTCCTGTCTTCCTCCCTTCGAATACAGGGTGTCATGTAACACAGGTTTGTTTCAGACTTACTATATAGCTGAGACTGACCTTGAACTTTTAACCCTACAACCTCTACCTCCTAAATGTTAAGATTACAAATATGTTTACCATGCCTTGTTTATACAGTGCTGGGGATCAAACCCAGACATTTGTGTATGCTAGGCAAACATTCTACTCTACTGAATTATGTCCCCAGCCCCTTGTCCTTCTCCATTTTTCTCTTCTCTCTTTTGTCTCCTTAGTACTAGTGTTTCCTTATTCTGTGGTTTGCTCTACTGTGCTGATAGTTGTTAAAAATCAGTGCTTTATAATATTGAGCTCTAAGATAGCCAAGGTCATAAAAAGAAAGATATTATATATTGAGGGCTATTTAGCAGTCTGAACAAGAAGTGGGGGAATCTAGCCAGGTGGTGGTGGTGCACACCTTCAACCCCAGCACTTGGGAGCCAGAGACCGATGGATCTCTGTGAGTTCAAGGCCAGCCTGGTCTACAGAGTGAGTTCTAGGACAGGCTCCAAAGCTGCAGAGAAACCCTGTCTCGGACCGGGGCTGGCAGGGGGTGGTGGTGTGTAATCTATGAGGATATAGTTCAGTTAGAATAGTCTTGCCAATGAAAATACCAAAATCAGGAATTGGTGTTATGCTGAGCACTGGCCCCAGAAGAGGACTCCTGTTTTTATTGCTGGTCCCCCAGACTCTTCTGACTAACTATTCTTGGGATTTAGCACCTGGACATGCCCAGTAAATAGAAGTGGCACTAACAGGCCAGGGCAGTGAAACAACAGGGTCTCCAGAAGTTTATGGATTTGTGGGCTACTGGCCTTTGTGTGTGTGTTTGTAAAGCCATTTGACATATAAGCTGGAAGAGCTGTCAGGGAGTTGAAGACTTTCAAGTTTGCCTTGTGGGGTGCCGTGAAAAGCTGAGGTGACTTGGTTTGCCTTTCCTACTTGTTAAAATAAAATTTCAAATGAAGTTTCTGAACTTGGTTCTGAGCTGTTTGTATCATTCTACAAGTAATCAGTAAAAACTGATAGTGGATTTTTTTTTTCCTACAGTTACGTGACAGTGATGGAAATCCAGTATCAAGCCCAAGATGTGACAGATAGTATACATAAACATGTCAGGGAAGGAGGGAGGGAGAGAGGAGAAAGATGATTTTATATAAATTACATTATTGTAATTTCTGAAATCTAGAGAGTTATTAGCATGTATCAGAAGAACAGTCAGCCATCATATAAATCATATTCTAAGAGCAGTGGACAGAGTTGCTTGACAGACAACCATCCCAGAGAAATTGATGATGGTCATGGGTCACGGTCAGATTTCTGAAACAATGAAAGGCTCTTGTCTTCATTTTTCCACTCTTGGGCCAGAGTTTGTTCCCTCCCTTGTTGTAGGGACCAGTGGGCTTTTGTATGTGTAGAGTAGGAGAAACATCCTTGCGGTGTTGCTTTATGGAAGAGCACAAGTAGAGTCTTCATGGGTAACAGCCATTGCGCAGGATGCTTAGGGGACAGGCTTCCTCAGCTCGGAATCCAGCTCTACAGAGAGCTCCAGTAGAAAACTGGGAGATACAGGAAATAATAATGCCTACCTGATAGCCTTGCTGAAAGTAAGTGAGTTAACGTGTGAAATGTTCAGAACATATGTGTCCATAGTATGTACTCTATGTTAGCATTTGGTTGCTGATATTGCAGAAGCTTAACAAATGGAGTCTCTTCAGTCATATATCTGCCTACTACTTTGATGAATGGTTTTAAAAATTATTTTGGATAAGCCCTGTGTGGTGGCACATACCTTCGATTCCAGCACGAAAGACGAGAAATGAGTGAATCTTTGTGAGTTCATAGCAAGTTTCAGGCCAGTCAGTGCTATGTAATATGACCAAACCAAACAAAAAATATTACATTTGACAGACGGTTACATGTCATATGATTTGATTCATATGTCCATGTGTGCATGTCTGGAGCATTCTTGAAGTAACCGAAGTATAGAAATGGAGTGATAATAAGACAGCAAACCTGGGGTTTGGAATGGAAGTAGGCATGGTTCTAAAATAGCAATCTAAGCCTGTGGAATAATTAGTGTGTGCCTGGGATACCAGTCTTTGAAACAACACAGAGATACTCTGTAGGAAAAACAACAATTAGCATGAAGGATACCTGTGATTGCTGTGTCTGAAAATATCCACCTACATCAGTTGCCTGGCTGGGGAAAGTGGGTGAAGAAAGAGTACATGACATTTTACTATGTTTCATAACTGTGTAAAAAGGTCTAAGATTATTGATAGAGAAAAATTGGTGATGAAAGCCTGTGTGGACAGATTAATATGTTAAACATCACAGAAGGAAAACTGAGCTGATCACTGACACTGAATGAGATGCCTTGAACCCCCAGGGTCGAATGGGAGACATGCTCTGCAAGTGCCTTTTTTCACTTAGATCTTACGATAAGAGAAGCTAGATGAGTTGTAGAGCTCGCTATGGATGTAGTACGTTAGGTGGGCAGAACAGAAAGTGGTCAGGATGACTCATGGAAACCAAAGCCTTCCTGATCATATTGAAGGTTTAGCTCAGGAGCTGCCCTTTTCTGATCTTTCCTTTCTCCCTTTAATCAACTCCCTCACTCTAAGTGTAGGATCTGCTTTTGTGATAACCGCTTTCTAGGTGACAGGGGAGGGAGGGGAGGGAAGAGAGGAGAGACATTGAGACTGAATGATTGATTAGGTACTTGTTGACTATTGTCATAGCCTACACAGAGTGGTTGTTAATCTAGAGGCCTGATCAGTTACACAACTCAAATAAACTGGGAGTATTACTAAATGAAATTGTGATTATTGAGAATGAATTTTGTTACGCTTTTCACTTATGTTTTTAATTTAAGCATTTTCTTAGTTTTTTAAAAGTAGCATGTTTTAATGGCTATTAGAAAGAGTATCACAGGGTAGCTCAGGAGGAAAGTCAGTCTTCCACAGGCCAGGTAACAGGGAGTACTTAGAATGATTGGCCTGGTTCTGGGTAAGCATTAATCCCAGGGAATACGACCATGAAGAAGATGATGAGTAAGTAGTTCTAGTGTTGGGCCACCTTATAGATGCTGTCAAACATCCATCCTCGCCAAGGCGTAGATGACCTTGCCGCACACTTCCAACTCCAGAGGACCTGGGTGGGTCACAGGGTGCCCCCCCTTTGGGTGCTCTATGTGGGCTTGGTGGGTGCCTGCTGAGTTTCCTTTAGTTTTCATTTTGAATATGATTTAGAGAAGTGTGCAATTAAAAATCTTTCTTAAAAATTAAATGATTGTTTCCTATATAGGTTCATAAACAGAATGAATTGAGGTGTGGCACATTCCATAGGAAAACTAGCAAAGATTTAAAGTCTGTGTTCTGCTATTGTAAATAATGTCTTTTAATCAAGAGAAGTTTTTACAGTGCTTTCTAGTAGGCTCAAGGACCCTGGGTTCAGTGGTATTATTAATAATAAAGCATTTGTTAGAAGCACCTTCCACATTGTTCCCATGTGGACAGTTAGATGAAAGCATTTACCCCCTAGAAGATTTCTGTTGTGGTTTAGTCTTTGAGCATCCTGAGTGGAGACCCTCAAAGCTTGGTGCATTTTCTGGAGTATGCTGATGCTGCCTCACCTAATTTCCCTATCTTCTGTTACCCGCAAGGAGAAGAATGTGGACATAGAGGTCCAGATTCTAGGGTGTGCAAGAGGGTGAGCCCAGCCTGTGTACCTAAGACCGTAGAAGATAGAGAAAATAGGTTGAAGTAGGAGTGAGAATGGAAGGTGGGTGTGTTTCAAGGCTAAAAATTGTGCTGCCCAGCAGGTTGTGAGCAGTTGACTGGTAAGTGGTTATGATCTAGGACTGACATCTAGTTGTATTTAAGCTCAATTCATCTCCTTAAGAAATGAAAGCATTCTTTACAAGATTTTAGTCATCAACCTCTACAGTCTTTATCCTCTCTCTGAGCAATGTTTTGTTGTTGTTGACTTTAACTTGTTACTCTGAAATTCTAGGGTCATTAGAAATATAATCAAGGGAATATCCCATTTGAACCAAGTGCAAAAATAGTTTTTTAAATGGGTAATAAGGGAATTCAGTCTTGAAGTTTTTGTGATCCACAGAGTAAAATGCCAGGAGAAGGTGAATCCAATCCCTCCGCATGCTCCAAAGGCAAAGCATGGGGAGAAACCTGTAAAACAATCTTTTCCAAGTCTCTTTTATCAGTGTTCCAAGGAGGGCAGTGGTTCCATGGACAGAGGTTGTAGCAGCTTAAGCACCTTTAAATGGTGTAAGGAAAGACAGCAGTGATGTGTGAGGGTTCTTTAATTATTGCTGTTACTGATGTTTGCACAGGCTGTTGGGATCATAATTGTCAGTCTGTCAAGAGACTGTGTGATAGGTGCTAAAAAAAATTGATTGAGTACCTCAAAAGCTGCCACAGAGCCTGAGATTAAATGGGCTCCTCTCTTTCTTAGCCATGTGCAAGGTGTAGGCGGAGAGGTTCAGGGGCTTTCTTCTTTGTTGATCTTTGTCTCTGGCTCTGGGGTTCTGTGTTGCTGACTGACTGGAGCAGAGGGTAAGAGTCTGCCTGAGATGTCAGCAGGTCACAGCTACTTTTAGCAGCCTGGGGTGGGCGTGAGCTGGCAGCTGCATAGCGCCAGGAGAGTAAGAGAGCTGGGATGCAGTTTTGACAGGCCTGACACAATTCATTTGGAAATTTTCAGGAGAAAGCATGAGTAATAAAGACAAGAACAGTGACAGTAAGGAACAAACGTGGATCTCTGTCAGAGACAAAACAGTTTGAGAAGCAGCATCCCTGTTTGTTGCCGTCAGGCTTCCATTGTAAATGTATTCCTGAGTTGAAAGACTCAGTGCTAGTTACTGTCTGCACTTGGCTAGCGAAGTCCAATTAGGGGGATTTCTTGCTGTAGACATTTGTTTTTAAAACACAGTACTTGTTTCCTCTGTCACACATTGAGTAGTGGCTGCCGTCAGACCAAAAAATTGGATGGAGGTAAAACAGGTGAAATTTTCCTTAGAATCTCTCACGTGGTGTCTTTGTTAAGTGCTGACTGAGAATGGGGCCTACAAGAGCAGCAGACCTGGCGTGGGCTACAGCAGCCTCTGTGAAATACACCCAGCCTAGAGTAGTTCTCAAGAGGAAGCTTTGTTGGCTCTTTATGAAGGACCTTAATTAGAAGTCACTCCTAACTTCTGGGGTGGGACCGCCGCTAGCTTGCCACTGCAGCTCCTCCTGCTGCTAATGAGCATGCTCCTTTCTAGGACGAGTTTCCTGACAGTTAAAGCTGAGTGTGAGAATTATTTCTGTTCGCCTTGCTCTCCACATTTAACCCTTACTGCCCAAGTTCAGCTTATGCAAATAGATGAATTAGATGGTTTCTGCCATTGTTCCTAAAACTGAAAATGTTTCATGTTAGAGGAACTGAAGTTAGAAGCAAGTGGCAAATAATCAAAGTTGATTCCAGGTAAACAGTAGATGGCTCCTTTAGTGGTAGCTCATGTTTGGGTCTTCTCTCGTAGTCTTTTCCTAACTGACTTAAAATTTATAATTGAATAGTTGGATTACTTAGTTCATTATTATGTAATTAGAATCTCTACACTAGACATCTGTTTCTCCTACTTAGGCAGCTTACCCCAGGCACAATGTTTCATTAAATAATTAGCAGAGGAGATATAAAATTCTTCCATGGGCATGATGCTGAGCCTATAGACTCCTGTTTATTTCATTAGCTTCTAATTAAAACACCAAGTTGACCTGTGTGAAAATGTCAGAGAATGACTTGCTTCACCAAGAAGTGACATAAAACTCAACCACCTGGATGGCAGCGTGTAGCAAGCAGTTTGGGGACCTTCATTCCACTCCTCCTCACATTAGGTAACATTAGGGGACACTATGTTTTTTTTTTTCTTTTAATATAGACCATCAATGAGGGCAGAGCAAGCCAGTATATCCCAGAGCTTTAACTCTGTGGATCCCTTAGTATCTGGGAAGAGTGCCGTGATTCTAAGAATACAGTCTGCTGGGTAGTTCATCTAAGTGTAGAGCAGTGGTTCTCAACCTGTGGCTCTCGACCCCTTTGGGATTGAACAACATATCCTGAATATCAGATATTTACATCACAATTCATAATGGTCGCAAGATTACAGTTGGGAAGTAGCAATGAAATAATTTTAGGGTTGGGGGTCAGCACAACATAAGGAGCTGTATATATGAAAGGGTCACAGCCTTAGGAAGATTAAAGACCAACTGGTATAGAGCCACGTGAGATTGCTGTTCACAGCACAGCTAATTACACACAGATATATTTGATTGTAGGCTGATGGAGTTGCTGGGACCCTCAGAGGAACAAGTAGTTCCTTAGGATGGCTGGTGCGTTGTAACCAGAAACTGTTTGCCACATCAGAGGCTTGCCTTAGACCTGCTATCCCAAGAATACTTACTTTCTATTGCCTACAAGAACATAGAACTTCTCGGTGTTTAAAGTAGTCAGAGGGACCGTGTAGATTTGTTCCCTAGAGTTACTGTTGACACTCTTGGGCATATAGGCTGATAGCCTGGACTGTCTTAACTTTGAGGGACCCCATCAGAAGCAGGTGCTCAGTGAAGACACCTGGGAGTAAGACTGCCGATATGAAATTTGATTTCCATCAACGGTGACATGCAAAGCAAATGCTTTTCCTCATACCTCCTCCCAATGCCATCGTATGCCTCAGGTCTTTGCTCTTGTTCTATTGACACCTGAAATTAGTTTCCCCGAGAAATGGAAGTGTGTGTGTTCCTTAGAAGATGGCATACTTAGCCATTTGGGCCAGACTCCTCAGAAGAGCTTTGGATTCCAGCTCGGTACTTTTTCCAACATGTGTTCCTGTCAGAGATGTGAGTGAAAGGGGCCCATTATTAGCACCATGCATACCTTCTGTGTTTAACTTCCTCGCTCATTCATTCATTCATTCATTCATTCATTCATTCATTCATTCATTCATTCATTCATTCATTCACAGGGTATCACTTTGTGGCTCAGCTTTATTTACTTATTTGTTTGTTTGTTTATTTGTTGGCAGGGTCTTACTATGTAGTCCTTCTGGCCTGGAAATTGCTGTTTAGACCTGAATGTCCAGAGATCTGTCTGCCTTTACTTCCTGAGTGCTGATACTAAAATTGTAGTGTGCTACCATACTCAACTTTAACAGTGCTGTTTTTTTTTAATTTATTAAAGTTTTTAGGCTGTAGTGAGGGTTCGTAGGTAAAGAGAGCTGGAATTTAGTTCCCCACCAGCTGGGTTCTGTTGAACTTGTGCCACCCTGAACTCAGGCCGGCTTGTCGGGAGGTAAGTGCTTGTCCCAGTGCTCACACTGGTTGAATTCCTGGTCAGGAGCAGTACCATGGCACTACTCTGGACAGTCTTGTCTGCCCCGACAGGCACTAATCCTCATTCCCAAATGTGTTGTTTTGTTAGATTCACAGTCTGACAACGAGGCTTCACCTGTGAAACGGCCAAGACTACTAGAGAGCACTGAGCGGCCTGAGGAGAGCGGCAGGTCGAAGCAGAAGAGTCGGCGTAGGTGCTTCCAGTGTCAGACCAAGCTGGAGCTGGTGCAGCAGGAACTGGGATCCTGTCGCTGTGGTGAGCACCCTTCCCAAGGCACCTTCCTGATCCCATGCTGTCTCAGACATGGCTGCTGCTTCCACTGTCTCCCTGGTCTACACTCCACATCCTTTCCATTGGTGACTTTAGAAATGAACCAGACTCTCAAGTCTGTGCTGAGTCCCTTGAAACTGAGAGACTGAACTCATCTTAGATGAGCTTTTATTAGCAGATACTTTCTCCCCACACCCTTCTCAGTTAAGTTCTAATGAGAAGTCCTTCTTCTGGAATCCTCATTGATCCACTGAGTTAACACCTTGACTTGATTTTCCAGTGCAGCCATTTTTTAAGGCTCTACACATGAATGTAATTTTTCAACTATGTCTTGTACACTAGAACAAAACATAGACAACATTCCACTTTTCTTTTTGACCAATATATCATGCCACAAAGGTAAAATTGTAGCTGTGTTATTTTAGGAACACTTACAGTTTTTATGCCCCTATATTTATTTCCTAACTTTGAAACATGAAAAGAACTTTTGAAATTTAAGAAGAACTGGTCTGTGGAACAGAGGTGTCATCTGGTAGACTCTGAGTCTGACTTTAGCCTCTGAGAACTCTCCATCTCCTGTTCTAGGAAATGGGCTTTCCCTTCCTCTTCACTTTTTGGACATCCTGTATTTTGTAGTACCATGTGTAGTTGTAAAGTTGATCTTTTGGGGACATTGCCCTCTGTGCTGTGGAAGTGGGGAAGCAGGGCATGGACTGATTTCTCATGAGCCTTAGGTTGGAATGGCTATTATTTTTGGCATGAACCCATCTGTGTTTTGGCGCGCTCTCTCTCTCTCTCTCTCTCTCTCT
>LOEQ01001528.1:32855-43009 GCA_001685075.1 Bramus lutescens
ACGGCACAGATGTGGATGCTGCCCTTCCCCAAGTGAAACAAGCAGCAGAGATTTAAACTCTTCATGTACAGAATACCCAGAGCATGTCTGCTACCTGTACCACCGCCCCACTTCTCCCTACTGACACCCAATCTCATGATGTGGAGGGTTCCTTCTCAGTGACAGCTTGAGGTGCTTCTCTTTTAGTCCTAGGAACAGTGACAGCACCTTGATAGCGTGCAAGAGCCTGCTGGACAGCTTACCCTGCCTAGAATGCATTTTGTAGACAAGGGGATTATTCTAAACAGAATTACTGAAAGTTTATAATTTTGATCTAGTAATAATTTTTTCAGGAAGATTTTTCTAAGTTTTTAAAGATTAATATACTGTAACATTTTACTTGCCATAATATTTTTCCATTTTGCAGTTCAGAAAGTTTTTGTAAATTCATGATCCTATCACCATCTGGCTTTCTGGAAGGACTCAGTCCCTCTCTACTCCTTTCACTTTCCTGCCCTAGAGATTTGCTCTTTCTAGAGTTTATTATTAGTGGGTAGATATGGGGGGGGGTGTTAAGTGGAGACTTGCATCTAACATCTAGCATTAGCTCCAGCCAGCAGCCTTCCTAGTGTCCTGTGCCAGATCCCAGTTCGTCATGGTGCTTCAGGTTCTTGCTCTTGCTTCTCTGTGCTCTTGGCAACCTCAGTACTCGATCTTTCCTCTCTGGCTGCTTAGCAAGCCTGGTGTTAATAATTTTCTTTTCCTTGGACCAGGGAGTACCTTACACACATGAGCATCTTTTCCTTGTGCTTTGGCCATGCATACATCTTGAAGCATCTCTTCACCTTTCAAACATTGCTCATTTTACAAAAAGAGTGTCACAACAGAACTGACCAGGCTGGTGGGATGGAGACCACAGGACCCACCCTGCAGCAGCTCCTGCCTTTGAGTCTGGTGAAAACAGCTCAGAGTCGCTAGCCCAACTGTTTCCAACCCCCACATACAAATACCTGTCTGCATTTACTTAGGTCTTTTAAAAATTTCTTAGCCGTGTTTTATGTTTTCAGTATGTGTCTTTGTTCAGGTGTTTTGAATATCTGAAGTTTTCTATGCTTGGGATCCACAGTGCTTGCTGTAAGATTGCTGCTCCCTCAGGAAACAGTTAATTTTCCTGGAGCATCTCTGGTCCTGAATCCGGGCTAGACTTCCTGTTAGTTCTCCATTCTGTAAGATGCTGCACATGCATGACATGCCACCTGTGGACACGCAGTCTGCACTTTTTCCCATTCTGTGTGCCTTCCTCTCATTTCTTGTCTCTTTCTCAGGTAGACATGTGGGAGGAAGCTGTTAGGTTAAATAAATACTAAGTCTCCACCTCTAGCCCTTACCTTTCTTTGGGCTTCAGTTGAAATTACGTCTTTTCAGCATTAAGAACGACTTAAGGGTGAATTTCCCATAGCTGCCCTCACCTGGTGAGGGTTAAGAGTTGTACTTAAGAAACGTGTCCAAGACAGTGTAGGAAACATTCACAAAGAGCCTGCAGAAGCAGGTGGTCTAGCAGAGGAAGCTGTGTGTGGCCTGTTGGAAGGTTTTGCCATCCCACAGCTGCACTTGTTTACATGGTGTGGTGGTCACTTCCTGGAGTACACTGTGGACGACAGTGCTTGGTGTGGTTGTTGACTGCTTATGGCAGTGCCCCATCAGCTGTCAGCTAGAGGCTCCAGTTGTTAGCACGCCTCCCTGTTACCCCTTCCTGCTCTCCCATCTGCACAACCCAGTATGTATTGTGAGTTATTTATGTCATTTGCTCTCTCTGCCAAAGCAGCATCTTTGATTCCTTAATCTCCATTTAGTTAAGCCCTGAATTTCTGCTTGGATCTAGGACTCCTGTAAGTGACCTCTAGACTAAACTATAAGATAGGGTGAGGTTGCCTGTTTTGTTTAATTCCAATTATTTTATATGATTGAGGCTTAAATTTCTCAATTTTGGGGGAAAAGTGTATTTCATAGACAAACTGTGTTTGCTTTGGGTTCTTGAGGTCACAGAAATTTGAGGTCACAGCTTACTGTGTGGGACCACACTTGTCTCTTACCCCAGCCTTAGACGGATGCTATTATTTAGAATGCAAGTGAGGAAGGACCTTAGGACTCCTGTGTTGGGATAACCCAACAATTGGGCACGTTGCCAACATAGGGAGACCCTCACCTGGTGAGGTGTGGCATACTTTGTTCCCACTCATTTTGCCATTCAGAGCTGTCCCTCAAGGCCTCTTCCTCCTTACTGAGCTTGTCTGACTGAGCTGGAGTACAATGGCTTAGACCTTCTAGAACTCCAGTCCCTAGTGGCTGCAGAAATGGTGTCAGACTGTCCAGCTGAGTCAAGCACTGGAGTGGGTGCTGGGCTTAGGCTGTCTCTACATTTTCCAAGTCAGTCCTGACTTGGTGTAGGAGGTCCTTCTGTCTTTGTGTAGCTTTCATTGGTTAATAAAGAAACCGCTTTGTGCTCCTGATAGGGCAGAACTTAGGTAGGTGGAGAAGACAGAACTGAATGGTGGGAGAAAGAAAGGAGAGTCAGAGAGAAGCCATGGTTCCTCCCGCTGATCTTCTTTTAATACAACCTTACTTGATCAAGTGACCACATGCTAAAATCCTGTCTGCATGGCTGCTCCTCTTTCCTGACTGCAAGCCAGCACTACAGGGTGGGGAGACCATGTTTATTCTTCTGCCTGGCCCCACCCCAACACTATCCACAGTGTACAGTAACATGCAGTGACTATGGGAACAGATTGGGAATCCTTTGGGGGACATAAAGAATAGTGCCATTGATCATCTGTCCCTATTTAGAACTTTGGTTGTGTTTTATTAAGGCATTGTAGAGCAGGGTTACCTTGGGTTTTAGAAATAGTCAAACTTTGAAATTAAGTAATCAGAAATGCTAAAGGATTTGAGTGCACATATTGTTTTTTGGTCTCCAAACTGTTTCATGGGGCACCATAAATGTTGAGGAGGTGGCTGTAGGCCATGCTGTTCATTTTCAGCCCGTAGAGGTTAGTGAGTGGTAAGCATGTATGAGACCTGCTGTACGGGAAGCAGCTGCTGGGTGTGTGCGGTTTCCCTGGGCTGCTGATGGGTTGTTGTTGTTTTTTAAGATCCGTGTATTTTTATGTGTATGAGTATTTTACCTGCATGTATGTATGTGCACTGTGTGTGTGTCTGGTGCCCACTGAAGTCAGAAGAGGCTGTTGGATCCCCTGGCACTGGAGTTATAGTTGGCTTTGAGCCACTGTGTGGGTGCTCTGGAAGAATAGCATGTGCTCTTAACCACTGAGCCATCTCTCCAGACCCCACCCTCCTATGCTGCTATTAAGTTGTGAACCTTATCTAAATACAGTATTTCTGGAGGGCAGGGTCTGTATCATTGCCTTCCATTGCCACTAGTGTGTGTGTTCTGTTCTTCCTGACACTGATTCATGTCCTCACTGCCCATAGAAGTGGACCTCCTTGCAGGGCACACTGTGTGGTTGACCTCCCTGGATGCCCCGGTTTATTGCTATGGCCTCATTGTATCCATCCTGTTTGCATCTGGTTTCTTGCTTTGCTTTCTGTAACCTGAAGCTGTTTTCCCTCCATGCATCTCAGCATTCTTTAGCCACAGGAAGCATTGGCTTCTTTCCCCTCTGCTCAGCCACCATAGACCATGAATACCATGTGCAGACAGCCAGTAAAGATGCTGACTCCCTGAGCCTGTTGCTTCTTTCCCTTGCTGGACCAGTGGCCCAGCTCTGGCACTTGACTCCTTTGTTAGAAGGGATTTTGGTGCCACCTTTCCTCCAAGATTAATGTCAGTAAAGTTTGTGTCTTATTCTAGAAAATACCTTTGTTTACTTGATGAGGTCACACAACACAGGTCCTGGAGACACAGACTCCAAGAAGGCAGCTACTTGAGCTTTCCTATGTTGTTGCCAGCAGGAGACAGAATTACCATCCTATGGTAATAGCTGTAGAAACCAGCTTCCCTGAGAGCAGCTTAAAGACCAGTATGTCTTCCATGAACCTCAGTTCTATCACTGTGTGATGTGTTCTTGGGCTGTTGACTGTCACTGTGCTGGGTGTTGTGGCTTTACAGCTATTCAGTCCTGAGATTCAGAACCAGGGTACTAGGGAGCCAAGTCCCTGAACAGACCTGCAGGGACCATGAGAGGCCTGGGCTGGACTGGCTGAGAAGCTGTTTCATCCCTAACTGATAGGAAAGAGAGCTTCCACAATTCAGGTCTGCTGAGATAGACTTGACACAGCGGAGTTCTGAGACAAAACAGAAAAAGTGATTGACAGCTTTGCGGTTCACTGGAGTGCTCAGAACAGCCAGATAGCTGGCCTCTCAGCACCTGCCCTGTCACACCTGTGGGTGTGTGGTTACCCTCTTCCTCTTCTCCCAGGAGGCTTTGCAGACAGAGAAGTGCTTACAGAAAGCTACCTAGTGTAGGCATCACCGTACTCAAGGATTGGCTTTCCCAGAGACTCCCTACTGTCAGACAGGACAGGGGACCCCTTTGTGTCAAAGTGGACAGGGTGATCAGAGGCCTAACCACCTGTGCACACACTAAACTGTACAGTGCCTGGAGGACGGGTCACGTTGGCCTATGACAATACCCAGCTGTTGCTGTAGCCTTCCAGAGGCTTCACTCCACTCTGACACTTCTTCTAAGAAGGCCCACAGGGCCGTAGGGGCTGTGTGAATTTTAATTGGTCTTAATAATAAAACCCCCAAGTCAGGTATAGGGCTGAAAGGGAAAGATCATAGAAGAAGAACAGTCAGCCACTAGTTCTTACCTCTGCAAAATCCTCAGGCCGAATGGGGTGTCCTGTCTCCTCCTGCCTTATACTCTTCTTTCCTCCCAGCCGCATCCCTTCTGGTCTCCACCTCCCTAGTGCTGGGATTAAAGGTGTGAGCTACCACTGCCTGGCCTCTATNCTATGGCTGACTAGTGTGGCTAGCTCTGCACTCTGATTGATGTTTAGGCAAGCTTTATTTGTTAAATCACAAACAGAATATCACCACATATAGGGATCAGGTTCATGCCAGTGTTTAATGCTCTCCTCAACGCAGAAGTTTCTGTTGAGTATTTAGTTGTCAGAATACCTGCATTTACTGTCCAGGAAATGGCTGGTTTTGGACTATATGGGGGCGGCACACAGAGGATGCTCCAATTAAAGACAAATCCTGAGAACCCCATTCCAGGGGAAGTATGGCAGCTACCATTGGAGTTTTTGTGAGGCCCGCCCAACTAGCTTTTTCCTCCTTGATCACCAGGATGTTCCACACATGCCAACATCTTTCCTACTTGATCTGTGTCTTCATCCCTGGCCCTTGGAAGGGAGCAACTGTGTCAGCGCAGTGAGGCTCCTGAGTCCTTGTCATTGGTACATAGTGTAATGTGCTTCTCTGTACTGTGCCCTGCCAAGTTACAAATTTATCCAGGAAGAGAGGGAAGAGATTTACAAGTTAAGGACCCAGATTTATGTTAATGCTCTTGCTTCAATTAAATCGCTCTTCCCTGGAGCTGAACTGTTATACCAGGATTAATTTTCTGTTGAATCTGTGAGTAACTGACCAAAATACTAGGGAGAGGGAGAAGCGAACATCAGTAGGGGCCTCCTATGAGGTTAGTTTTTCGCTGTCCATACAGCTTATTTGTGATCCGCAAGAGCTTCTCATGCCATCTTTATATATCCATGTGTGACTCTGAGGAGAAGCTCGGATTAATCCCAGCAGTAGAAAATGAACCTGCTAGTGCACAAACACACGTGTCCACATCAGTCAGTAATGGTACCTGCCGCACCTTGGCTATCCGTGAAACTGGAAGTACTTGTGCTGGGCTTCTCTGGAGTGAGAGAGGACACCGTCCTCTGTTTTTAATGAGTTATCTGTTAAAGTTATTTATGTGCCTATCTTCATTGAGTTCCAGAAGAACAGAATGAGAGTCTGTGCCTCTTTGTGCTGTTACTCTTTGGGGAGGCGTGCAGCACACAGGGTAGACATGGATCACTTCAATTACTTCAGGTGGAAGCATCACCAAAGTATCATAAAGTCATTGTGAGCTGGGCAGAGGTGGCACATGCCTTTTATCCCAGCACTCGGAATGCAGAAGCAGGCGGATCTCTGTGAGTTCGATCGTGGCCAGCCTGGTCTACAAGAGCTCGTGCCAGGACAGACTCCAAAACTTCACAGACAGCCTGTCTCAAGCAAACAAACAAAAAAGTAGTAGTAACAGTGATGAGGGCAGGAGTCACACTGGACATTTGGGAGGAGGTACCCTGAACCAAGAATATAGCATGTGCCAGTATGGGTTCTCATCGTGGGACTGGAGCCCAGTGCAGGAGAGCGGGGATGGCAGCGCCCAGCTAGGGGCTTACCAGCCTTGGCCAGTTCATTATTCCTGACATTGAAGTTTTAAGCACAAGAGTGACATGACCTGACTTACATTGTAATATCTTGGGGCAGGAAGCAGAAATGATGGTGTGTATGGCTCTCAAGAATACTTAAAGGGCTGGTGGCCATGCTGACATGGCCTCTAGGAAGAGTAACAGAAAGTGAGATTTCTTCTTGGTGAACTTTATTATATTCAGTATTCTGTTATTATATTCAAAGAGGAATTAACAAATATGGAATAAGTACATCTCAGGCTAGTTATCCTAAACATTTACCCATATGACCCAAAGTCTTTCTAAATGCTCTAGGACGGGGGCTCTAGCAAGCCGTGATGGAGCCATTGGTGTCTCTGCATTCTAGCCCATTGTTACTGTTTGTTCAGCATGCTGTGCTTGTTCCTGCCATGGACGCTTTGTATGCGACGGAAAGAAGGGCAACTCATGAGGATAGTAAGGTCTGTGAGAAGAAGGGAAGAGGGGCCTGGGATCTGACGTGAGCAGTGGCACGGTGGGTATTTGCCATTTATGAAGCAAGGAATATCAATCAGTGGAGATTTGATGAATAAGGTTCTGTCCTGAACACAGCACAGGGTTTCCTGGTGGCCAGTCCACCTGGGGGTGTCTGTGGAGACCACAGTTTCATATAGGAACTCA
Source organism: Bramus lutescens (assembly GCA_001685075.1). NCBI lineage: Eukaryota > Metazoa > Chordata > Mammalia > Rodentia > Cricetidae > Bramus > Bramus lutescens. Next base: position 39,918 of record LOEQ01001528.1, read on the forward strand.
GAATTCTAGGAAGTGACTTAGCGTCCGGTGCCAGTAAATGCGCCTGTTCTGGATGGGATTTTATACAGGGGCCCTTGCTCTATGTGCTCTTAAGAGAAGGATTTGGAGGACAGCAACCAGCGAGGCAGGGAGGTCCGAAGGATGACATCACAAAGCATGGGCAAGCGCAAATGCTAGGAGCCGGGCTGCTGGTGGCTGCTGAGAGGAGAGAGTGAGGACCTCAAACTCAAAGTCAACTTCTCAAACTCATTGTTGGCCTTTTCTTGTCCCTTAGGTTGAGAGGACACATTATCGTTGTGACCTCTGCTCCTTTGTTACTTTAACAGAAACAAGCACTATCTTAGGCTCCAGAGGCACATGGGGAGTTAGAGAACTGTGGTCCTTGGTTTTATGAAGTCAGCCAAATAGACATTAAAATGAAAAAAAATTGCACAAGTATCTTTAAAGTTACAGTTGTAACAAGTAATTGAAATCATCCAAGATACCATGAGAATCTAGGGGTTATTCATAAGGAAGAGACCTTGAAGCTGAGGCTCGCATGAACACAAGCCCATGTGGGAGGTACTTGTGTCCAGGATGGTGTGTGTGAGAGAGGTGCCGTGGGGGACTGCCCTGGAGGAAGGCAATGCAGTCAGCGGGAAAACAGGGTTCGCTCAATGAGTTTGGTGGTCACAGGCAGAAAGCATCTACCTTGTGCTGCTGTGAGAAGGCTTTGACCTGGAAGACAGTGCATGGTGGCAGAGGTCCTGGGAACTGCCTCCCAGTGGGGTAGCTGTGGGAGAGAGCACACACTCAGTATTGGGAAAGGATCCATGGGACTTAGAGATTGAATGTGAGAAGTCGGGAAGATGCCAGTCTCAAGCAGATAACAGAGCAGAGGCATGGCGCTGCAGACAAAACGTTTAGAACTGTCAGCATGTGCAGAGTTTAAACCCTGGAGAGAGGGTTTAATGAAGGCCCAGCCCTGAGCAGTTCTCAGCTCTCAAGAGCAAGGTGCTGTCCAAAAACGAAGGAACCATGGGAACAGGTGTCCTGAGCTGTAGAGTGGTCAGTGTTGATGCTGGTCAGTTGGTGTCCTTGCATGTGTACCCTCTACCCCGATTCCCCATAGGCGCCTCCCCCCACTGATGTGGGGTAGGGCTAGGAGGGTAGCATTTTCTGCATTGAAAGTCTGGACAGTGGGTGGTCAGTTCACAGCTATTGTGTCTGATTTCACATTTGAACTCATATCTAAGCCTTGTTCCCTCCAGGGGAAGTGTGTTAACATTTAACATTAACTAAATAAACTAGGACCAGGAAGCCAGCTTCTCTCCCCAAATCCCAATCTTCAAGAGTAAACAGCAGATGTGAGACTACTGATTCTGAAAATAGGATTTTGTGAAAATACAGAAACGTGTGCTTGTACTTGTACATATCTCATGGTGACCTTTTTGAGTTACTAGAAGAAAGAAAAAAGCATGTAGTGGTTGGGGAAATGGCATAGCAGTTGGTCTGGATCCCCAGAACCAAGATGATCGTTTTCCATCACTCATAAGGGGGTCCCTGGAGCAAGCTGGCTGGCCAGACTAGCCGTGTCCATGCTGTGAGTTCAGTAAGACCCCGCCTCGATGAGTAAGGTTTCCAGAATGTAATTGAAGGAGATTTGTGAGCATGAGCGCATACACACACCTGTAGAGATTTCACCATAAAAATTTCACATAAAATTGCCTGATGCTGGTGCCGCTTGTGTGCAACTGTGGCAGTGACCACAGCCATTGCTTTCTCTCCTGTGCCCTTTACTGCTCCAGCCTAGCATCTCAGATGGAAAGTTCCCTCCGTGACCAAACCTGGAACCACTGTGCCTTTGCCTGTGAGACTCTCACTCTGTGAGAGCCGTTCTTCCTTGTCCTTGGAAGATCTCAGGGCTCTTGGTAGTCTTCATTATATTTAAATGAGGCTTCTCTGCAATTTGCATTTCCTCAACTGGAACCTTTACTGGACTGGCCACTTAGCATCAGCATCAGTAGTCCTTGGAAATAGGTTTGTGGTTGGGGAGGAGGTGGGAGACTTCTTAGTCTCCATTGAGAAGTAAGGTAGGTGGGCAGAAACTGAGCCTAGCCTCAGCTGTGAGGACGGAGCGAGAAGTCCCAGGGAAGTCTCAGCCTCACTCTAGTCAGAGCTGCAGCTGGAGCCCATGTCCGGGACTCAATGTCCATGACACACACTCTTAATGGATCATCTTGACAGAGCCCAGGATCCCGTGGTTCGGAACTTGTCATGGTATCAGCTGAGTGACCAAGTACATGGGGGAGGTAGCGGAGAGAGCTGGAGATAGGTGCTCTAGAGAGGAGGGTGTGGCCTTTCAGTCTGATGCCCTCTGACTTCCTTGCCATATGGACATCAATTATAGAATGAGCTTATTCTTGTTTGCAAAGATGCTTCCAGGGTGTCTGATCAGGGCTCAAGTTCCTGGGGGCAAGGAGCCTGGCGGGAGCTGCTGAGCGTTCCGAGCCAGGATGGCTTCTCTTTGGTCTGGGCTGGATGGGTCACACTTCCCCTCACCTACACTGCAATTGTGGACCAGTCTTGTGGAAACTGTGCTGCTGTCTTATGGAAGACAAGGAGGTTCAGAAAGAGACCACCATATGCATATCAGGACCCACTGAAAGCAGGTGTGCCACCCCAAAGCAGGCATCTTGCTGACCCACATTGCTCTACTGCAGCCCACAGAGAGGAGAGACAGTCAGGCACGTGGGAGAGCTCCCAAGGGCGTAGAGGCGGTAGTCACTTCTTGTGGAAACTTCTGTTAGCCATTTCCTGTAAATAAAGTTCAGCTTTACATGGCTGAGCCCAGTTGCCCCTCCTCCTTGTGCAGCATCCTTCATGGATGCTACTCTATCCCCTCCCTCATGGTGGCAGGTGGAGGTCAGATAACAGAGGTCAGATCTAACGAGGGTCCCTCGTGGGTGACGGGACACTAAGACAGGGCGAGAGCATTGGGGACGTTTTCATGACTGGAGTTGTGGAGAAGCTTTGATGATATTTTAAAAATGCTGCAAGATCCCCAGTGGCAGTAGGCAGCAGAAATGCTGTAGGTCCCAAATGGTGCTAGC